>CAOLHI010000835.1:0-499408 GCA_948474755.1 Ctenosaura bakeri
TTCTCCCAGTACTTCACCGTGCCAAAGGCAGACTGCACCCTTTGACCTATTCTAGACCTCCGGGCAGTCAACTCCTTCATCTTCCCCTGGAAGTTCAAGATGGTCATCCTATCCTCCATCCTCCCTCTCATCAAGCAATGGAACTGGTTCGCGTCCATAGATCTGCAAGATACCTACTTCCATATCATCATTCGCCCCCAGCACAGGAGGTAGCTCCAGTTTGCGGTTGACAATGTGTGCTACCAGTACAAGGTTCTTCTTTTCGGCCTGTCCATTGCCTCCAGGGTCTTCACCAAGTGCTTGGCCCCTGTGGTGTCTTACCTCCGTACGAAACGTGTGATGGTGTATCCCTACCTCAACGATTGGTTATTGGTGGCGCCCTGCAAGCAAAAGCTATAGAAGGATGTTCATCTTACTCTTTCTCTGCTTTCTGATCTTGGTCTCAGGGTGAATCCCAGAAAAATCTCACTTGGAACCTACGCGCACCCTCGATTTCATCAGAGCCGCTTTGGACTCCACTTACGTAATGGTGTTCCTCCTGAAGAAGTGCATGTGGGTCCTGCTCAGCTGGGGAGCCCACTGTAATCGCCTCTTTGTCCAGGACCACTGGACCTGACTGGAGATACATCTGTATATCAACACCTTGGAGTTTCTGGCAATCTTCAAAGCCCACTGGGCCTTCCAGAAACTCCTCATAGAATGGACTGTCCAGGTTCTGTCCGACCATACGACAGCTGTCTGCTACATCAATCGCCAGGGAGGCACCCACTCATTCCTCCTACTCCATCTCGCATTACAGATATAGGACTGGTGCGTCCCACTATGAATCCACCTGATTGCAATCCATCTGGCAGGACGGGACAACTCCACAGCGGACATGCTGAGCAGAGACATAGCCTGCCACATAAGTGGTCCCTCCCCAACACCACCTTTCACCAGATAGTGTCCCGATGGGGCACTCCATCTGTCGATCTCTTTGCCTCCCACCAGAACAGGAAGTGTCCCCGCAATTACTCCAGAGCTGGCATAGGGCTCTGCTCGCTTCGAGATGCATTCCAGTTTCCCTGGAACAAGGGATTTCTCTACATCTTTCCCCCGTTTCCTCTCCTGAGCTGAGTAGTGGCCAAGATTGCCGCGGACAAAGCAGATGTCATTCTCGTAGCCCCTTATTGGCCGGGACAGCATTGGTTCAGATGTGTTCTCACCATCTCCTGGGGCCATCGAATGCCCCTTCCACACACACCCAACCTCCTGTCGCACTCGGACAGTCACATGCTCCATCCAGACCTTCCTTGCCTCCACCTGCATGCTTGGAGGATAACCTTCTAGACTCTCTGGCCATCCTTGCTGTTCTCACAGCTTCTAGAAAGGAATCCACTCGCAGATCCTATGAGTACAAGTGGCGCAAGTTCACTGCCTTCGCAGATGCCCGTGCTGAGGCTTCCTCCCCTGCTGCCTTATTGACAGTGCTGCATTTCCTCCTGTCTCTAAGAGAACAAGGACTGGCCTTTTCCTCTCTTAAGGTCTAAGGTCTACCTCTCCATGATTGTCGCCTATCGACCATGCAGCTCTCCTTCCTCAGCTCTTTTCAGAAATGCTACGGTCAGGCACTTCCTCAAAGGCCTTCAACACCCCTATCCCCCGTCTCCTCTTCCTTCATGGTCGCTGTTCCTCGTCCTCTCCCAACTCATGCGCCATCCATTCGAACCTATGGCCACATCTGACAACCGTCTCCTTACTCTAAAAACAGCATTCCTGGTCGCTGTTACATTAGCTAGAAGGGCGGGGGAACTGACTGTGCTACATTCAGATGAACCCTTCCTGGTGTTTCATCAGGACAAGGTGCTCCTATGTCCGGACCTCTCCTTTCTCCCTAAAGTCATCTCCGACTTCCACCTTAACCAGGATATCATCTGCCAACATTCTATTCTGAACCATCTTCACCTCTTGAGCACTCTCTCCAGTCACTCAACGTGCGCTGGGTGCTGGCTTTCTATCTACAATGCACTTCAACCTTTTGCCTTACTCCACATCTTTTGGTATGGTGGATGGCGGAAAGGTCATAAAGTCTCCACTCAATGCTTTTCTAAGTGCGTTGTTCAGGTGATTCATCTTGGCTATGAACTCGCCAAACAACCAGCTCCATCTTTGCTACATTCCCACTCCACCAGACCTGTGCCTCTTCAGCAGCTCTCCTCAAGGGGGTCGACCTGCAGGAACTTTATCGGGTGGCTACATGGATGCAACCTTCGACATTTGTCCACCACTACTGCCTTCGTTGCAGAGCCTGACATGATGCTGCTTTGGTCGTGCAGTGCCGTCCTCTATTGTCTAGGACCTGACCCTCTGTCCAACGGTAAGCTACTTAATCTCCCATTGTGTGAGGCACAGAGACCATGAAGAAAAAGAACAGGTTGCTTACCTGTAACTGTGTTTCTTCGAGTGGTCATCTGTGCCCTCTCACACACCCGCCCAGCCTCCCCTCTTTCAGGTCCCTTCCTGGGCAGACTTTGAAACTGAGGTAGGATTGTTGGCTTGGCGGGACTGAGCATGCTCAGTACCAAGTGGGGGAGGGGTTCCTGCCAAGCTGTTCAGCTCTGGAACTTTCCAAAATGCTACTGCACATGTGTGAAGATTCCCATTGTGGGCACAGATGACCACTCGAAGGAACACAGTTACAGGTAAGCAACCTGTTCTTCAAGGGAGGGGGAGAAAGCAGGAGGAAGTTTACGGGATTGCTTCTTTGGAAGATATCTTCCCCAAGAAGATACCTTCCAAGGTGCTTCCCCAAGAGCACCAAAGGTATAGTTGCTCTGAAAAATTACTACATTTTATATTTGTTATTCAGCTATCTGTAACTCATGATGTTAACTCTTCATTGGACTCTGTTGTACAACCATCTTGAATTGTTCATCTGAGTAAGGATGGGGCACTAGAGTTTGTAGCTGGTAGACATTTTATAGTTCTGTGGTTCTGTTTGTAAAAGGAGACTAAAAATAGTGCATCGTAGAAACATTTGAGGGTGGCAGTTGGTAAGACTGCAACAGATACTTTATACAAATCTCAACCATGAAAATTTTGATTCCAAGCACTTGTATGTATTGTTACAAGTCAATTTGAGGAGGTAATTCCTAAATAGTTTCCATGCTGGAAAGCCAGAGAAGTCTCTTTCTCTCGTAAATCTTCTAGCTAACTCAGATAACTAAGAGATTGGATTTACTCATCCCAAATATTAGTTACAAATTTATTTTCCCTTTGAAAGCCAATCTGTTTGTTTACATGGAGAGGTATCCAACACTGAACATACAATGGCAGAACATGCAATCCAGCAAAGTCAGAAGTGGAACAGTTACCCCTTCACACTGGAGTCCTCTGTGAACCCTCAAAACCTGGTCTAACCAAGAAGCTATGTGGAACTAGTTTTCAGGCCAAGAGATTCAGGAAACTTAATTTAGATCCCATATCTCCACTGTAAATTCGTGATCCCTGAGCAGCTAATGTTGGAAGTAGTACTTGCCCAAGAAAATGGCTAGAAGAATAAAATTAAGGAGCACGTATTTTAACTTGAGAAAAGTAGAGAAGTCTATGATGAAGTGTAATTATTATAGTTAGTCAACAAAAGATGTTAATCATTTTTTTTATTTCCTTGTTAAGATAAAGATACAGATAGCACTGTAAAAGATAATACAGATGAATTCAGTCTGCGTGATACATTAAGCATTGGATCAACAGATTCATTTGTTTCAGCTGCAGAGGTATGTTGAACCAGTGTTTCCTGCGTTACTGCATCGCCATCATATCTCTGAATTAAGCAGTGGTGTCTACTAATTAGTGATTATTTTCTTCAGAGGGGAATGTCCCAGAAAAATGTCCTAGAAAAACATGTACAGATAATAAAGTTTTTTTAAAGTGTGAATTCATCAGAAGTAATGAAATAGTCATATGCACATAAATGGCAAGCTTTTTCCTCTAAGTTTCCCCATGTTAGAAGCACGTAGCATATTAAGTTGGGATAAAATGGTAGATTGTTAGGATTTTCATAAAATCACTGAAAATGCAAAGTGACTGATTGACTTTTGGTGGTAACCACAAGCTGAATAAAAATATCTCAAATAAGATGGAAATTTTTGGAAACTTGGGGGTATCACACTACTGGAATTTGTAGTCCCTAATTGACTGAAAGAGATATTCTTAGTCTGAGACAGCTGTATGTTAGATTTCATCTGCCATTTAGTCTCTGCCGAACAGTAATATTAGTACTTGTCTGATAATAAAGGGGGAACTGGTTAGAAAAGTTATTTTGTATTCCTTGTAAGGGGAACAATTTTCTTTTAGCTTTTTTTCAAAATTCTTCCTGAATCACTGAAGGGAAACCTATTGAAATATTAAGGTGTTTGATATGCAAATGAGAGGCTGGTTAATCAAATTCAAGAGAGAAGGAGTTCAAGTTCAACAGGCAGCATACAATACTTTCTACATGAGAATTGGTACTACCCTTTCCCTTTTGTTGGATACTATTTGACAAATGTAGAAGAAGTAATTTTGAAAAAAGACCAGGATGGCTGACTTGTCCATTAATATTGCCTTTGGTAAAATATAATTAAAAGCCTGCAAATTAACCCATCCCCTACATACACACACTTGAACGACTTGCCTTGGCTTTTCTGGAATGTGCCAAAAAAGCTGTTGTTATACAGTGGCAAGACGATCTAGTGTGTCATTGCCATTTTTCTTTTACAAATTTCAGGAAAAATGCTCATCTGTGATATTAGTACTAAGTTATTGTCAGTCTTTAAAAGGTTCCTTTTTCTAGCTTACAGAACACAAAGAGGGCCGAAATCCTTATAATCTGGATTCTTTTTGCCATTGCCCATTATATGAAGAAGCTATGCACTTAGCAGAAGAGGGCAAGATTTATTCAAGAGTTTTACGGTACTGAGCATTTTATGTGTTTCTTCTGATACTAAATGGAAATATTCTAAAATGTGAACAGATGTTGAATAATTTCTAGTCATACTGGAATTAAAGTTCAAGTCTTCCATTATGTTTATCTTACTATGTTTTTGTTTGCATGTAGGACTGAAATGTTGGAGTGTTTGGGAGACAGCGATTTTCTTGCTAAACTTCACTGTATCCGACAAGCTTTTCAGGTAAAAAAAAAAAATCTAGTTTTTAGATAAATTTCGCTTATTCAGATAACTGAAATCATTCCCTAGCGTAGGTACACAGATGTACCATCAGCCACAATTTGGCTACAGTGGCGGGGATTATGAAGCATGTGGTCCAACAACAGTGGGGAATGAAATTTGGAAAAGGTGATTAGAATGCCGTGTGTTTTTCTTTTAACTAATATATTGATGAAACTCGTGAAACTCATAACCCAGTTAAATTAGAGTAGGTAACTAGGGACAGTTTAACTGCCCAAACGTAGTGTTGTGGGCTTTGCAAGGCACTCTGCATAACAACTCAGATGAAGTCATGCAACTCCTTGGGGCAGCTTCTTAGTGTACCACTCCTTGGGTGTTAAGCACTGCTGCCTTTAAACCTTGTTAACCATGCCTTGATACTCTGCATTACTTACAGTTCAACTGCAGTGCTGACCCCTAAATTAAATGTTGCATGGCTGATACACATAGGATTGGATTCCCAGGAAATACATACTTCTGGCATTCTAAGACAGTGCTGAATTGGAGTTTTAGAGATTAATATATTCTCTCTACTAAGAGGGTCTAAGAATTTGGTCTGAGTTAGCCAAATAGCTAGCCATTATTTGTAGTTATCACTAGTAAGAGGTAGGCTCTCTCTCTTCCCTCATACACTACCCAGCTTAGCTTAGTGATTAGTGCAGTCTTTCTGAAATTACTCAGAGAATATTTGATGAAATATAAGGAGCTGTTGGGGTGTGTATGATAGCATTCTGTATAAAATCTTTAAAACACTGGCAAAATGGGTGAGTATTTTTTCCATCTCCATCTTTCCCAAAGAAATCTATATTGATAAGGAAGGAGAGACCAATAGCAGCAGCCTTGTGGGCCATTTTCCCACACCTTGAGAACTAGAGATCCAAGGATTCTGATTTAGTCTCCCTGCCTCCTTGCAAATACATTTATTTACTTGGGAAAGGGCAAATTCTCAGGAAGGACTGGCTGGAAGTGATCTCAGTATGGTATAGATATGAAAATCTTGTGTGTTTGGCTTCTAATGAGTTTAGATAGCAAAGATTTGAAAAATTTAGCTTAGTAATGCTTAGTAATGTCTGATGATTCTTTGCAGGTTATCCTTTCAGACACTGCAAATCGAGTATTTCTTGCAGAAAGTGGTAGAAAAATTTTGTGTGCTTTAATTGAGAGAGCAAGAAAGGTAAATGCATTTCTTTTAATAACTTAAAATATATGTTAATTTTTATGTCTATCTGTCAGTCTGTCTGTCTAAAATAAATATTTATTTGCAAGGTGTATTTAATGTACAAAACAATATATAATAGTTCTAGGATATAGCTGTTGATGCAAAGTGGGTACACTTTATACACACATGTGGATTTCCTCCTATTCTGGAATATGGAGCAGATTCATCCCAGTTGTAATAATAGAAATGTACCAACCAAAGCCACTAGCAGAGAAGCACTGTGTGTACATCAGCATGTGCATGGAGCACTGGACTGAAGACTCCCTCTTGGCTTGTAGATAATCACTGTGCATCAACTGATATATGTGACTTGCTGTTATGTATTTTTTATTTTACAGAATCCAAATAAATTTGAAGAAGTATTTAATGAAATGATCACTTTCTTAGAGCAGACAGATCATTGGGCTAATACTGAAATGGAACTTGCTGCTTGTGGAGTAAGTATATTTTTAGGTACATATTTTATATTTCATTTATAATTTTTATTCAAATATTTCATATTTCCTTTGAGCAAGTATATTTTTTACTTTCAATATAGATCTTGATTTTTGTCATTATTAGAGGGTATCTACTCTGTTATTTTTATTTGGTTTATTTAGACAGTAGAATGGTTTCACTATGATCTGGCTTTCCAAGTGCAGTTTAAAATAAGTTTTTTTAATTAAAGTAATTTTCATTCATTCCATAATATCCAAATGTAGGTGAAACATCTAAATTTCTATGATGTTGTTTTGGACTTCATATTAATGGATTCCTTTGAAGATTTAGAAAATCCACCTATGTCTATACAGAATGTGGTTAACAACCATTGGCTGAATTCCTCATTCAAAGAAACTGTAAGTGTCTATGTGCTTCATTCTGTGCTTCAATATTTTCCTAGGCTTTTTCAAAATCTGTAGAATAGAACAGAATTTATTAACTGCAATCACCTGAATAACTTTTAAATACAGAAGGAACTGTATTGTAGCTGAAAAGTCTGAGATACTTTTGCTCATCTAGCACTTTATAATACATGTTATTATTCTTGCAAGTACTTCCACTGACTTTTCCAGGACTGCTAATCTATTTAAAAATTAGCCATGAAGTTCCAATAATTTGGATCTAGTTGCAGCACTTAGTATTTTGTACAGTAAAATAAAGTAACCATATATATGATGAAGTAATGGTCCTTTTATCTACATGCCTAAATTGTTTAAAAATACAGTCAGTCCTCCACATTCACTAGGGTTGGGGTGCAGGACCCCTGCAAAAGTGGAAAAATCTCAACTATCAAAATATGTGTGTATCTGGGAAGAGGTCCAAAGAAGGTAGGGAAAATGGGCATCCAGGTCCAAACCAGGTCAGGGAAAGGAGAGGGAAATGAGGTGGTCCTGTACTTACTCTCTCTTGCCCATCTCCTTCATTGGCGGGGGGCGGCATTGGGAAAGGCGTTGTGGTGCTGAGAATTGGGCCGTGAGCCAAGCTTAACTGATCGGGCAGCAGCTGGTGGAAGGAGGAGGACCAGAAGGTTGTGTATCAGAACAGAGGCATATAGGGAAAGTTTTCCCAGAAAAGAAGTGCCTGTGGTGGGGGAGTAGGGGTTGGAGAAACTGGCAAATAAATCTGTGAAAGTCAAACCCACAGATGTGAAGGGCCAATTATGTGTGCATGAAATTCTGACCAGTCAGTGTGCTCACTGTATAAAAATCTGTGTAGTAACCAAGGCATGCTACCTCCTCAGGTTGACAATAATTATTCATGAACGTGTTCACAGAGTTTTAAACAATTTTACTTAGTGTCCACTCACTCAGGAACTTGTATCAATGTTCAGACAGATATTATTGTGGATATTTTGCTGTATGTTTTCACAATTTGTACTACTTAATGCACAAGCAGAAGATTTGTGTATCTCAAATACAATTTCCTAGTCACTGGTATTCTGGATGAGGGCTAATAAACTAAAGCTCAGTCCATATAAGATGGGATTGGATGGTTCATCTGTCTAGGTGAGTGGTGTTCAAACTGTTGTGGAAGAGGGTATGTTTCCCTAAAGGAAAAAAAGGTAGCTTGTTGAATGTGTGTAGATCCATTTTTGTCACTAGAGATGCAGGTGTTCACTGTGATACAGAAGAACATTTACCAGCTTAGGTTTGTATTCCAGATATATGATATTGCAGACCCTACTCAAGTAGATTTGTACCAGGAATGGGCAGCTTGCTGGTTCCAAGGGTCATTCCTCACCTCTGAAAACACCATACCTAACACCGTTCCAGAAGGTGGCTACAAATCAGAAAAACTCTTTTAAAGCAAGAATTTTCTTTTTGTTGTTAATGGCATTTAGTGGTTTGCCATTAAATTTCAGTAAGTTTTTTGCAGGTCCTGCAAATGTGTTGCCCACAGCCATTTGTGACCTGCACATTTTGTATGAGCTAGAGAGAAACAAGACTATGATCCTTCTTGAACAGACAGAACCTGTTCATGCCTAGACTAATGCAATATGCTATGCATGCCTAGATTAGTGCAATATGTTGTGTCTGGACTGAATAGGTCTGCTCTGTTGATAGCACTGTTTCCATCAGAAGAGTAAGATGTACAGTGTTATCTGGAGGGCTGGGAAACTCTCTGTAGTAGATTGTTGGGCAATGTGAAGGGTAATAGACATCAGGTATGTCCTGTTCAGCTAGCAGTCAGGTGCTAGTGCAGTATACTGATGGCTGTTTGTTCCAATGTCTGGAGGGCCATCAGTTTTCTCTGGGTTTCATCCAGAACTTTAAAGAAACTACCCAGTCTACTGAATCTGGTTTGGGGTTATATTTAAGCACCTTGAATAAGTCTTTAAAGTTTGCACTTAGGGTGGGTTCTTTACACCTTGTCAGTTGCCATTGGTGTGATGAAACGTTTCTAGCATAACGGGGATACTGTATCTTCTGTGTTTTGATCATCTTCTACTCACATGTAGAAACCTTTTTGAGAAAGTTAAGCATTTCTGTTTTTTATTAGAGGTAATTTAAATCATGTACTTCAGTTACAAGACCATGAACTTCAACAGCTTTAGTTGGATCATAACTATTGGAAATAGAGGAAGTAAGGCTTTAGCTATGAGAATAGACACACACTCTGAAGCCATTCTTGCATTTTATTAACTCAGGTGCTGTATCACTTTAGTTATGTTCAGGTGTTCTGCTGAACACACAAAGCTAAAACTGGAGACAGGGATGAAAACCTGTCCCTCACCAGGCCCATTCCTGAGCACTTGGAAGTAAGTTAGATCTTCTGGATTGAGCACAAAGATCTGAACAAGGCTTTGTAAGCAAAATTGGCTGAACACAGAATATAGAGCTGCCATGAGGAAGTATCTAGCCTTTCCAAGCTTCCTATTTACAGGAGCTTTGTAACTGCATTTAACTGAACATGGTTACAGAGCCTCTTCAGACCTTCACATTCAGTGCACAGAGATGTAACTTACTTTAGGTCTTCACACACATCTAGGTAGGGTTTATGTGCTACCCTCATCCCTATTCTCACATTTTCCATTCCATCCTACCTGTGTCAACTAAAGAAAAGGATGAGGGGGTTGTTACACATTTTTTCTCTGGGTACCATAACATGCTATTCTCTCTGAATCTGTCTTTGTTCTTTCTTTTCATTTTTATCTTTCTACTAAGTCATATGATCTCTTGTGTTTCAGCATCCTACAGGGCACATTTCTGTGTCCTTGGAAGCTGATTTGCACTTCAGTTTCAACTGTGTACAATTCTCTTTATATCCCTATTCCTTTAGCCATTTCTTTCTTTCTTCACCATCCCAGTCCATATTAGTTTCGATTATCTCCTTTCTCACTTCTTCTTTAAATTGCCACTCTGTCAGGTTCTTCACCCAAATTCAATTCATCCCCCTACCTCAAGGATGGAGAAGTTATGGTCCATGGACTATATATGGATCCAGCTCAATTTCTGTGGCTGTTCATGTTCCCCAGCCCTTCAGAGATTCTACATCCTACTACATGATTTTGGGGTAAAAAAAATGCCACCAAAAGATTTTTGCCAAGTGGCCAGTTAGATTTAAACACTTGCAGCACCTCCAAAATGTCCCCAAAACCTGGAAATCACAACAGGGAACAGACTCCTTCCTGGTTGCATTTTTTGCTACAGATGAGATGGTGTCACCTATTGTTGGCACATGGAGTGAAAATCACTCTTTCTCTTCTTCTATACTCTTTATTCGCATCACCTACCTTATTCTGTCCTGTATTCCTTAAGTTAGCACACATAATCTGTGCTGTGCATGGGAGCTTGTCACTGCTCTATAGCAGACTTAAAAAACAACAACACCAACTCTACCATGTATGACTCAATCCAGCCCATGAATCTCATGTTTTTGGAGGCTACATTAAAGGAAGTTGACATCAGTGTTGGGAGTGCTTTTTTCACTCTTGATTATGTTTTTTTCTGTATATCTAAATGGGTTTTTGTCAGTGGCATTTTACCTCCTAGTACTAAAAAGAGAATTCCTTTCCATTCCATTCAAATTCTGTTATGCCCTATGGGAGACAAAAATATAGGTTTGCCATCTGTATATTATATTATTCCAAGCCTTATTAGGACAAAACTGCTTAGCTGATTCAAAAAGTATTTAAAGTATTTTTTTCCCTTGGAAAAAGGTTGTTCGTTCGTTCGTTCTTTCTTTCTTTCTTTTTCTTTCTGTCTTCCTTCCTTCCTTCCTTCCTTCCTTCCTTCCTTCCTTCCTTCCTTCCTTCTCCTTTGTTTTGATAGTGGTAATCAAATAAGAAATCTGTGCCTCTGTTCATCTTTTAATGTGTACAAGTGTGTCTGGTTTTGAAAAAAATTTTACAGGAAAAATTGTGGGGACATTGGCTTGAATTTAAGCTGTAATAAAATTAGAATATGGAAAACAGAAAGAATGTATTAACTGCCATATAACTAAAAGCAATATATTTCATAAGACACTTCAAAAAAGTATGGTCTCCCAAGTTGGCAAGAAGAAATGTATGATAGGTGTTGCCTGCTTCTAGAGCTGTCAACACTAATTAACAGAATGAACATTCCTGTGTTTAGTAGATGTCTTTAAATCAGATTATTTGAACGCTACATATAAAATGCTACTCTAATTTTAGAAATCCATGCACCTAATTTTTTAGAGCAAAGTTGGGGAAAGTGCAGGATGTACATGCACACACACCTCCAACCAGCACCAAAAAAATGGGAATAGAATTTTCGCCATTGCTGAAGACCTTCTTCATTTTTTAATGCCGGTTTTGAGTTGGTATGACCTATGGCGGTTGCTAGGCATTGAAATTCAGCCCCCAGAGTTCCCCACTCCTGTTTTATAGAGAGAGATTTTACAGTTAGCCCTCCACATTTGTGGGTTTGAATTTCACAGATTTGATTATTTGCGAGTTTCTCCAAGCCCTGCCTCTCGACCTCAGGTACCGGTACTTCTTTTCCAGGGGAACTTTCCCTCTTGGTGGCTCCAATCAGGCTGCACAGCCTTTTAAAAATCTGCGTCTGGTCCTCCTCCTCCTCTTCCACCACCACCACTAGCTGCTGTCTGGCCAGATAAGGATGGCTTGCAGTCTTATTTCTCAGCAACATAAAACTCCTCTCCCAATGTCCCCCTCACCCAAGGAAGGAAATGAGCAAGAGAGAGAGGAAATACAGGGCTACCATGCCAACCCATGCCCCCTTTCCTCTTCTTTCCCTGATCTGGTTTGGACCCTGGGTGCCTGTTCTCCCCAGCATGCCTCAGCCCCCTTCCCCCAGACACACATACACCATTTTGATATTTGTGATTTTTCCATTTTTGCAAAAATCTTGCACTCCTAACCCTAGTGAATGTGGAGAACCAACTGTTCACAGTTCACAAGTAACCATTCCTTTCTGATATACTGATGCCTTCTATGGGACTTGAAAACTGTCATTAGCATCCACTGGGCTATTCCCATCCTCCAATCTTTCACAAGTAGCCAGTCAAAATCCTGCAGGAAATATTGTACAAATATCTTGGATACCTGTAAGGATCCAATGGACAAGACTACTGGCATTTAGAGAACAATCGCCCTAAGCTACTCTGAGCCCATGGGATACAGAGAGATGCAAATCAGATCATGTAATTATATTATATCCTAGCAGCAAATGTAGACCAATTTTTAAACATGTAATATTATGTGTCTGTGTCTGTGTATATGTGTCTTCCAATCACTTGTTGACTTATGGCAATCCCATGAATTTCACATGGTTTTCTTCGGCAAGGAATAGTCAAAGGTAGTTTTTCCAGTTCCCTCCTCTGACATACAGCTTACAGAACCGGCCATTCATTGGCAGTCTCCTGTCCAAGTGCTAACCAGGGTTGACCCTGCTTAGTTTCTATGATCGGATAGAATTGGATGCCTTTAGGGTATTTAGGCCATCACATATTGGTGATACAGTACAATATAAAATATCAAATCTTTTCTCCTGATTTTATAACACTGTATAATTATGAGTTCTGTAATATTATTTAACATGTAATAGCAATACAGTGTTAAATAATATTACAAAACTCATAATCACACAGTGTTATAAATCAGGAGAAAAGATGAGATATTTTAAGTTATAAAGAAGAAATATTCCAATTGTCTAAGCACCTTTTTGCTTGCTTGGTTGCTTGCTTTTTAGGCTGTGGCTTCCAGTTGCTGGTCAGTCCTGAAACAAAAGAAGCAAAAAATGAAGGTCAGTTTTCAGTTTCATATTTGTAAAGACAGTGATCATTATCTAGATCTGTAACCTGTGATGAGTACCACTAGCGATCAGCACAACTATTAGTCAACTGTGAGTAAAATATAATGTTATGATAGATCACAGAGTTCAGGAATATGAAAAGAGAGGTATAGGATCCCATGCCATGAAGCAATGAAGCAAATTTGTATGGAGAGGAAGACTGTATGGTGGTTACAGTACAACTACAATGGGTAGGAACCATTCCCCATCACTTAGAAGGAACAGTGAGTTGAATGTCATGGGATCCCACTAGTTAATGTTCCAACTGTGAGAAGCTAAGAAGATTATCCAGGAGTAGCCACCATTTCTCAACATGATAAATTTTCTTCAACTAAAGATAGAAAGTGCAGGATATTTGTCATTTAAACATCCACATGTAGCTGTAAGAAACACTTAAATATCATTTTAAAACAAATATCAAATATTCTTCCACATTCAACTGTATTTGGTTCACACACTTAAGTGTGCTCATTTTAAGATGGTTGGAGCAGTTTCAATGTTCGGTTATGTACAGAATTTTAGATATAAAATTTATATTTATAATTTTATGGAAAAGATCGCAAGATGATAGGAACAATTTATCTAAACAATAAAAAGTGAAAACTGGGATTATTTTAGTCCATGGTAGAAACCGATTATTGAATCTCTACCTAATATAAACGTGCTGTAAAAAGGCCACTCTTTTTGCCAAGTGACTAAGTTACATAAGTCTACTCAGAAGTAAAGCCCACTGAGTTTGACAGGTGTTACTCCCAGTTCACTCACTACAGGATTGCACTACAGGATTTATAGCCGAATCCAATGCTTGTATACTGGAAAAAAAAGTTCCCTAGAGTTCAGTGGGACTTATTCTGGACAAATATATTACTATGTTAATTTAAGGCAACAATCATTTATTGTTAGTTCTATCTCCAGGTTCCTGATGGTTTCTTTGCACATTTCTATGCTATCTGTGAACACATTAGTCCTGTTCTGGCATGGGGCTTCCTGGGTCCTCGAAATTCTCTGTATGAATTTTGCAGCTTCTTCAAGGTATGAAACTTCATTACATTAAGAGTTCTTATTGTATACAGAAATAAACAAGTAAATCAGTAAAACTAGAAAGGAGCTTTTCTGCAATAAGTTTCAAAAATTACAGATTCCCCCAAATAATTGAATTTGCTATGCATTTATTTTCACTAGGATCAGGTTCTCTATTTCCTGAAGGACATTTTTGACTTTGAAAAGGTACGGTTTTCAACAATAGACAACCTAACTGAAGACCTTACACAGTTGTTAATTCGGCATACTGAACTTCTCCTGGCGTACCTTGGAACCGACTCACTAAGACATGTCAGCGGCTGTGTGAGTGCATGTGGAAATACAACAGCCAGTGATCTTTTGGAAGCAAAAGTACAATAAGTTTCTCTTTTTATTCTTAACATGAGCACAATTTTTGCCTTTTTCTCCCTCAAGGAAACCTGCCATTGCTTCTGTTTCTTTCTAAGCAAGTAACTGATACGGTCTCAGGGAGGTGTAAAAATATGGAAATCATTGCTAAAATATTAATCTATATATCTCTAAAGGGCGAACTCAACTATCTCTGGATCTATGTCCCAACCTTTTTAAAAATAATTAAGTTAAATTTATTTGTAAAAATACTGTACTTTTGCCTCAGATAAATTATTTGTAACTGAAAGTGATACAGAGATACGTGGTATAGTGACTATGTTCATCTCAAAGGTTTACAGAGTATGAATTACTCAGTAGAAAGTTTCAAAAGCTCTGCCTGGCCATATGTTTGCCAAGTTATGTACTTTTTTCCCCTCTTCTTTGTCTCACGTAACATTTGCAGTAAAATTACATGTACAGTGATGAGTGACTTAACTTTGTCTTCACATTTTGCATGTGTAAGCTATCATTTATAATGTCGTAGAGTGAATAAATGCATTTAGCATTTAGAAAACAATGCTGTTCTGCAAGGCACTGTTACTATACTGAAGTGCTAATTCATATACTTCTGTGTAAATTACTCTTCATTGATCTTTTATTGTTTGAAATCAGATTCTGGTGAGGCCTTAAACAATAGTTTAAAATCATTTAAAATTGGCTTAACCCCCTCCAACTTTAGAGAGCTTTTAAAACTTTATACTACTTGTGAATAAGCTAGAACCTTGTCTTGTTTGAATGTAACACTGAAAGTCTATTTTTGAGAAGAAAAATGTATGTCAAAAAAGATAATCATGCAACAAGCATAAATATATGTTCCTTTATCATTTTAATTTTTTGTCTTCTTAAAAAAAAGTCCAAGATTTGATTTAGACATGGACCATGATATTCTAGATATGTTTTTCCTTATGTATGTCATACAATAAGATTCATCCTTGAAAATATTTTTGGAAGTATCACATCCTGCAAACTTTCAGAGAAACTACGGTATGTCTTGGATAGCTCTGAGAAATGTGCTTACAACACAGGTTTATCCTACAGCATAACATGACCAGTTAGAACATTTTGATCGCTGGCTCTAATTGAACAGCTGTTGTTGCTATCTGGTGTTGCTCTACATGTTCTTCCATAAACGTGCCTGTATGACTGTTTTACAAGTGTCTTTTTGGTGGGGTGGTGAAAAAGAGAGGATTGTCAACCAGTCATTGCACAGCAACCTGTTAAAACCCATTAGGGAAGCCCTACTGGCCTAACCCTCTCACTGTTAAATCCATGCAAAAGGACTTTTTTAAAAAAAGCAAGAGGTACAGTGCTTGAGAGCCAGCAGAGTGTAGTTGTGGCTTGAGTGCTGGACTACAGCTTTGGGAGATGAGGATTCAAATCGCCACTCACCTACAGAAATCAATTGGGTAACTTTGGGACTCTTAGCCACAGAGAGAGGCAATGACAAACCCCTTCTGAACAATTCTTACCAATAAACCCCTGTGATGGCTTCACATAACAACAACATGGGCATCCTCTCTCTCTTTCCACAGTATTCTTATTTTATATTTTTAGATATTTACACACCAGTTTTTTTTCTTCAAAATGTTGTTGCCCATATATTATTTAAATCAGCAAAAATACTTATGAGATACTGCTTGTTGATGCTGTGAGAAATAACAATACTCCAAAGACCGTGTAGTAAAACCAATGCAAAAAATGTCTGTCTTAACAAAAATGTTTGTATCGGACAGCTTCATAATTTTTGT
Source organism: Ctenosaura bakeri (assembly GCA_948474755.1). Classification (NCBI taxonomy): domain Eukaryota; kingdom Metazoa; phylum Chordata; class Lepidosauria; order Squamata; family Iguanidae; genus Ctenosaura; species Ctenosaura bakeri. The sequence goes on from CAOLHI010000835.1 coordinate 16,340, forward strand.
GCTGCTGCAGGGAGAACATACATTTTAAGGTGATATGCTGTTATGGAATTTTCTTTGTTTTATATTGTGAGCTATAAAAGAAGACCAAAATCTTTAAAGTTTTTTTTTTATGATATGGCAAAGTGAACGTTGAGAAATGTAACTGTAGTCTACTATGAATTTTAGGTCTCTTTCACACTACACTATTATAGCACTTTGATCCCACTTTAACTGCCATGGCTCCATTCCACACAATGCTAAATGCCTCATAAGACTACAAATCTGAGGATTAAATTGGTATCAAAGTGCGATAAGTTGCAAATTTACCAAAACATATGAAATCTTGGTTAAAAAGCAGTGTAAGGAAACATGGTACTGTAGCCAGGGAAAACATCTATTTGAGTAGAAGGCTTTTGTAATGAAGCAAATTTTTGATGTTTTTCATCTGCCATGTACTAATGTTGTGTATGGCAATGTTTTTTTATGAAATAATTATCACCCAGTCAGCCTGACATCAATACCAGGAAAGATCCTAGAGCAGATCATTAAACAGTTAGTTTGTAATTACTTAGAAAGCAATGCAATAATCACTAAAAGTCAACATGGATTTCTTAAAAACAATTCATGCCAGACTAATCTTATCTCTTTTTATGATAGAGTTACAAGCTTGATAGATGAAGGGAAAGCTGTGGACATAGCATATCTTGATCTCAGTAAAGCCTTTGACAGTAAGGCCTTTAAAATGCGGGCTGGACACTGCTCCTGTTAGGTGGATTTGTAATTGGTTGACTGACTGAACTCAACGGGTGCTCACCAATGGCTTCTCTTCTTCCCTGGAGAGAAGTGACTAGTGGGGTGCCACAGGGTTCTGTCCTGGGCCCAGTGTAATTCAACATCTTTATCAATGACTCAGATGAAGGAATAGAAAGCACGTTGATCAAATTTGCAGATGACACCAAATTGGGAGGGGTTGCTAATACCCCAGAGGACAGGATCAAAATTCAAAATGGCCTTGACAGGTTGGATTGCTGGGCCAAAGCTAACAAAGTGAATTTCAACAGAGAAAAATGTAAGGTGCTACATTTAGGCAGAAAAAAATGGAATGCACAAATATAGGATGGAGGGCATGTGGCTGGATAACAGTACATGCAAAAGGGATCTAGGAGTCTTGATGGACCACAAGCTGAACATAGGTCAGCAGTGTGACATGGCAGCCAAGAAAGCCAACATGATTCTTGGTTGCATCAATAGGAGTATGGTGTCTAGATCAAGGAAGGTAATGGTACCATTCTATTCTGCTTTGGTTAGACTTCATCTGGAATACTGTTTCCAGTTCTGAGCACAAGCTGGAGCATGTCCAAAGGAGGGCGACCAAAATGGTGAAGGGTCTGGAAGCCATGCCCTATGAGGAGCATCTTAGTGAGCTCGGTCTGTTTAGTCTGCAAAAGAGAAGGTTAAGAGGGGACATGATAGCCACGTTTAAATATTTGAAGAGATGTCATGTCAAGGAGGGAGTGGGCTTGTTTTCTACTGCTCCAGAGACTAGGGCAAGGGGGAATAGATTCAAGCTGCAGGAAAAGAGATTCCACCTGAAACTCAGGAAGAACTTCCTGACAGTCAGAGCTGTCCAGCAGTGGAATACGCTGCCTTGGAGTGTGGTGGAGTCTCCTTCTTTGGAGGTTTTTAAGCAGAGGCTGGATGGCCATCTGTTGAGAGTGCTTTGATGTGGGTTCCTGCATGGCGGGGGGTTGGACTGGATGGCCCCTGTGGTCTCTTCCCGTTCTCTAATTCTCTGAGTCACAAATTTTGACATTCCTCAAATTGAGTTTAGTCTTTGTTATAGGAGTTGAGTTTGGAATATATTGTAGAACTGATGCAGTTTCATTAGTTACTGAAAGAGATTCAGACAGATACATATGGAAGAAGAGACACTGATGAGACAGCTACATGTCCTGGACATCAGAAAACATTACCCTATAAGAATTGTTTTGGTGGAAGCATCGTGTACCCAGTCTCATATCATATAAAATAAAGGGGTTCATTAATTCTGATAGATACTGAATTTAATAACCAAATACATTACTCCCATAAGAATTATTTAGGTGTGTTCAGGCTAATTAAGTCTGTTGTGGGGAGGGACTGACCTGAAAATTTTGAAATATGAAATTGTACAGAAAATTATATTCTTAACCATCTGGAAACATTATCATGAACTTTTGTAGCAAAACAGTTTTACACTCAATTACCTCACAGTTCCATCCTCCAAACTATGGACCTACAAAAAAGCATGTTTAACATTACGTCTTGATCCACCTCTCTGAACATCTGTTTTGTCTGGTGTTAGTTGTTGGAATCATAGCTGAGCTGTGCCTGGTAGACACTTTGGACTAAATACAAGGTGCTGGTCTTGAACTTTTAGAGCCTGAAATGACCACACTTCAAACAACTTAAATAAGTTAAATAAGTGAAAACAAATTGATATTTGTTGGTTGCATGTGTATCCATGCCCTTTGAGTCAATATTTAGTAGAAGTGCTTCCTACAACAATTACATCTGCAACTTGTCCTAGGCATGTCTCTGTCAGCATTCTAAATCTAGCACCTGCAGTTTTTGTTCATTCTTGGCAAAATTGCTGCAGCTCTGCCAGGTTGGATGGGGACTGTTGGTGAACCTTCAAGCCACAGATTTTCAATCAGACTGATTTTCCCCCAATCAACACTCCTAAACACAGATGATACCATACCTCCAGCCAGGTTAACATACGTTACAAGAATGTGTTCTAATCTTTACTGTAGTGAGTGCAAGAATATCAAGCCTTATTTTCTCATGTGGTAGACTTGCTCTGAATTCAGAATATGCCAGAATTAGGTTCTAGAGGAAACAGAATCCAACATAGAAAGGTCTGTCACGCTTGCTGCGGAATTCCCTTTGCTCATCATTGTTAGTTTATCCAATAAGGATCTTGATCACTAAACATGATTATCTTACTTCCACTAACAAGTTAATTTGAAGAGACCACAGACTAGGATTGTTGTTGTGTGTCTTCACATTGTTTCTGACTTATGGTGATCCTAAGATGAACCTGTCGTGGGCTTTTCTGGGACTGAGAGTGTATGAACACCCACGGTTACCCAGTAGGCTTCCATGCCTGAGCAAGGAATTGAACCCTAATCTCCAGTTTAATCCTGGTACAGATGAGTATGAGGTATTGCACTGGCTGAAAAAGCAAATATGAGAGGCAGACAGGACAGCATCATATAAATTAAATTAAATAAAGTTAATCAGCTTGGGGGAGAGAAAAGAGAAGGGGAGGATGGGCATTGCCAGACATCAAAAAAAATTTTTGTGGAAATTGAGGCAACCTGGAGAAAAGTAGATGGCTAGGGAAAGGAAAGGCTGTCACTGAACCAGAGCACATATTTATAACCCTGTTTCTTTACTCATTTCCACCCTTTAAATCTGAAGTTTACAGAGTATTTCTGTTGAGGAGAACTATAGAATGTATAGTGGTATCAGGCTTTAGTATGGTCAATTGCTGCAAGATGTGTAAGGAGCTTTATTTCCATTTTATAGAGAGATAGTAACAAGTTGGTAATACTGCTGCAGTTTAGCTGCACCCTAGGGGTTATTGTTACAGTTACTTGTTTCATTTGTATTTGACCTGCACATATAGTACCTGGGCAAATATTTAATATTTTAGATCACTTTAAGAATTGTGGGGAAGAGATTATAAATCACTGAATGAATGAACAAATGAATTAGTTTATTATGTCTGGGTTTGTGTTCCACTAAAACCATTTACCATCCCTTGCTGTTTGAAAGAAAGAAAGAAAGAAAGAAAGAAAGAAAGAAAGAAAGAAAGAAAGAAAATCTAACCCATTCTATATCCAGACAGGAGTAATAAAAATATATACATACATACATACCACATCCTTAGATCCAGCACTGGTGTGGTGGTTTGATGGTTGGATTAGGACTCTGGGAAACCAAGGTTCAAATTGCCTCTTAGCCATGGAAACCCACTGGGTGAGTCTGGGTAGGTCACAAACTCTCAGCCTGGGATGGAAGGAAATACAAACCCTTGCGAACAAATCTTGCCAAGAAAACTCCATGAAAAGTTTGCCTCATGGTTGCCATAAGTCAGAAATGATTTGAAGGCACATGATACACAACCACACCCTATCTAATAAGAGCTCATGACACGCACTAAAATTATCTGTACTGATAGGTATTCCTCACACTAAATCAGAACTAGAAGTAACTTGTCTTGGATGTTCAAACAGTAATGTTACCTCAAAGGTAGAGCCATTATAAGTATGGAAGTACTGATGTTAATAATGGTCTGACCCGCTATTCTAAACACTAGCAAAATATTGCAACACATAAGTAGTTTCATAGATCTGATAGTGACTGGACTTATGTTGCTACAATTATCTGGTAAGTTACTATTATTAGTTGCTTGCTCTCCATGACTTTAGTGCTATAAAAAAAGCTACCAGGGTCTTAGTCTCCTAAACTGTTACTCTAATATACAAAAGTAAGCTGCTCAGGGGTCCGGCGCTGTCCTAAAGAAGAACTGCCAACAACTGAACCAGAAACATTTTTGTACTTGGAAGAACAGGACAATTTTAAGTAAGTATGGCTTTATAAAATGACTAAATAATGGGAGGATGGGTACGTTTTCGGCTGAAGCTGTTTACAAGTGAGGCACTAGTGCTGGAAACAGTTTTGTTGTAGTTGTTGGAGGTGGCAGTGATCTTGTATTTGGCGTTGGAACATGTTTGGGTCTATATGGGGACTGCTAGATTGCCTGACACTGTCTAGTGCCCTTCAGCAGATATGAACTCTGGCAGCCATCATTCCTTGCTAGCATAACGAATAGTCATGATGGCTGGAGATGATGGGAGCTACATAGTTATGGATTTGCTGAGGCTCAGCTCAGGAAAAAAAATAATATGGCTCGTGAGGACACACTCCACGCAGCAGTAATATAAACCAGACCCTTTCTTGCCCCCAATCTGGAAGCGGGGTCTGGTCTCCAAAGAATCCCCCCTCCTTCGTGTTGGAAGGCGTCAAGGGGTGAAGGGAAAGCACTCTACACCTGCTCAAGGACAATTTTCCAGATCAAACGTGCGCCGGCTTGGTTGAAACGCCTCGGGGGTGGTTGAAGCAAACCGTTCTGGCCTCTTCTCCCCCGCCGCATCGCTGTTCCCTGGTAAACTAGAGCCCCATGCGAACTCGCAAAGGGGGGATTCTAAAGTCACCCCAGCCCCGGGATATTTATAGCCTAACGGCACCTCCAGCCCAAAATAACCCGGCTGGGCCAGAGAGAGGCCCCATGCGGCGCGGCGAAGGCGCTGAGGAGGGGGAGGCGAGGAGGGGGCGGCCGCCGCGCGAAGCGTGTGTGTGTGTGTGTGTGTGTGTGTGCCGGGACAGCTGCGGCCGGGCCGGGGCTCGCTTGGAATGCGGGAGCGGGCTGCGCACCGGGACTTTTATGGAAACTTGCAGAGCCCGACGCCGGAGCGGCAGCCAAGGGGCGCGCATCAGCAGCCACGGTAGCGGCGGCCGCGGAGACGCTCTCAGCCTCTCTCACGCCCACCCAGCCGCGGGGATTAAGCGGAGGCGACGAGCGAGGCGCACGGGGGCCCTCAGGTAACGAAGGCTGCGGGTCTGTGGGGGGCATGAAGGTCGGCCGGAGGCGAGCGTTTGGCGGACCGCGAGGCAAGGGCGCCAAGGGGAAGCGGCGGGGGCGGCGGTGGGGGTGGAGAGACAGACTGAAGCCCTGTCTCCGCAGGGAAAGCTCTCGCTTCCAAAGCGGAGACCGTCTGAGGTCTTGGTTTTGTTTTCTGGCCGATTCCCGTTGGCTTTTTCCCTTGCTCAGTTGGGTCTCTGGTTGTGTCCCTTCACTCACCTCACTCGCATTATGTCCAGCTATTGGGTATTTGTATGACAGAATACCCCCCCCCCCACACACACACCCATAGCTGGTATATTTTTTGTAGCTGGTATTTTGGCTGCTCCGCGCCAAGTTCGCGCGCCTGCTTCGTGTCTCCCCTCAGGAAGGCAGCCGCTTCGCATTTGCAAAATTTCCCGTCCCCTTCCCTGGCGGCGGAGCTTCAGTGAGTTATTTCTTGCCTTCCGAAGCGCAACAGGCGGAGATTTTCCCAACTATCCCGTTTAATGTCGGAGATAACTCTACACTTCAAGTATTTTCGAAGGACAGAACTGCAGCTTCTACATTTGGGGCGGGGGGGACGACGGCGAGGGGAGAAAAATTTAGATAGGGCCAAGCTATTGTGTAATGGAGGAATCGCCTTGAGGACACTGTTCCTTGAGTGTGTGACATCTTGAACAGGGTAATGACCAGATGTCCTTCATTTCAAAAGAGGGCCCTCTTATTCTGAAACCACTCGGCTTCAACCTATTGCAACACTCCAAAACAGCACAAAAGATTGCCCGCCCTCCCTCCCTGTGGTTTCGTCTCCCACTTTTTGTTTGAACAGACTTGAAATTAAATTCACTTCTCTAGTGTGTGCAAATCAGGACAAGAGGTAGAGGAGTTTCACTAAGTCTTGAAGAGAACAGCTTGGATTATGCTGATGTCTTTCTGCTTGCCAGAGGTCAGGGTGAAGGGAACCTTTTACTGAAAGGTGTAGGACTGATCAGTGGCTAAGGAGATGACAACTGGAACTAAGGTGCTGAGCTAATATTAGAGCCAAAGTTGTGGTGCTTGATGGTGTCACCAGATGAGTGGGTGGGTGATCTCTAAACCCTTGCTCTCGTCATTTGCTTATCTTGTGGAAGTCACTGTGCCCTTACTAAACCTAGAAGAGTGTTATGGGTGACATTCATGATGATGATAATAATAGTAATGACAATAATGATGTGTTTTTAACTTCTCTTCCCCCCCTAAAAAAATTCCTCTAGGTGTGTTTAGCTGACCAGTGGTACCCACAGTATAAGTTTAATTCACTGTATAGCATTGCTCAGGAGAAGATAATTTAACAAAAAGTAAAGGCAAGAAAGAATTTGTCAGTGAAGCAGAAGGTGGCAATGACATTTTGCAATGTACAAGCAAAACTGAAAACCTAACCTAGAAAACTTGGGGCTCATGTTTAAGAAGTATTAGAATGTGTCAGAGACGTAAATATATATAAAAATATCAGCAGACTTGCGGAATGTTTTATATTTAAAACAGTGGAGTCCTACAAGGAGAGAAAGATAAGATATAAAATAAATATTTCACACAGACAACGGCTACATGGAAAGTGAAAAAATGAGTGAAATCCATGAAGGAGTATTCAGAAATAAAACAGAAAATATGAAGCAATACATAAAATAAAAAGACCGCTGTTAGACTGTAAACCATACTACTATAATTTGTGTGTGTGCAAAAGAGAGAGAGAGAGAGCGTGCAGGTCAGAAAGGAGTGGAATGTGTTCATTTGTATTAATAAGGGCATGCTATTCTGATCATGCTATTCTGAGCTGCCTTTACCTACATTTTAAAACATATTTTATATAAGGTTCATTGTTGAAAGTGAAAGGATGTATTTTATGTTGTGTCAAGGAACTTTCCATCATACCTTATAATAAATTAATGTAACTATTGTGCCTTTTATTTTACCACATAGCTGCTGTATTTTGCTCAGTTTAAAATGATTTTAAGTATAAAACTTCTCACAGCTATACTAGTATTTTAATTATATTTAAATGTAGGAAATGTGTATGCCTGCTCATCCAGCTGAGGCCCTTTCTATGCACGTGCACACACACATGCACATACATATGGATGTATATGTATACTTTTTTAAAAAAAAAGTCAGTAGTGGGTAAGACACTAACATGCAAACTTTTCATTCAGACCATACAGAGAAGTACTTAAGCAAGCCACTAGATCAAACCACTAGACTTTAAGCCATAGCTGTCTGTGGTATTAAAGCTTACCTTGGTCTACCAGATACATCATTTTCTGGATGGGGATAACCTAACGATAGTAATCTATGTACTGGGATTCTTCTGGTTTAGATTACTGTAAATGTGCTCTGTTTGGGCCTGCTCTTGAGAAGCTGCAGCTAGTACAAAACCCAACAGCTAGAATTATTGACAAGAATGTTACACAGAACCATGGAATGCTGATCTTAAAGGAGCTTCGCCAGGTGCCACCATGCTCCCAGTTTGAATTCAAGTTGCTAGAGAGTCAGTGTGGCCTAGTGGTTTGACTGTAACGCTGAAGAGCAGGATTTGATTCCCACCTTGGCCATGAAAACCCACTGGGTGAACCTTGGGTGCATCATACACTCTCAGCCCCAGAAAAACCAGTGATAGGTTCGCCTTAGGGATGCCATAAGTCACAAAAGGCACACAACAACAATGATCGTATTCAAAGACCTAAACAGTTTTAGAACTCAATGCTTGAGGGAATGTCTCTCCTTATATATATCTGCATAGGACTGAGGTCCGGAGAAGGGACTTTCCTCTGTGTCCCACCAGTGAGACTATAAACCATGGGAGGATGTGGGAGAGAGTCTATTCTTCTGTGACTTACAAGTTGTGGAATAGCCTCCCCTTAGGGGCCCACTTGGTACCAACACTGGAGTCATTCTCATGCCAAATAAAATCATGGCTTCTTATTAAAGGTACTGGGGCCTGACTGATTTTACCCACATCTGTGTGTGTCTTATGGGCTTCAGTTTTTTAAAACTGTTTTAACCAATTTTAACTGCTTTAATTGCTTTCACTTGTCAAATTATTCATTTTTAAAGGTCTCTTCACATTATTTTTTCATGTTTTATATTGTCTGAATTGTTTAAACTGATTTTACTCCCTGAGATTCTATAATACAGAGTGAGGTAAAAAATTAATAAAATGAAATAAAAATGCTGGCTGACCTTAATTGTACTATTGTATAAGTTACTGAGAGAATTCATAGGGAGTATTGTGAAAACTGAAAAGTGCTGTATCAAAACCTCAGTAATGTTGCTGTTGTTGTTAGTAATTATTCACTTGAATTTTATATTCTGGATACTAATTTATTTACCTCAGAGGCAAGATGTTGTTGAACTATAGCTCTCAGCAGTCATCACCATTGGCTAAACTATGTTAGCTTACTGGGAATTGCAGTTCAACAACATCTGGAGAAGTACTAAAATTTCCATTTAGGTTTAGACCTTAAATGATTTTCCAAGATTTTAAATAGCACAGGGAGTGTAAATGTATTCACTGCAGAATCTCACCCTTAACAAGTGAAATGGAGACAGGGATGCAGAGCATGCCCATCATCAGTTGCTACTCACCCCACCTGTTGATTGTATCTTAGAGCAGAAAACCCAAAGAAGGCCAAGGACTTTCTGATGTCAAGGTTTTCCATTTGTTTCTTGTTTAGAGCAGCCTTTTTCAGCTTTTTTACCCTGGAGGAACCCTTGAAAACATTTTCAAGTTCCACTGAATCCCTGCATAAAAAAATATTGTATCTACAGCTTTAAAAAGTGTTCTCTCCCCAACAGTCATAGTTTTTTGTAGAACTACTCACAACCTCCAAGTGGAGAAACCTTGGTCTGGAACTTTTCCCATACTTTCTGTCCCATGCCATAAGCTGCTGTCAACATTATGTAAGCTCACTGGTTCCTGACAGACCGGCTTTCTCTGTTTGTTTCTAATGTTATTTGCTTTTAGTTTCACAAGTATTTTATGTACATCTGGGTGCTTAAGGCACTTCAGAAGTATTTCTTATTTATGGATGGCCCACTCCATTTTGATTTCATTATTAGATTAGATATTTGTTGATTTCACTATTAGATTAGATATTTGAGGTTTCTCCAGGCATGTGGATAGCTCCTCTTCTTCTCAATCTCCCACTATCTCTGATATTGTCAGCACTCAGCACCCAGTTGCCATTAGAGGAATGGAGTACTATGGCACACGGCTGTAGTCTTTGCCATGAGATAGAGTCCAAACCAACCAACTTAGTCCCCTCTATGTTATTCTGCTGTACCATCGGAAATGAATATCTTTTATTCTTCTTTGATTTCTCCTGTAACATGGTCTTTTTTCTGTTGGAACTCTGATGTTCCCTGTGCATATCTTTACTGACTTAGGCCATTTCCACACTACACTCTTATAGCGCGATTATTCCACTTTCAACATCCTATGGAATCCTGGGGTTTGCAGTTTCGGGAGGGGCAGACTGGCCCCTCCTGAAACTGCAAACCCAAGGATTCCATAGGATGATGAAAGTGGAATAATCACGCTATAAGAGTGTAGTGCGGAGACAAGTTTAGTCAACTGGCTATATTAGGTACAAACAGAAGTTCAGCATGCAATCAAAATCAGGTCATCAAACCAAGGTTAAACTATTGATAAATTCAAACTGTCAGCTGATGAAAATAAAATGTACAGTACACATCCATCTGAATCACAGATGAGGAGATACTTGGCCCTTCAGATGTTGTGAACTACTGCTCCCAACAGCTATAGCCAGCATAGCCAGTGGTTAAGAATGATGGGCATTGCAGTACAAAAAAGTCTGAAAAGCCACTCATTTCCCACCCAATCTAAATTGTATCTAGCTTCATCAGTATTCTACATTGTCTACTTAGTAACAAATCTGTAACTAAGTAACATCTCATGGCCCACCATAAGAGCCAGCAGCTGCATCAGGTGAAGGAAGCCTGTTCCGCTGCTGATGGCAGCACAAGGAGGAGGATAGTTCTAGCCTCCTACCCGCACTGAGTGAGAATGTGATAAGAAATTGTGACAGGGGTCCTACTATTGATTGTCACTGAATGCTTTCGCTCGGTGCAGCTGCTGGCTTTTAAGGTGGACCGAGGAGGATTTACAGTTGTGGCAATAGTGTAATGATCATGATTATGCAGTCTTTCTGAATACAGAGCAGTTACAAATCTGTAACTCCAGGATATGAATCAGTAACTTCAATCCAGAATGCTAGCTATTTCCCCTTTTTTAGACCAAATCCTAGGAATAAAGTATCTTTATATAGCTCATTTTTGTTCTTTGACCACATAACTCTCTTCTTGCGTCTGGTCCTGCTTTTTTTGTCCTTGAGGTTTGTGCCTTTTCAATGGTCTTAGTCCTGGCACCTTTCTTTTGACTTCTAGCCCTTGGACTGCCTGACAGCTTGACAGCTTAATGAGAAGTGGGCAACACATGGCCTATATGGACTATATACAGCCCATCTATTTTTTAAGTGCTATCCCCGGGTCCCGTGCCATTAAAATTTTTATAAATCGACGTGGCAAGGGTGCCCGTTATCACCACTACTGTTTATTGCTGCTTTAGAAGTATTGTTGATTATAATAAATGAGGATCCATGGATTAGAGGCTTAAAAACAAGAAAAAAGGAATTGAAATTGAAAGCCTTTGCAGATGTAATCATATTCTTGGAGGATCCACAAGAATCAATACAGATGTTGATGGAAATTTTACAAAAACATGGAATGGTCGCAGGATACAAGATAAATAAAGAAAAGACAACGATGATGACATTAAATATGACTAAAAAAGAACAAGCTGATTTGGAGAGAGAATCTGGATGTCAACTAACCAAGAAAACAAAATATCTAGGAATTAACATAACAAAAAAGAATCAAGAATTATTTGATAATAATTATTTGAGGATATGGAAAGAGATTAAAAATAATATGGAGAGATGGAAAAACATAAACTTGTCACTCCTGGGAAGAATAAATGCTTTTAAAATGTCTTTATTATCTAAGCTTATGTTTCTCTTTCAGAATTTACCAATAATAGGAAATGAAAAGATATTTAAAGAATGGGAAAAGGATCTACAAAAATTTATTTGGCAAGGTAAAAAACCAAGAATAAGATTCAAAACACTTAAGGATGCAAAAGAGAGAGGAGGATTAGATTTGCCAATTCTGAAAACATTTTATTATGCATGTTGTTTAGATTGGATCAAGGATTGGATTCAATTAGAAAGAACAACTATCAAAGACTTGGAAGAAATAAATAATAGATTTGGATGGCACAGTTATCTATGTTATGATAGATTAACAGTAAATAAAGAGTTCAACAATCACTGCATTTGGAAAACATTGTTAAAGATTTGGGTACAAATAAATTGGAAATATACAAAACTTCCAATGTGGACTTCATCACAAGAAACTATGGAATTGCTCCAACAAAACAAGGAAATTTATTAGCATATCAAGGACTTTTGAAATGGGAGATAAACCAAGAATGTGTACAGCAGAAGAATTAAAAGAAAAAGGACATGAGTTAAATTGGTTCCCATGACGGCAACTTAAAGAAAGATTTAAAATGGATCAAAATTTGTATGGATTTAGAGAAGAAAAAATGAACTAGATTTATTGATGATGGGAGACCAAAAGAAGAGAATCTCTAAACTCTATAAATTACTGTTGAAAAGAGAAATGGAATCAGAGGTAGTTAAAGACTCAATGGTCAAATGGGCTCAGAATGTGGGACACTCAGTTGAACTAGAAGTTTGGGAGAGAACATGGAAATCTGATATAAAATTTACCCCAAATTTAAATTTAAGAGAAAATTTTTATAAAATGCTTCATAGATGGTATATGATTTCAATAAGATTACGGAAGATAACTAAATTTGGGACTGGGAAGTGTTGGAAATATGAAAAGATTGGATCTTTTTTTCATATGTGGTGGACTTGTAGAAGGGCAAGAAAATTTTGGAAGGGGGTACATGATGAAATTCAAAGAATTTGTAATTTGAATTTTGAAATGATACCGGAGTTCTATTTGTTAAATATGTTAGGACAACACAGATAAGAAGCCACCAGAAGATATTGTTATTGATACAGCAGCGTTATATCACACATATTGATACAGCAATGTTGTATGCACAATACTGGAAAGAAAACAGAGGTATAAATTTTGAAGAGTGGAAGTTGAAAGTTCTTGAGATAGTAGAGATAGAAAAATTAGCATCTTCCTTGAAAAATAAATCTATACAAAATTTTGAAAGGGAATGGAAAGGAGTATTGGACTGGGTAAAGACAAATTTATAAGATGTATATGAAATGGAAACAAGATATAAATGTAAATGCTTTTTCTTTTATCAGTGGAAATGTAATCGCTCTTCTTTTGTGTGAACAGAAACTATGTAGTTTCAACTGGAGAATATAAGCGGAAGTGGGGTGGTGGTGGGATACATTTGAAAATGATGTAACCCACTTGTTTTTCTTTTTTATTTTGCAATTAAATTTTAATAAAAATGTTCAAAAATTTTTTTACATTTTTTATACATCTCCCTCAGTATTTTCACTTTAACAATGCCATTAAAAAAAATAAAGTGTGTACCATATGTGCTGGCATATAAGACACACTTTTCCCCCTGAAAAATGACATTTAAAAATGGGGCACGTCTTATATACTGGTCAGTCTTATGTACCGGCAAATACCAAGCCCTTTCCTATGCATTTTGCCACTGTGCGAGTTCTCAGTGCCAAGGCAAAGTGCATAGGAAAGGGAAAGGGAGCTCTAGGAGGCTAAAGGAGTGCTCCTGCGAGGCTTCCCCCACCCCTCCCTCCCTTCCGTTTTGCTTTAGCATGAGTTCTCCCCGCTGGGGCAAAATCCATTGGAAAATGAGGGAGAAAGAAACCCTCACATGAGGCTTCCCACACCTCACTTTCCCTTCTATTTGCATGGGAAGGGAAAGGATGTAGGTCTTTCTTTTGCCCTTCTGGAGCTCCCTCCCTTCCCTTCCCCTGCAAAATGGGAAAGGAAGGTGGCTGGGGGAAGCCAAGCTATTTTTTTTTAAAAAACTAGTTCTCCCCCCAAAAACATTTAAACATTTTTAAAAGCATTTAAAAATCTTATATGCTGGTGCATCTTATATGCTGGCAAATACAGTACTTCCTGAGCATCTTGTTTACAAACAGATTCATGCTTCCAGGAGGTTTCTGAGAATGCAAGTCTAAATGTAAAAAAGAAATATAACTGTTAAAAGAAAAATGGTACTATGAATGTGGAAATATGTTGTTGCTGTTGTTTGCTGCCGTGACAAAACTGGTGCAACGCAACATATCCTCCCCGTGTTCTAAACAATGAAATGAATCCCTGTTCCACGTAAGTTGCCTGCTTCTCCTAGACAACTCTGTTTCCCAGTTCTAAGATACTCAGGAAAGCAATAAGTAGACTTTTGGTTCCCATATGACATTATGTTTCAGTTTGAATTTCAATAAACTTCAAATAATCACATTTCTGAAGATAAAACAACCACTTTAGGATTAAAAGCATTATTTATTTTTATTTGGAATATTTCTATACTACCATTCCAAGGTGTTTCCCAAGATGTCCCACCAGTGGAAACAACACATTCTGGTAGAAAGAGTCTTGTCTGCTGTGGCTCCCTTGTTTTGGAATGCTGTCACTTTGGAAGCCCAAATACAGTTGTGACAATGCTGGCTTCATTTCAGAGTCAAGTGCGAACTTAACTTTTACTCAAGCATTTCGGAGGCCCTTGGCCTTAGCTTGATCTTACCCACTAGGTTGTGCATTTTTGTAATTTTTTTTTATCCTGTTGAATTGTTTTAAACTGTTATCTAATTCTTGAAAGTCATTTAATTGTGTCCTCCTTTAAGATCTCTAAGTATAGGGCATGATATACATATATTTAATAAGCAAATAAATAAATAATAAAAGTAAAAAAAAAAGTAAGGACAAATACAAAATAGTTTTATTAGTATGCACTTGTGATAATTGATTTACTTTTTTTAAAAAAAATGCAATTTTGACAATAAATTTCTTTAGAAATTCACTAAAAATTAGCATCTTTTAGAATAGCAGTTAAGAAAATAGTTGATATTTAGAGACAGATACAAGAAAAGAAATCTATTGGTGTTTTGTTAATAGGGAGCAGCTTATTTCTTCATGGAAGTGGTGTGTGGATTTCCCCAGTATTGCTTTCCTATACTTAGTTTTCACTAACTTTAAAATGTTACGCCATCTACAAGCACTTATATCATTCTTCCCATGTAGCTGTATAGGTAGGCAATACGAATAAGCTTTGGCTGAACACACAAACACTTCCCTCTTCCATATAGGGAAGTCTTTCTTCAACCTTAGTTCAAACCACCAATTTAACTACTAACAATAGTTTCCTAGATTTGACAAATCAAGAAATATAATTCATAAAATTTATGTGTGGGTAAAGAATCAGGAAATGTAATTTGTGAAATATGGTTAATGAGAGGTTTGTCCACACCTTTAAAAGCATATTTTATTAAGTTTATTAAGCTAAGATTGTCCAAACATAGCTCTTGGAAGAGTGATTATAAATCTTTTGGTATGAGGTGCAGTTTGTCTCTAATGCCAGGGTTCAAAGGCTGTGATGTATGAGGGGACCTTAAGCTGCACTCCTATGCACCATTATCTGATGGTTAGTTCCATTGAACTTCTAAGTAGACATGGACATGAATGTACTGCCTGGCTTGGTTTTGTTGAACAACAGAGATTGCATGCCAGATGCCAAATTCCTTTGAAAACTGGAGTTAAAAAATCAGTTTTTGATTATGACATGGAGATCAGCTGCTAAAAGAAGAATGTTGTTTTGAAAAAGTTCTGTTGGCAAGTTTCTTTTATGAACCTAAGCATCTCTTTGGATGCTGGCATAAAAACTGTGTTTTAATGGACTTTTCAGGGCAGAACTTCAGTGATGTTTCCAAACATGTTTTAAAGTGGCTGCAAATGGAATTTTGTCTGTTTTAAAGAAAAGAAAGAAAGTTACATAACTTCTTCAGTATCTTGGCTTACATTGTTCCAAATACCTAGTTTCCAGCTGCTGAAGCCAGTGGTGGTAGATGTTAATTAATTCACGATTTGTGAGGGTCTGATGAAATGAAACTTCACTTTGGAATATTTGTGAATAGCCTGGGGAAGCTAAGATGGTGTAGCATATTTTCATTCATTTAATAAGCAAGAAAGTTGCTTTTATTGTTCTGTGTTGCGGTTTTGCTGGTAGTAGTTCATATATACTTTCTCTGTTGTACAGTTTCTTCTTAACGATCACATAGTACAACATCACTCTTTGTAAAAAGGTGGTGGAAAATGGGATGCTAAGGTGGCACATGTATGATAGTTTCCTCATATGAATGTGGAAAAAGTAATCTAGCTAACAAGATCAAGGAAGAAGTCTTGGAACAATATTCACCTTTTTCTAATTTACGTGCTGCAAGTTTGTAGTGAAATGGAAATTGGCAGCTATTCACCAGAACATGCTGTTATGGAGGGAGGGAGAGAAAGGTGGGGTATAAATATCACTAGAAATGTAATGTCTGGACAGCTGCTACAGCCTTAACAAATGCATTTTTCACTCAAAGAGGAATGTAAGGATAATGGTAAAGTTTAGCTCTATACTCTTTGAGAAGTTTATTGAAAGACCACATGGAACTTGTATAAAGAGCTCAAAAAACTCCAAAGAATCAACCATGGAACTGCTTGAATAAAATAGGTGGAGGAGTGGTGGAAAAATAGTTCCTTCCTGCTTGTGGATATAAATTCCATTTTATATGATATCTATAATAATAAAAGTGTGTGTGTAAATTTCAGTCCTTCTGAAATTTAACATGAATACTAGAGATGTGGTTAGAGTTAAGAGTGTGCCCTTAGGATTATTTTTTAAAAATTAATTAATTTTTTAAAGTATGAGCTATCTGTAGTGCCATCTGTAGTCACTAGGTGGCAGACTTTCTAACTATACTGGCAGAGAGAAGTTTACAGGCATACCTGGGATTCCCATTCATCTAATTCATCTATATGCATCTCCATGTATTGGTCTCCTCTGCAGGACCCATACATTTTTTAAAAAATGGGGATGAGATGTCCTGCTGCCTGGAAAAAGAGAGAGAGCAGAACAGAAGGTTAGTCAACCATCAGTGTGCGAAAGAGACAATTTTGAGGGAGGAAACAGAATGAGAAAAAACAGTGGCATACAATAGTGGACTGAAGGGTTTTTAATCCTTATAAAACTGGATAGTTCTATTATGTAAAATGGAAAAAGTACATATGGACTAACAAAATTATGACTAGGTGAGCATCATCACTGTCCCTTCTTTCTGGTGCCTTTCTCCTTTCTATCTTTGTCTAGTAAGGGGTGAACAGAGTGTTTATTCTGTAATGCCTTTTCCCATCAGCTTCATATGCTAAAATAGATCAGCCCTGTTTATGGTCTGAAGATAATATCTGTTCACCAAGTCTTGCTATAGAACCAGAGAACCATAGAATTGGAAGAGACCACAAAGGCCATCGACACCATCAAATAATTCCCAACAGATGGCCATCCAAGCTCTGTTTAAAAAAACCTCCAAAGGAGACTCCATCACAATCTGAGGCAGTGCATTCCACTGTCAAACTGCTCTTACCATCAAGAGATTCTTCCTGATTTTTATATGGAATCTCTTTTTTTTTAAGTTTGAAGCCACTGCTCTGTGTCCTAGTCTCTGGAGCAGCAGAAAACAGACTTGCTGCATCCTCCATATGACATCCTTTCAAATATTTAAACATAGCTATCATCAGGTCACCTTTTAACCTTAACCTTCTCTTCTTCAGGCTAAACATACCCAGCTCCCTCGGCCCTTCTTCACATTGCATGGTGTCCAGGCTTTCGGCATTTTGGTCACTCTCCTTTGCACATGTTCCAGCTTGTTAACATCCTTCCTGAATTGTGGTGCCCAGAACTAGACACAGTTTTCAGGTGGGGTCTGACCAAAGCAGAACTTCCCTTGACCTAGACACTATAGTCCTGTTGATGCAGCCCAGAATCACACTGGCTTTGCTACCTGTCGCGTCACACTGCTGACTCGTGTTCAGCTTGTGGTCTACTAAGACTCCTAGATCATTTTCACATGTATTGTAGTCAAACCAGGCATCACTCATCTTATATCTGTGCATTTCATTTTTTCTGCCCAGGATATAGATAGTATTTCTTCCTGTTCGTTTGATCCAGAACAGTCTTCCCCACCTATTTCTAAAAGACTTCTCCCCAGGATGGTGCTGGTATGGTCTAGCATTACTGTGGACTGTGCACAAAGTACGCCTGTATGGTGAAAGGCTACAAGGTTGCTATTGTACTGGAACTATCTGCATTTTTTTTAGGTAATTGAATGGACACTGCAGCTTTTAAAAAGCCTGTTTGATATGTTCTTCCTTTAAATTCATTCAAAGCCTTCTCCTTCACTCCCAGTGAATTTTATGATTCTGGCCCTTTTAGCATGGCATTTGCCATGCAAAAGGGCGCCTGGAGCGTTGTGTGATTGTGAGGAGCGATGTGCACGACGCAGTCACATTCGCACAACGCTCCAGGGTAGGACAGACACCACTCATGCACTTTTTCATTTTCAGCTGAAAGCAATTGCACATTGCTCTAGGGACCCACGCACACTTGCTGTGTGTGCGGAACCTCTGGAGCTGTGGCGGTTGCGCTTCCTGCCCCAGCGCAGCCTGGGAAACTCCCAGGCTGTGCTGCAGAAGGAAGAGGTGGGGCTCTCACGCTACCTGCTCAGGAGCAGGTAGCTCGTGTGAAGCTGAAGCAGCGGGGATGCGAGAGCCTCTCACTGGAGGCTGCTTGCATGATCCCTGCACCCCAGTGCCGAAAAAAGGTAAGCTGAGGAAAGGGCCTCTCTTTCACTGACATAACTATGTTTTTTCTGTTGGACTTTGGCCTGGACTCCTCCCCACCCCCTCAGATTACTCCTTAAGCTCCGAATTCTGCATAGAGAACATATGCCATATTACAATTTTCTTATTCAATATCCTGGATTGGTCCAATATCCTGGACCAATAAGTGGGTAGAATTTATTTTGTTTTCAAGTGAATAGAGTTTCTTAACATGGATCATTTTTCCTGGATAATATGAAAATTATATGGGCTTTTAAATGAAAAATGAATTTTTCACACCCAAACCCAGCACCTCATTTCAGGTATCTGTCTATCTTTTGAATTTAACCCTGTTTTCCCCTGGGATGGGACCCAAGGCAGCCCTCGTAGCGTTTGTGCGAAACCCACAAATTTCACATAAAAAACCATGGCCGACATCCTGTTCAGCAGTTATGAGTCTGTAAGCTGGACTTAGGATCGCATTACTGCTGGTGATTCACATTCATGGACCTGAATGACTGTGAATGTGGCCTGAAAAGCCTACCCTTGAAGTGGAGCAGCACCTACAGAAGTGTTTCCAGTGAGCTCTGCATGCTCTTCAGGTCATGAGGCGCATTCAGATATGGAACTGTGGCAGAACCCCATGGGAGTGGATTTGCTGTGAAAACAGGTGTGCTGAGATCAGAAATGTCATCCAGGTAATCTTCCACACAATTTACTTTAACAAATGAAAGAACTGTAAAAGTAATTACTTATGGGGCATAAGTTACCTTAAATGCTTTCATGCTATAAAAATATTAAGGAATTTTATCATAAACTAGAAATAGATTATATGCTTCATATTCTTATCCCTTATCCCACTAAAACAGGCATGCACTGCATATAAGTTATGTCATCATTTCTTAATCTTTTTTTTAAAAATACTTTATTTGCTAGCCTGGCCAAAATCAGGTAATAGCAAATGTGTCTATTTTACGCAAAATTCCTTAACAAAATACAGAGTTTAAGAAGTAAATAAAGGATAATGGCTAATGAAATTAATTATTTTTTCTTGATATTTCTTTTGAAACAAATGTGGTCTCTGACAATTGAATCATCTCCCCAATCCTTTAAAAACATTATGATCAGGCAATGAATAATGTCTTTTGCAGCCTGAATACTTCCACCTAGTTAAATACAGGGGAAACTTCCATGTATTACAACTCGATGCTGATCAGTAGTAGTTTGCCAAGCTATCTATCTGTCTATCTGTCTATCTAATTAAAAAGAGCTAGCTGGCTGAATTTCAATCCCCTTTATTTTTGCACTGATGTCTTTAGAGTGGAAAGGAGAAACCAGAAAAAAAGGGCAGGGTTCCTAATTAGGGAAATGTTCCTGCCCGTTTTATAGACTTGTAATTCAGGTCTTGTTATATCTGCTCATGCAGGTGTTCAGGCAGTACCGTTTGCCAAAGAATGCTTGTTCTCACTTGTGTTGAAACAGAAATACAGCTACATTTTCTTTTACATGCTGTTCTTTTCTGTAAATTATAGTTCCCCTTGCTGTTGAATCATTGCAATATGCTCTGCATCTAGGGCTTCATCTTAACCATTCCTTCTCTTGGTTGAATATCTCTGACTTCTTCCACCCAATCTAGATGTTACACATCAATGAACATGTCTTTCTCTTACCTCTCAGAGTTCCCTCTGATTTCTGAAAGTGAACCCAAGAAAGAGATTTAAAATTGAAATATTAGGGAAAGCCATTGGAAGTGAACATTTAGCAAATTCAAAGCACAGAGATGTTATTGGAAAATTGCTGTCTCATTCATGGAATGGGGGATAGATTAAGTTTTCCATTTGTAATCCTCCCATGTTTTTCTACATGATTCTTTCATGTTTTTACCTTTTAAAAAAATCTGTTGAACAAAGAACAATGCAATAATGGTACAGAACTGTTTGAGGAAAGCTGTAGGAGCCATCCATCTGGAAGAGCATTGGAGGCTCACAGAAGACTCTTCTGCTAAATCAGAGCCCGACAGCATTCTTTGGATTCTGGGGAGAGGCTGGCATTCAGCCTTAACATTACAGTGGAGTAACATTCTGCCCCACACTTAGAAGAAAATATCTGAGATCCTCAACTAGTGTGATATATTCTGCAAATGGCTAGGGTTGTCCACATCCCATACGGATCTGTCTGCTCTGTATAAAATCCAAATTTTGCAAAGCCAAAGTGATTTCTCTCATCCAATAGGCCAAAGTCTGAAGCTGAGCTGATGTGACTGTAAGCAGCTGGAGTCATGCATCCAGTTCCCTATTTGGGAGGAGCAGCTCCATTTGTACCTTTCTGAAAATAGACGTTTTCAGCTTTTAACAGTAACTCAGAACAGGACTCTTGAAATCAGACGTTACTGCTGATTAACATACCTGTTTCTTTTCTAAGCCAAGTATCAGAAAGGTTAGTGAGTAAGAAAGGTGAGTTATTATCACAGTTACATGTATAGTTTTCGGTTTTGGATTGTTCTCTTTTCTTGTTTGCATTAGTGCTTACATATTGGCATTTTATAATTTTAAAATTCTACAATTACATTATTTTATAATAAATTTTCCAGAAGTTTTTAGCCAGATGAAGTCATGTTGCTGTCTGTCGGACACTGAGTAGAAATTCATTCATGGAAAGTAAAAGGCCATCAAAAGAATTCAGAAGTGAAAGGGAAAAGGGGAAGATCAGGATCATGGGGTGAGTGTAGCTAGGAAGAATATGGATCATGAAGTTCCAAAGCTGTCCCAGTTCCAATACACTGCTGTCTTGCATAACCACTCCAAGCATTTATGGCTCCAGTTCCTGAACTTGACTTTTGTGGCTATGAACTCCCAAAATACGTCTCCTCAATCAATCACACTTGTGAGAATCCTGAACTGTTCCAATTGTTACCTTTGCCTCTAGCTCTATAAGACTTCACCTGTGTCCTGTGGAGCTGGAATTGCAGATAGTTGATGGCAAGGCAGAATAATTTCACTTATATGCTTGACTGCTGACAACTGGCATTCTATCCCACATTTCTTCTTAATTCTGTCCTCTGTCTCTAGTTACTTGTTCTATTGATTTATTTGTTGAACAAGTTGTTTTTATATATTGGGGAAAGGTATATGATAACTTAAGGCTATCCAGCAATTGATATAGCAGGTTGTTGGGGGCAGAATTAGTCATTATTTAATATGGGTTCCTATAAGGAGTCTGTGTCAGGTTTGTGCACTATACCTTCCTTGTAAGCGAGGCCTAGCTGCTATTTGCCCATCTCTCCCACCCCAGCTATTATTATGTACTGGTATTTTTAGCAGCCAGAACAATCCTGTTAGGCTTCCACCCCAACAGAAAAGATAATATTGTGGATAGAATGTAATCATTGTGGATGTCAAATAGCAGACTATTAATAAACTTGCTATCCCATATTTAAAAAGAAATGATTTCTACTATCAAGATTTCCCTAGACAGTCATGTATATTATACATGGCTATACAGAAAGACCCTGTGTTAATTTGGAAGAAAGGTTTTCCAGCTATTGGGAAAAGGTGAAGATGCTATGATGGCAAATGCTGTCATTATATCCAATCTGGTTTACTTTAGCCTACCAGCATGTGGCCATATACCCATAAATGGAATGGTTTAACTGCATGACAAGCCTAAGAGAATGGTGCGTGAGTTGCTCCAAGAAAACATACAAAAATTCAAAGTATTCAAAATGCAAAAACTTTTAAAAAGACACAGGCCACATCATGAATGAATAAAAAGAGCAGATAGGGTTTCAAAATGTAACGGTCAAAATGTCCATTTGAAGGCAGTCCCTGGAAAACAAAACCAAGTATCCAAAACCAAGTTAAATCAAACAATTTAACTGCTCTTATGTGCAATTCATACACTTTGATTCAGGTTTCATAAATCAGATACAGCCATGTGGCCACTCTCAAATCGGAAGCATGACTTAAAAAAAAAAAAAAGCATATATGACAGTAATGTTTCTGTTTTTTATGGTTGGCATAACAGTACTTAACTGGGAAAGAGATACTACTTCAGTTTTCCCAATAGTATGGTTTTGAATAGAAAGCTATGAAAGCTGTTACTGTTACAAGAGAATTGTAATAAATCTAGGGCTTAAATCTGGCAATATTGTGTGGAAAAACTAGTTTTCTACATAGATCTGGGCCAGCAGTATAAGAATCAGGGTGACCCCATCTGAGGGAGTGCCTTCCTTTCTTCTTTTCTTTCTGGTTTATTTTTGCTTCAGGAAATATCCCCCCCCCGCTTTTTTTTTTAACAAAAGATTTAATAGGCGTCGATTTAGAGGAGAAAAGTGGCAAGGTGCTTAGTTTTGGCCTTTCCATCCCTACACGAAGATCTGTGGTTTGATTTGGTTTATTTGTTTCAGATTACTTTCCCTTATACCTGAGATCTCCAGTCATAAAGGATGCACTAATTGGTTCTTGGCAGGAGAAGAAATACCTCGGGTTTTCCCGTACTTACCATAAACCCGTCCCAACTTTTCCTTTTACCTTACAATGAGCCAGCCTTGTTTGTAAGGGAAAGCAAGACTCTGGAGTGTGTTATGGGGATAAATGGGAAAGGGTTTTGTGTAATTTGGAAGAAAAAGACAGAATGTTAAATAATTCCTTTTTCTTCCTTCTTCTCTACTCCTGAACAAAGCATCAGATGAGGTTTATAAGTCCTGTAATTCCAAGTAACATTTAGTTTGGTCCTGAGGAAGGCAGAGGATAATATATGCAACGCAAAGCGAGCTTGTTCATGTTATAGAGAATGTATTTTACCTCCTCTTGCATGTAGAATTGTAGGGGAAAAAACATGGATTGCCTTATTTCCTGCTTGTCTCAGGGACAAGGAGTAGGGGCTGATGTTTATTTATAATACTGAAATATTGTCTCCATTATATGCTCAAGTGGGTAACAAAAGAAAGCAGTATGAATGCTCTCTAATCTTCAAGTGATTCTGGCCTGTAGCTTCTGATTGGATAGCAGGTTTTGAACAGTTTTGCTACCCAGTTTCCAGAGAGAAAGCTTCCCCTATGTGAATAGATGTGGGTGATGGCAGCATCCTGTTTTAGCATTGAAAAATTACATTGAACCATCTTCCAGTAAAATCACTCTCAAAAGGGGATAATTGCATTCAAGTTTGTAGCCTGTGAAGGCTCATTTCTGTACATTTTCTACATCCATTTAAAACCAAATGTGTTTCATTCTTCTCTTTATAAAAATTGTAACAGTTAGGCAGTATTTTATCACCTTTCTTGGTAAGTTACTTTGTTATTTTGACAGGAGTTTTCGTAGATATCCACTTCTTCAGATGCACTGATGGAATACAATATTACAATAGTCACAAGTATTTGAGAACATTTACACACTTGTGAGAGCATATCAGCATGGCAGACAGTAAAGTTCATACAAGAATAACAGGATATGATCTGAGTAACTGAATTTGGATTCAGTTCAGTTTCTGGACAGTTTTCAAGAGTAGCTCTATGTAGAACACAAAACAGTGAACAAGTTGGAGATAGCAAGATCAAGAATCATTAGGGACCAGTCTGGTTAAAGAAAAGAAAGGAGACAGAGAAAGAGAGAGAGGCACACTTGATGAAGCAGGTAAAAAGGATTCCTTCTACCTGGTCATTCACAAAAAGGGATGGATCCAGGAGTTCTGCCAGACTGCAAGCTTGCTTCTTCAGAAGAAATTCAGTCCCATTGGGAAGAGTCTATACTCTTATTCCTGGTTCAATGGAAAATCTCATGAGTAATACTTCTATCTTGTCTGGATTAAATAAATAAGTAATAACACACAAACCACCATGGATCAACAAATATATGCCACAGTTCATTAGTAAATAACATTCTCCATGGCAAAATTATTCTATTTTCACAAAGTAAACAATTTTAGTTGCATGAAAGTGAGAAATCTGTATCATTGGCCTGTCACTTTGTAACAAAAGCTGTCTTAAAGCTTTTGCAGATGAACAGTTTCCAACACTTCCCTTCTCAGCCACGAGTGCAAGGATTTAATCAAGATGCAGATTTTGCTGGCAGTAGGCTATGAAAATAAATGCAAAAAAAAAAAAAAGGAAAAAGGAAAAATACAGATGGGGAAATGCCAAGTAAAAGGGCCCCAGAGACTGAGTTGATGTGTGAATGTGTTGTTGCTTTCAAAGATATCATCTGGTTGAAGCACTGGACTCGTCAGGTAATTCTGAGGCACACTGTCTTTCTCAGAGGAAGCAGTAATTTATCTCACACACAGGAGTCTGTGTATAACGCTTTCCCCATTCCATATCCACTTTATAAAATGGTCCCTCACAGGCTTTTATTAGCTGTATTTTACCTGCATGCCCCTATAATGAGTTCAAAGCAGATAACAACTCTGAATCAAAATCTTAGACTGAATCACACTTGCTCATGCCTTCTTTCCTATGTAAGCAAGAAAGCTATTTTATCTTCTTTAATTGTTATGCTTGGTTGGGCTGAAATAGTTCAGTTTTTGTGCAAAATAAGCACTAGATTCAGTGTTTCACATATGGGAGAGGGTCTTCTGCAACACAGTATCCCATATATTTTTTAAAAAAAACTTCTGAATGGTGTCATATGTAAACACGCGTTGATACATTCATGTTAGATTTTTGAGGCCGTTTCTGCACTACACTGTTATAGTGCTATTATTCCACTTTCAACATCCTGTGGAATTCTGGGGTTTGTAGTTTACTGAGGCCAAAGAGCTCTCTGGCTGAGAATTCTAAATGTCCCTTCCTAAACTGCAAACCCCAGGATTCCATAGGAGGTTGAATGTGGAATAATAGCATTATAGCAGTGTAGTGTGGATATGTCCTAAGTGTATTCTACACTCATTTTAGATAGATACCTAAAAATGGGAAGTGGCACTGCCAGAAATTGTGTATACAAAGTCTTCTAGGAGTTTCTGTATTTCTATTAAGTTGTTTAAACAAATCCATATTATATTTAAAATGTTCTCAAATTGAAGGTTGTGTACTCTGCCTAGGTCATATATATATTTGTGCAACACTAGCAGGTTTTCGGAGACTTGTAATACACTAAGTTGGTGCAATACAATATGAGAGACTGGACAAGAAAGATCAATGGAAGAAAATCAAATGTTATTTTGGTGGGCTGCATTACAAAAAATGGGGAGGTAGTATTTGTAAAAATTACTCTGGGCCATTTGACATCATGTAAGGTGCCATAAGCTTTTGTTTTTGCTCTGGATAACATTGAAGGTAAACTGTTATTTCAACAGCAGCTGAAGTATTTCATACTTTGGAGCCTATTTATTCTTTTTCTGTATTATTGCTACATTTAGATCAGATCTGAAAAAATATATTGCATTTTTTGGTTTAGTTCAGCTGTCACTTGTGCATTCTGATATTGGCTTGGATATTCTAAATTCTCATTAGATATTACAGATTAAGTGACACAAGTTTATCAGGAGCATAGGAATGCATCTCAAAAACACTGCCTGCTTTCTGTCTCGGCAGTTGTTACTATGATAATCACTGACATACATTAGAGCTGCCAAGTTGGGTATGGAGTAGGCTTCCTCTAATCCTGAATAGATTGTGGAGCAGGATAAGGTACCCTAAAGCTCCATTAAGCAGAAAGAAGGTTCTGTCCTCCCTCAGCTCCCAAACCCCAACTTCCAGCTGCAGCTGTCCCCTCTCAACATAGCTGTTTCCACCCTAGTATGGGGGGTGTCACAAAGAGCACCCATGACAAGAACAGAGCTTGGTGACAAGAATAGAGGAGGGTGCTCCTCCATGCCTTCTATCCCTGCTCTCCACTGGCAAGGCAATAGCTGTGTTGGGAGGGGACAGTTGTGGCTGAAAGTTGGCATTTGGAGGTACCTTTGAGGTTGGGGTTTGGAGGTTGTGGAAGATAGGTACCTTCACCACACTTGATGGAGCATTATGGTGCTTTGTCCTCCTCAATGATCCTTTCAGGATTCAAGTTACAGGAATGCCATCCCATATAAACTTGGCAACCTTAGCATATGTCCGGTGACACTGGGTGAAATCGTAATAGGTCAGAATTCAGTACATACCTGTAGCACATGGATACTCAAGCATATATTTATCCCTTTGATTATTATTAAAACACTTTTTTTTACAATATATTACTCAGCTGATGTTAATTTATTTTCTTATAAGGGTGAAAACTGAAAACATACATTTTTGCACTCATCTGTTGCTGAATCACAGAACATAGCCATGAATGATATTGCACAGAAGGCAGAGGTATGTATGAGATTTAAAGGGGAAATAGTCATAATAAATTGCAGCTTTATTGTATGAACCTGAAATAAGTAATGTGAAGAAGCTTTAGAGCTATAATTCTCATGACATAACATTGACATCTCTAGGGAAGTAGCACAGTTGCTAGGGAAGGAAGGCACATATTTTAGGGTTTTATTGTATTAGTGTTTGTCCAATCCATGGAAACATAGATAGACAGATAGGTAGGTATCAGTAATCATGACTTGTTCATTACCTTTTAACAATAAACTTTACACAACTTAAAACCATATGATACAAGTTCTTCTGGGATGCTCATTCCAACATGTGTTGTTTGACTTCCAAACAATATAACCATTTAGAAAGTTAGTGTCTACTATATTTGAAAAAATGTACACTCAAACTCTGGATGCATTTCTAGCAGGAAGTAGTGATATATTTTAGGATTCGCATTCATCATGGTTTATTCATCTTTTAAATGATATAGCCATTTACACAGTCAATGTCTACTATATTTGAAAACTTGCACACTCACACACTATTGGTCACTGTTAAATCATGCCTGTGAAAGTGTATGTGGAGACCATCCTGAAAGTCCAGCCATATGTAGCTCATTTATCAGTTACAGATTTCTCTGGACTCAAAGCACCCCATGTGGTAAACAAACTAGGTCCAAGCAGAGACAAGAACACTACTGTAGTCTCACATTTGAATGCAATGAATTAAAGATGCTGATGATGCTGATGATGGGAGAGAGAAGATATTTTATTGTGATTGTGTGATATGATAACATTGACTGCAAAATCTACATTTAAAATTGTACACAGAAAGTTCACATTGAATTGGTTATATGAGCCATAATTTCAGGGTTTTATTGATATCAGTTGGGATAGAAGTGTCCCCAAAAGCTGCAAGAATAAAAATATTAATTTTTCACTAGATTTAGTGGGAAAATATCACATAGCAATTGACACTTCATTGTAGGTGAAGAATATATGGAGCATAGAATAGAAAAAGACCTGTGAATTTCCTCCAAGAATTGTCAAGACATATTTCACTATATCTATTGGTGTGGGGCAAAAGCAAGGGTGGAAAAAGAACAGCTCATGGGCTGCATGTGGTCCCCAAACCCCACTTTTGCAACCTTCCAAAGCCCCTGACACCCTCTCATTTTAAGATCTTTGTGGCATCATTTTATACCACCCAAATATGAAAACTAAACACAGACATGGCAGTTGGCCTTCCCACCAATACTCTTCAATTTCTTCTCAAAACCTTTGGGGGTCTGGTTTTTAGTCAGAAATGGCTACCAGAAGTGATGTGATACCACTTCTGATATGCAAAGATGTGCCAGTGTGACCTGCTGATGTATCTAGGAGTGAAAATGGACTTCTGTCCTCTGCTCACATGCTCACTCCTGGGTATGGTAGCCCATTCAAGATCTGGAATTTGTTATGGTAAAAGAGACTACATGCTTTCTTTTGATTTTAAAAATGTATAAATTTGGATGGACTAATGCAGTGTGGGTGCAAAACGTTGATTCCATTTATATCTCTGCTTCTATAATCTCACATTCTGTCTAATACTCTATGTAATTTCTCTGCTTCTACCATCTTTTCTGTGTCTTTCTCTTCTTTACACCTTCACAAAGATTCTGCTTTCTTCATCTAAACCTGTCCAAAAGTCCTATGTGCCCAAACTTCGAAAGGGTGATGTAAAGGATAAATTTGAAGCCATGCAGAAAGCAAGGGAAGAAAGAAATCAAAGACGATCTAGAGATGAAAAGCAAAGAAGAAAAGAACAATATGTTAGAGAGAAAGAATGGAACAGGCGAAAGCAGGAGGTCATTTCCTTTGCAAATACTTGTTTCTGTTGGTTTTTTTCCTTTAATACTTTGACACTGGTATAGAGTTTTTTTCCTATAAAAAAGCTCTGAAGTTTTTATTTCAAAATCTTAAATGACAATCAACATTAATATCTCTGATCTATTATTCAGATGAAAGAACTACTTGCTTCTGATGATGAAGAAGAAAAGTCTTGTAAAGTAGAAAAAGCTTATGTTCCAAAACTGACAGGTAAGAATGTAAAAGTTTAAGTCCATAGTTTTGAAGAGTTTGGCCTTCATTGTCCATGCGTTGGCATTACTGGACTCTGCATTTCAAGACAGCAATAGTTAATGCAGAATATTGCAGTTGGATTCTTTAATAATTGCAGCAAACAGCATATCTCTGTGTTCTGGTCAAACTCCTCTGCTTGCACATTTGCTTTCAGGACCAATTCCAAGTACTATAGATTACTTATAATGTTCTCTAGGGTCTATGTACTTAAAAAGTTTCTTCTTTCTTATGCTCCCTCTTCCTTCCTTAGATGTGTTGTGTTGCTCCAGGTTCCTTATCTTGTGAAATATACCAAGGGCAAAAAGCTATGCCTTCTTATTCGAAGTGCACCGTTATTACTTCCCTTCTTGCATTGCATTGCCTGATTAATGCTTAATTGTCATTTTTGAGTGTTTTAAGAATGCCTTTTTTAAATTGATTTTTTAAATTTTAGAAATAAAATTTTCTAAATTTGTGTATTGTGACCATTTTTTTCTTGGTGGCTCTTCAAGTGCTGGTAATGATAGTTTAAAATAAAAAGTGTTTATACAGTGATAACTTCCTCCATCATTGTCAACAAATGAGAGTCTGAAATTAAGTGGAAACTTTCAGTTTTGCTGTTGCTGTTCTTAGGAACTGTCAAAGGAAAATTTGCTGAAATGGAAAAGCAAAGACAAGAAGAAGAAAGGAAAAGAATGGAGGAGGAAAGGCAGAGAAGAATTGAACAAGACCTGATAGAGAAAAGAAAAATTCAGAGAGAACTGGCAAAGAAAGCACAAGCGGTATGCTCAGAGTAATAGATAGAATACTTTTCAATTGCAAAAAAAAAAAAAAAACCTAATCACTGATAAATGTACAATGAACATTCACTTCTGGTTTCTGAGACATAGATCATTTGGAGCATCATGCAGCATAAAAAAGGCAGGAACTTTGCAATGTGCAAGTAGTGTGCTAGGGCCATGGTGTAGACCCCAGCAGGCCAAGAAAAGAAACCAGCACCAAAATAGATAACTGTATCTCCAGAAACTTCCAAGGGGCCATTTTTCCATTTTAGGATTTTCTGCTCTCCTTCCCTGAAATACCATTAGAGCCTGAAATGGAATGTTGGATATTTTACTATTCTGAGTTGGACCCTGTGAATAGCATTTGTTCACCGCCATCACACAAGTAACTATCTGGAAACATTAATAGCTGTAGCTCATGGAGGTCTGGGTGAGTAGGAAATAGGGTGGTTTTAGCTGTTAGTATTGCTGCAGCTGCCCATTCTTGTTGTATACAATTTTTTTTAAAAAAAATTACCATATATTGTATTTACTATTACTAAGAGCCGTGTGTGTGTGTGTGTATTGTGTGTGTGTGTGTGTGTAGTGTATATCCTACTATCTGGTTACATTGTGCATTAAATCAGATTGGATTCACCAACTAAAAGACATGGAATTCATGATCATTTGCTGAGCAAAAGTTCTTACTAGAGCCAGCACAATGGAGTCCTCTGCAATTTGCTCATGCTTCTGTGGAGGGTCTCCTCTTAAGTGTCACAGAGGCAAAGAGGGAAATTGGCTCAGATCACCCCCCACCCTCCTGCAGCAAGAGAGGCATGGGAGCAACTCCACCATGGATAATCAATCCAAATATAAGCTTAGTAGTTGAATATTAGAAGCTAATTGTCTCTGGTTTCACCGCACCCAAATCTTTAGGCCAAATTTTAATTTCTGTGTTGACAGAGATTATTTCTATAGATATTTGGAAGTACAACATGGTACTCTGTGTTGTGACAAATGTGTGAAACCCTAATACCAAGCATATGTATTATCTTTTTTGAAATCTGCAGCGGGCATCAGGCTCCTAATCTTTCTGTCCTTATCCTATTTTCTCAACAAAAAGACAGGATTTTTTGAGTGAGTATGGTTGCTTATTAGATTATATTGTCATGTGCCAGTACAAAACTGGTAATCAAATTGTGCTGCTAGTAAGGTACAACATGTTACAAGATTAGAGATAAAACCATGAATATTTTCAACTAATATGAACTGAGACTGGATCCTGAAAGAGTAAGGGGATGGTTCCTAGTACCTGAAGGAATCAAATAAGAGGCATAGAGATGATGTAAGGCATTTTTGTCTGCTTTATACAAAGAGAGAATAAAAATGCTTTTCTAATGGCATACAGGTTGGGTATGGTATACTGTGGTATACTAAAATGTAAAATGCATATGGAATTCGTTTATAGGATCTATGCAATTTAAACGAGTTCTAGAATCTCAAAATTGACAACTTTCGGTTCAAAGGCTTTTCTGAGGCTTTATAGTAAACAAAAATCCTTTGCTTGGTTTGCATGGGATGAAAGGCAGCCAAGTGATTAAGATGGCTCTGACCTAATGCTAATTTCATAGTATTTATGTCCTTACTAATGACTGTGTCTAGGTCTAAGAAGAGAACCGTAGCCCATGCCTAGTATTAAATGCTGTTAGATGCTTTGGTATCCCTTACAATCACTCTTGCCAGCATTGAGTGAGACTGCCCATATTGGCCTCCTAGGTTAACAGTAAGGCTGTCAGCTCTTTAGTTTACCCGTCCACCTCTAGATTAACTTGTGTAAAGCATTTCTTTTAACTTCTTATCAATTTCACTCTGTGGTGCTTTTTAGACATTAGGATCTCTATATGGAAGCCACTGAAAAACAAGCACAATGCTCTTGCTGACTGTGTACAACTTTAACAAGCTGTTACTTCATACTCCCGGTGTTGCAACTGCTAAGTTACAGATATTGCACATATTAAGGGTGGCATGGTATTTGGATTAAGTACTGTGTGTGCCACAAGGAATATCGTCATGGATCTTTTGCAGAGGCTTTCTGGTATCCTTGAAGTTGGAGATGTAAGAATTAAATTGGCCATTACTCTTTTAGTGGAAAGGTATAGGTTGTATACCTTATCTTTTTGGAATTTGCTTGTTTTAAAATGTAACAATGTGCATATTGTTGTAAACTGTAACTGCCAGGATTCCCCTGGAGTATTATTAGCATTGTCATAATGTAAAGTAAAGTACATTGCTAATAATTGTGTAAATAGGCAGTTAGCTTTACAGTCCGTATAGATGGCTGTTGCCAGTTAAATCCCAGTGAGTTTAATTGAATTAGAGAGGTGTCACAGGAATGGATTTATACCCTAGGTTTTGTGCTCGAGAGGCATGCTTGGGTAGAGTCCTCCCAGATGTGAAGGGCACTTGTATGTGAGTTTCATGAAAGATTCCTCAATAATGAGGAAGGAGGAACTTGATAGCTTCTGAGTGTTTTTAAGGGGGGTAAGCCACATATGTTCCTCATAGCTGAGTGTGTGCATTGGTGCGCACATGGTCCAAACAGGATGAAGCATGATATGTGAATATCTGAAAGAAACAAATATGTGAAAGCTTTGGTTATACATCACTCACAAGAGAGAGATATCTCAACCTAGTAAGGACATTAGATATGGAGAAGGAACAAAGCTGGGCAATACTGTGGTTATGTGTACATTAAATATCTGTGACTAAAGGATCCAGCCTTTCTTTTCAGAACAAAAGCAGGGATTGGCAACACCAGAGACATCATGCTTTCCAATAAAAAGGCATTCCCATTTCACTCATTACCAAACCTACACAGCTTGTGATCACTAGTGTACCCCAGCTTGCCTAAAAGTATCAAAACAGGGTCCTAATAGTAAACTGGTGAGTTTTGTTCAGTCTGCTGTGTTTAACATGCCTTTCAGAATCCTGGCTCCATACCCTACACTGAAATGGGAGGATGCAGATCATGGAAAGGCTAACTTTTGGACCACAGTTCCTAGAATCCCCTAGCTAGCATGGCCACAGTTACAGTCCACAGAAGTAATTTTCCTAAGCTCTGGTTTGACTTATTAGGTTGTAATTTGCTCCATGGTGTTGGTTTAGAGGTTGTTGTTCTGTGCCTTAAAATCATTTTCACCTTATGATGAATCTAAGGCAAACATAGCATGCAGTTTTCTTGCCAAGATTTCTTCAGAGGGGGTTTGCCTTTGCCTTCTTCTGAGGCTGAGAGAGTTTGACTTGCCCACGGTTGCCCAATAGGTTTCCATAGCTGAGCAGCGATTCCAAAGCTGGTCTCCTGGAGTCCTAGTCCAACATGCAAACCACTACATCATGTTAGTTGGAGGTAAGGTATGGTAAAGCCTGAGATTCTGATGAAACTGAGATGCATTATCTGAAGAGAAATGTCTGGCCAGGAGTCACATAGATATACGTGTGTACACTGTAAGTTGAAGCATACCATATTTATACCTTTTAATGTCACATTTTGATTGATAATCATACATCCATTTGCACAATATTTTCGTTTTATGAAAGAAAAAGAAACAAAGTAACACTGTTGTGTAAAATTCTTATTTAATAGATTGATGAACAGTTAATCAATTCGGGAACTGAATCAGCATCGGAGGTAATCAGACTTCTTTACAATGAAACATTCACCTATATATGTCTCATTGTTATCACTGTAGAAATAGCTGTGTTTAAAGTGCTCTGTGAGTGTTGGACAACATTTTGGGAAAGACAGGAGATCAGATTGGATAGCAGAATATTTTCAGCTTGATCATTGTCTCTAGTACCTAAGGTAAATGTAACTTCAGAATTACTGTTACACTCTCTCCATTTTATGTGGTGTCTTTTGTTGGCTTTTTGATTTTTATTTACTATGCTTTAGCCTTTGCTTGGTAGAAGTAAAAAAACATTATCTGCCTCAGAATTTGAAGTTCTAATTTGAGGGGAATTCTGAAATGCCATCTGCTGGTTGATCTTGGAACAATGTGTTGCCTAGAACTTTGCCTTTGGCTTAGGTTGGTGAGTGACCGAATTGCTAGCATTAGATAGATGGAATGTCACTAACTATATAGTTCCAAGGAAAGTGTTGTGCTCTGATATCAACAACAACAGCTATTCCATTTGTTGTCTGCACAATGTAATGCCATTGCATTCATATTCTGAGTGGATACCTTCAGATATCACTATCCTAATACCAGTGCATCAGATGAAGCCTATCTGTTTACAGTAACAGGATTAAGATTTCATCTGACAACTATTGTTTGAAACTTTTTTCATTTTTTGAAAACATTTAGTAATCTTCATACAAACAGCATCATATAGAGAAATAAAAAGAAAGTTTTAACAGACATACAACTAAAATAAGTCTTTCCAAGTGATTTACTACCCATAACTAAGTCTAAGGCCCTTTCTGCACTCTATCATATCCCAGTGGCACCCTGTGGGGACCCTGGTGGCAGCTCCGCTGAGAGGGGAGTGTGACGGGAGTGCTCCCTTCTGCAACAGCTGCCTCTGTGATCCAGGAAGTGTGATAGCCCCGCTTTTTCCTTTCACAGTGCAGCCGAGTACTTTTCCATGCTGCACTATGGCAGAAAGTGCAGCCATTGCGCTTCCGGACCTGCCGCACACCAGATAAGTGTGGGATGGCAGCATGATTGTGGGTCATTGACAGGGAAAACCTGTCAATGATTTATTCCATGATTGCACTGTCTGGGACTGGGAGGAGGATGGGACTGTGATGACATGATGTGTAACCATCATTGTGGTCCCATCCTTCTCCCATCCCCATTGCAGGAGGACAACGTCCTACAGAAAGGGCCTTAAAGTCAGCAAAAATTCAAGCTTTCAAAGTTAACTAAACTTGATTTCTAAGGATTTCTAAGGATAAATGTCTCTAGAGCCTCTTATATTAAAATTATTTGCAGGATCATTTAAAATTTATGATTAGTCCAGCAAATTGTTACCTTTTTAATGATTAAAATGTTGGTAGCTTATGGGGATCCTCGTGAAGCTGAGTAGCTGTTGGTTGGTCAGTGTTTAGATATGAGACTGCAACTTTGTATATATCACTTTGAGCAGAAGGAAGAAGCATGGGATATAAATTTAATTTTAAAAAAACGAAATCACACTTCCAATTATATTTCTAATGTCCTCACGAGAGAACTACTTATCATTTTGAGTAGTTTTTAAACTTGCAAAGGTACTAACAACTCAATCTGTAATACTGTTAAGCAGAGGCACTTGTATCTTAGCTTAAAATAGGCCAAATAGCAATTTTAAAATATTCTGCTATCATAGCTGCTGCTAGAACTCCCTTTTTTAGTGGCATTTAGATAGCAGCTTTTTTATGGACACAACTCTTCTGCACAATGGATGAGTTGCTTTCAGTTAAATTCAAGGACTGTTGCAAGGCTGGACTGTATGATTTAGGCAGTTTTGCTATGGCTTCTATGCTGGTGCACCAGTATGTAATTATGAATCCATATGACCTAGCAGTTTGGACTTGAGGGGAATGGGAGAGGGTGGCTTAAGAAAAAAGCAGAGAGTTGGGAGAAAGGAAGGTGGCACTGGGAAAAAATATCTTGCTTGCACCCCTAAAGAGCTATGAAGATAATTGTCTCTCTTCAACAACAATGCTGTGATATGCTTTTGAATGCACTGAGTAGTAGAGCTGTGCTTGAGTGATGGTTCCATATTGCAGTATAGTGCTCCATTTGGACCATATCAGCTAAAGAAGAAAAATATGAATGTTTTCCCCAGAAGATAGCTAAATATGGAATTTCTACATTCTTTTTAAAAAATGACTTAAATAATATCTATTTGATAGATGTAGGACATTTCTCAGTAATGTAGATTACTGCATCTAATCTAATCTATCAAAATTTCTTGAAATCTATCCAGATCAGTATTTGGAAGAGGTACTAAACTTGGTTTTCTAGTTTTGTTTTGTTTCTTTAATGCTTGAAACAGTACAGGTCATGTCTCCTTTTAAAAATATCAGTCTCTTTAAGATGATTCCCATCAGTTTTAATACCTGATAATTAGTATTTCTCTTGCAAATGAGATGCTCTGCTTCTCTCTGAACTTAATTTTTACTGTAATTAACTGAACTGAATGTTTGAGGAAAAGATCACTGGAGTTATTATTGTAGATGGTACTGTTGTTTTCAGGAGAGCTTTTCCCCTTATATATTGTGCTTTATAGCAGTACTAACTGTAGTTGCTAGTTTTTGAAAAAGCTTGGGATATTTTAGCATAGATTCCTGTAGTAGTCAAAGTGGCATAAGCATCTGAAATATAATAGCAGTCTGATCTAACAATGAAGCAGTCTCCACAATTGCTATCTCACCTCTGTCATGAACTTACTGGGTAGGACTTAGTGAAGCGATTGTCTTGCAGCCTCTCCATCAGCAATATAGGAACAATAGTGCTCTGCCTTGCAGGGTGGTTGTAAAAACCACACAGCTTTATCTACATTGAGTACAGCCTGAACATTTTGTGAGCAGAATTCCTCAGAAGAGACACTATCCTAGAAAAAGGGTGAATATGCTTTTCATCCTTTTGCCTTCCCCCATCCAACCCTTGGTGTAACTTTCTACAGGCCAAGTATCTGCTGGATCCAGATCTCTTCTGCATATGGAAGGAGCCCTTCTGTTCATTCAAATATATATCTCTAACTCATCCATTATCTTCTTTATCAGTCAAAAGTGCCATGGAAATTCAACATGTGTTCCTGGTTTTTATCAATGTTTGCCAGATACTCTATTCATCTTCCCCAAGTCTTCTTACTATCTAAAGGCTAGCTGACTGTTGGAAGATGGTTTAGTACTAATTGTGGCCATAGATTGGCCTACCCATTCTACAGGAAAAAAAACATTTTGGTGGAATTGTAACTATTCACAGGCAGTAGTAGCTGCACTGCCCAGATGTTCATGGCAACATTTGTTTTTGACAACAGGAAGGTGATGATTCTTTGCTAGTGACAGTAGTTCCTGTAAAACCTAGCAAAACACCTGGGAGGATGAAAATAAGTTTTGAGGACCTAGAGAGAGAGAGAGAAGAACAAGAAAGACGAAAACTTGAAGAAGAAAAACGTTTGAGATATGAGCAGGAAAAGCAAGCTCTCAGGGAAGTCAAATATTTTTCACCAGATGTGGTAAGCAAAACTGGGGGAAAACACCCCTTGCATGGTGATGATAAGCATGTTTACTTGATAGTAAGCCCTGCTAATTACAAGGTAACTCACTTCCAGGTAAGTGGGCTCAACATGGCAGGGAAAGGTGAGATGTATTTTGTATATTACTATTGTGAGGGTTTAAGTCTGAGTGATAAACTTTATGTACAGGATGAAGATGAAAATACTGATGGTGAAAGGAAAGGTTCTCCCTCTCCTGGTAAAGTGAAATTAACATTTGAAGAACTGGAAAGACAAAGACAAGAAAATCAGAGAAGGCAAGCAGAAGAGGAAGCAAGACTACGTTTGGAAGAAGAAAAACGTGCATTTGAAGAGGCAAGGCAGCAAATGGTAAGCATATGGGGTATGTTCCAATATATAAGGGGATGAGATGGTCTTTATGAAGGGCAGGTATAGGAAGATGGCTTGTGTCACTGCATGTAATGACTATACACTGGAATCACCTTGCTAAGAACATCAAAGAAAGTTTACTCAGTCAATGGTATGGAGTAGTTCCCCTTTCTCAGAACTGCAATATACATGCACACACAGACATCTTAATATAATTATTAAATGGGAAACCAAAATAATGGACTTGCTCTAGGCTTTAATTCTAGTCCAGCAGAGCATTCTATGTGGACTTCTGCTCAGGATACATTTATTATCAAAAAGAAGGGTTGATCTCCTTGTGTCCTTGAAGTCTATAGCATCATTCAAAATTCTGCGCAGGGCTGAGAGATCATTTGGAACAGTTTGGAAAGTGGTCATCAGAATTCACCTGCCGCCTCCTTCTGGCGGTTGGATTCTTTGACAGATCAAAAGCCTTCCATGGACAGAAGGAACCCTTTCTGGGTTGCAAAGTCTCAATCTAACACATTTTTTTGTAATATTGCTGCTTTTGCATTAGCTTCAGCTAGTGTAAAAACCCAAGAATCCAACTGTTACTAACCTATTTAAGTATAGATTAGACCTCTAGTAGTTTATTGTTTTAGAACAAGGACGGGTGACTGAGGTCCATGGGCCACACAAATTCCCTCATTTGATTCTGAAGAGTTGCCCCCTTGCCCTCATCCTATTTATGATTTTTTTTTTTAAAAAAACATTTTTTGTTAAAATGCGCTGGAGACATGTGGGGGAAAATATGCCACATTCCTCCCACCACTACCATCTGCTGCCTTGGGACCAAGCGAACTCTTTTTTCCAAACCAAGAAGTGAAGTAAAATTCTGAACAAAAGCTTCCTGACTTAAACAGCCAGGGAAGATCCTCTCAAAAAAGGGAGGATTTTCCCCTTCGCTTGGAGGACGTGGAGGCTTTTTGAAAAATTTGGTAGGTGGGGACCACCACCCCAAAAAAAGTCCTGGTAGCTACATGCAGCCCATGGACCATAATCCCCAACCTGCTTCAGTTTTATTCTATAAAATTTGAATGTGTTCTCAGTATGTTATTTGATAATATACAGACACAGTCATATCTCTACTTTAACTATTCCCATAATCTTTGATAGTCAATGATCAATAAATTCTAACATTGTTGTTGCTATTGGTAATTGCCATCAAGTTGGCTTCAATTTATGGTGACCCCATATGGATGAAAACTGGCAAGAGCCCTGCTTAGATCTTGCAAACTCAAAGGCATCAATCTACCTGAAGTCCCTCTTTTCCTACTGTCTTCCACTTTACCAAACATTATTGTTTTTTTCCAGTGAGGCATGTTGTCTCGTGATATGTCTGAAGTATGACGGCCTCTAGTCATCTTCACTTCTAGTAAGAGCTCAGGCTTCATCTCCTTTAGGATCAATTCATTAGTCTTTGTAGCAGACCGTCATATCTGTAGAATTCTGCTCTAGCATCTAATTCAAATGAGTTCGACATGCGTTATATTTTTAATACTGAAGTTCTTCCTAATTTTCACATTTTAGTGTTTCCCCAAATTATCAGCACCGTTAAGGTTTATCTAAAAGATCTTTAAAATGTGTTTTTTCCCCAAAAGGGAAATGATGAAGGTGATAATGAAACTGAAAATTCTGTAAAGGAATTCCGTCCTGGGAAACTGATACTTACCTTTGAGGAATTAGAAAGACAAAGGCAAGAAGAAGAAAGGAGGAGGACAGAGGAGGAAGCCAGAAGGCGCATAGAAGAGGAGAAAAAGGCATTTGCTGAAGCCAGAAAAAGCATGGTAGATAATATAGTGCAGTTACTCTATCTGTTTTTTGCATGCCTGTACCAGACTGTACATTAGGGATGA
This sequence comes from Ctenosaura bakeri, assembly GCA_948474755.1. Lineage (NCBI taxonomy): Eukaryota > Metazoa > Chordata > Lepidosauria > Squamata > Iguanidae > Ctenosaura > Ctenosaura bakeri. Next base: position 55,558 of record CAOLHI010000835.1, read on the forward strand.
GCAATTTCAGCTTTTGAGTTGTTGCTGAACTATAGCTCTCCCTAGCATAACATAACCAGGTGATAAGGTGATAAACCGCAATTCAGTAACATCTGAAGGGTTGTACTTTGCCCACTCCTGCTCTACATGGAAAATACAGGCAAAACACAGGGCTAACTTGTAAATATACAGAGAAATTACAAAAGAAATCTGCCCAGATGTGCTGAGACAGTGAGGACGACGACGACTGCTACTACTACTACTAGTTGTTGCTGTTGTTGTTGTTGTGTGCCTTCAACTTGTTTCTGATTTAACCCTAAGGGGAACCTATCACAAGTTTTTTTCCCCTGCAATTTGTCCAAAGGGGGTTTGCTATCACTTTCCTCTAAGACTGAGAGAGTGTGATTTCTGTGGCCAAATGGAGATTTAAACCCTGGCCTCCCAGAATCCTAGTCCAATACTGAAACCACTGTACCGTGCTGGGTCTTCAAGTGAGGCTGGAAGGAAAAAAAACTGACTTGCTTTAAAGTGAGAGATACTTTGCATAAAGTAGAAACCCATGCCCCTAACACCTACACAGTGCTCTCCTACTTCTCCCCTGATCTCTTCTCCTGTATCACTCTTTTTCTTACTGGCCTTTTGATTCATCCCAGTGCTTGCTCAGGCTTAATGTCAATTTTCTTCCCCATCCTGTTTATGACCTAGCAATACTGTCTCCCTCAGAAGAAAGCATCATTTTGAACAGCTTTGTGGAAAAATCAATCTTCCTGGACCACCTTCCTAGCTAGGGAAGTTCTGACATCTACTGGCTGAAGGTGGTACTGCAGGTTAATTAACCAGTTCACCTGTGACAAATATATTTATGCACCTCTGAAATGCACCTGTCCCCATATATCCATTACAAGTTTCAGATATCTAGGTTTCACATACTTAGAGCTAAAAGGCTCTGACAGATAACCAATATGCAATCGTATTTATTATTATTATAGATTAATACAAACATCTCCGAGTTGCCTTTTTGCTATGTAAGGGCACTCTTAGTGACTTACAGTTTAAACAATTTTTTTTAAAAAAGAAAACGTGTTAAAACATAGTAACACAGGAAAGTTAAGGACAAGAGAAAAGCAATAATTTAAAAACAGCAGGTCAGAGCCCTAGCCTCATCATGGTGAATGTGCACCTGAGGATTACTTTGTTTTCACTGTACATTCATTAATTTAATTAAAGCAAATGTCTGCATTTAAAGCCTGGAGTACTATTTTCAGTCAGTAGCTGACACAGCTGCCTAACCATCCATAGCTTTGCAGTTGTGTGTGTGAATCTGGAGGGAGCAGAATACAGAACAGAGGTACAGGGCTATTAGCCTAACCACTCCTGTGGGGAGATCTCTTCAGGGGAGTGTTTGTGTTTATGATGGGTGGTGGCTGTGCCTTCACTCCAAATCTGACAGCTGTATGACTTTGAAGACTTTGATGCATCAAGTCACATAGTTTCATTATCATAGGATAAAAGAATCTCAGATTTCCTGAGCCAAGTAGCAGCTTGTACGTATTGCTTTCACTTAGTGACGACACAAAATGAGAGCAGTATGAGAAAACTGACCTTTTAAATTCTGTAGTGCTTATTTCTAAGAAATGGTAATGACTGTTTTCAGATAATTCTTTGGCTTATTACTCTCAAACCATGGTATTCTTGCTGGCGCTGAAGCTGTTTTGTTTGGACAAAATGGGGAAACAATATCCAGTTGAAGACTTGCAGGTTTCCTGGCTCAAATGAAGGGGCTAAGTTTATCTCAGTCAATTTGTGAGATAGACTTAGATTCTACATTGGCTTGGCAGAGCATAAAGCTCCAGCAAGTCTATCTCCACTCTGTGTGCAACCTCTCAGCTGCCAGAGCATATCTTAATGGTCATTTAATGACTGGTGGTTGTGGTGGGGACACTCAGCATTTGGTTGCATTTCACCATCCTCCTGAATTGGATACTTCCACCCAGAATGACCTTAAAAGGATCTATGTAGGTATATCAGGAGTTTCCAGCTGCTTGTCACCAACAGGATTCCAGCAATGATCATCCAGATTTTCAGCAGTGTTTCTGATCAAATCCCTGGTGTAGAATTAAAGATTAGCAAATATATCACAATTATAATTTAACATAGCTGTGTTTGAGACCATAAGATATTTAGTCCATATGATTTTCTGAAAATTAGAGATTTCAGTAACTTCGGTTATCTAAATTATAATGTAATGATGGCTGATAACTTGTTTTGAATCTATCAGTGGTGAGATGAAAAATTATTTCTAACAGGGCCTAGAAGATGAGCTTTCACCTATGTCAAAAACTGTATCCCAAGAGTCTCTCACACCTGGAAAACTGGAAATCAATTTTGAGGAATTACTGAGACAAAAAATGGAAGAAGAAAAGAGACGCACAGAAGAAGAACGCAGACAAAAACTGGAAATGGAAAAGCAGGAATTTGAACAGCTTAGACAAGAAATGGGAGAGGTTTGGCTATTACTGAAATTGCCCCCCAACACCAGTTTCTTGAGTGAGAAGAGTATTCATAGTCTCAAAATTACTGGCTTGAGCTAGGATCAAGTTGGATGCTTGAAGCTCAGAATTAACCCTGCCTCCCTCCCCAGAGTGTTTCCCAGCTCTCCAGAGCAGGTTTTTAGGGCTTCTTGGTGGCTGCAGGATGGGGTGAGCATTGCTGGTTCTGGAGGCAATAATTGGGTACACCATGAATATCCAATTGGATCCTGGCTATAAATCCTAAATTCCAAGGAACAAATATCATTTTACAGGATGCCCTTGTTTGATGAAGGGGGACAAGTGACTTTTTCTGGTTCCTTTTTCCTCCACTACAGCCCTCTTTGCCACCCCACAATCTGTTCCAGATGGTTTGGCTGCAGCATTAAAAGTGATGCTGGGAGCTGCAATAGGAATCAGTGGAAATTATCCTTTGTCTTTTACCAGTGGGAATCTCTGCTTGATTGGATTTCCCCATTTTTGTTCAGAGAGACAGCTCAGGATTCAAGCCACAGCAAAAACAGGTAGTGTAGAAACTGTTCAGCTACCAATATTCTTGGTATATTTTTCTTTAACAGGAGGAAGAGGAGTGTGAGACCTTTGAACTCAGCAGAGAATATGAGGAGCTAATAAGATTGAAAAGAAGTGGTTCAATTCAAGCAAAGAATTTGAAGAAAAAATTTGAAAAAATTGGGCAGTTATCTGAAGAAGAAATACAGAAAAAAATTGAAGAAGAGAGAGCAAGGAGGAGAGCTATGGATCAGGAAATAAAAGAGAGGGAAGCAGAGAAGTTTCAGGAGGTATGTATTTTTTTTTTAATGCCCAGAGAGGAAAAACTGCGCCAACTTAATTTTTCAGAAATATCTTGGCTAGTACAGGCATCCAATTGTTACTATTATTCTTTTTTTTAAAAAAAAATAAGTGTGATTATTATATACTGGCTTCTGGAATTGCATGTATAGCCACTACTAAGCAGAAATAGTACTGAAATAAAGCTGGTATGAATCTGTGTTTCCACATGATTAATTGCCTCTCCATAACTGGATCCAATGGCATTGTGATAATGAAGTGTAGTAATTACAAGGCTTGGAAATATCACCCATGATTCCCAGGTGTCAATGTTACTACAGGATGCAGTTGACTCATTAGAAAATTGTGACAACTGCAGACATATAATTCCATCTTTTAGAAAATTAGGATTCTCACTCTGCATCAGGATGTTTCTCAGAATCTCACCGACTGGACTAAACAGATCTTTTGATGGAGAAGCACTCTGTTTCTACTAGATGCTGCATGCAATTAATGCTTGTTCAGATCTGAAACAAATTAAATTTGCAGCTTTCTTCAGTATGTGGCATCTATGTGGAATGTCCTGCAAAACACCTCCATACATGGTGTATGTGGGAATCTGTGAGATCCCTGAGTTCTTCCAGGAACTGCTAGGCCAGCATATAGTGAGCTATTTAATGTGGTTCTATTAACTTTTCTATTAGCTTGGTTTTAACAGTACATAAAAAAGGTCTTGATTTCCTAATAGATCCAGATCTTAGGAATAAGTGAACAGTGATATGTCTGGTTTGCTGTACTTTCTCCACCTTTTGAAATTGGATCTTAGCAAAAAGAATGAGCTAGTAGACATGGCATGGTGGTAGGAAAATAGGGACTATAATGTGGAGCAGGACAAACTGGTACTCATTATAGAGGTACGATGTAGATGGGAGATGCATAGTATGTATGGGCTTTGGTATAGCAGGAAAGAACAATGTGGAACTGGATAAACACAGACTGGCTTATTTTGAGGATATCAGCAAACTGGATATGAGGGAAAGATAGCTAGGTAAAATGCACATTTTGTTTTGGCACAACCAGTGAATTTCCTCCAAATTTAGAAACAAAAGATAATACTCCATCAGAAGGAAAGGCTTCAAAGGAAAAATGTACGCTTTAGCATGCATATACAGTATATGATTTACTTCACAAATGTACCTTTCACATTTTTAGAATACATATTCTCAGCACAGGAAAGCTTTTAATAGCTTCAGATTCTCCTTGGTACACATTAATGCAGTGATAGATAGATATCTTTCAGTTTTACTTGGTTTCTAAGATACTTATTTTAAAGCCAGCATGGAATGGGTTGAAGGGGAGGGCATGGGAAGTACGTTAGTATGATAGAGGATATTCATTAAGGCTTGCTAACAAAAAATTATTTTCCATTTTCCTGACTTCCCCAGGTCAACTTCCCCCCCCCAAATATATTAAGGACAGAAAATAAATACAAAATGCATGTCAACGAATATTCTTTCCCTAGAATCTTGTTACAATTATTTTCATATTACCATGTATAAAAATCCCACCCCGCCCCCAGATTTTCCCTCATCCTCTATCTTCCATCTTCCTGCTTTTTGCTTGGAATTATCATTTTAACAACTATATTTGTTCCTCTTAAGTTTAAACCAGGCCAACCTTTGTAGATGACCATGGTTCCGAAAGAATGACCCAAAGTTTAATATTTCATTAAGATTTATTAAATATTTTATTAAATATTTTCAAACTACAAACACTAGAATCCAATTATTTTTTGTCAGGAGAGAAGTTTCAAGTAGCATCTTCAGATACAGACTGTTAACTGCACGTCTGTTTTGAAATTGCATGAAATATTACATCCCGTTACAAGTAATCTCTAATCAATGACATATGACAGAACTTTCATTTTAAAACCATGCTTTTCTTCTGTAGAAAGAGAGATCTCTTAAGAGTTCTGGCCAAAATCCTCTATGCCAGTTACAAATGCATAACCAAGAGTTATGCATTCATGACTTGTTACATATTCATGATCCCTATGTAGCTCCTGGTTTAGGGCTACACAGGGATCATGAAAGCCCCACCACAGTCCCCACTTACCAGTCAGCAGCCACTGTGGTTGGGGGTCTTTCTCCCCGTCACTCAAGAAGCATCCCCACCTCTCCTTGTGCCAGAGATTCTGGGCACAAAGGGGAACTGCAACAGGGGTCCTGCTTTGGCCTAATGTGCAGATCACTCGTAAGAGGGGGTGGAAATGAGTCAGCTGCTACTTGAGTGACAAGGAACAGATCTCCATTGATTGCAGCAGTGGCTTTCCAGTAGGCAGGAATTCATTAATGTAGCACTGTAACCACAGTAATTAAGCACATGTAGCTATCATACATGACCCCAACCCTATATGTGCTTAAAAGCACGTTTTATTTGTCCCCCATTTGCTTTGCATTTATTAACATCTGTGCATCGAGGCACTATTTGTGACCCCTGTCAACCTTCACATCAACTGAAACTTGCCCAAAATCAGTCATATGAAGACAGAACAGGTTCTCCATGATAAAATGCCATCATATTCAGGATTTTTTTTAATGTTATGATTATGATTTTGAATCTTTTACAAAAAGTCATATGAGAAAGATACCTCATTATGTTATCATGCCAGTATTCTACTCCAACTGCTAAAGTAGTCTGTCTTCTTGCAATTACATCCCAAGAGTGTATTTCCCTGATTTCAATCAGTTCACTACCTTTCCACAAAAGGGCAATCCTATAATTATTTTGTCAGCACTTTAGTAATGCTAGGGAACTGGGCATACCAAGTGATGTTCTTCTCCCTTGTACGTACTTGTTAGCTGCTGCAGTCCAACCTCTTTTTAAGACCAGACAGCTGGTAGTCATTTGTAATTCCTGCTGTATCTTTTCATTCATGCCAGCTTCTTACTTTTTGTAGTCTCATTTTGACAAATGTATTTTCATAGAATGTTAACACTTTAGCACTAAATAGTGTTCAAATGGTGTTAAATGACTGAATTCTCTTCTAAAGGGTTAGTGTGATAATCAGTGATAGCTTGTAGGTATAGTCAACATTAATGTAATGTAATTAATTTTAAGTGCCAACGTAACATTTAATTAAAGAGCTAACTTCAAGTGGCACTAAATAAAAATAACTGAAACACCTATTTTGAGTTCAACATATTTTATTTATATTTTATTCAGTCATATTTTGAGTTTGGCATATTTTTTATTTTTTTTCTCTATTTCTCCCATTTTTCAAAATTTCCCACAGGAAGATGATGTAGATGTGAAGCCACCCACAAAGTCTGAAGCTCCGTTTACCCACAAGGTTGACATGAAAGCTAGGTTTGAACAAATGGCAAGGGCAAGGGAAGAGGAAGAGCAAAGGAGAATTGAAGAACAAAAATTGCTGCGTATGCAATTTGAGCAGAAGGAAATTGATGCAGCATTGCAAAAGGTACCAGAGCACTGATTTTTTTTCCTAATGTGGTGAGTGGGAAGAGTTAACATGTACTAGGTTACCTCATCTTTGTTGTATATTTTACACACATTCTTTCTATGCTCTCTTTTGGTGGTGGTCACACAAGTCCACCCACTGATGGAAATGATTGGCAGGTTTTTGTCCAAGAAGCAGCACTTTTCCCCATGTGTGGAAAGGTTATCATTGAAAAATAATGATCCTGTGGAGGAGTAAGGAGAAAATTGTACTTTTCAGTCTTTTTTTCAGGGAAGCATGCAAAGTTCTCTGTATCTCATTTTATCCTCAATCCCTGAGCTTTGTCAAGCTGAAAGATGGCAAGTGGTCTAATGCTACCTAGCTTCCTAACTAGAGGTCTGAACCATTACTAGACCAACGCTATAAACTTTTACAAAAGACTGGATCTGAACAGTTTCTGTGTACAAGAGGCCACTGCCTTTTGACACCCCATTAACTTACAACTCTCTTTCAGCACTTCCAAATTAAGGACAAGTTTCACTAACTGACTGGGGTCCTGTGCTTTTATCACTTTTTCTTACCTATGGAGGTTCACTTTGGGCTGCTCATACACACACTGCTTGCAAAGTGAGCTGAGGGGGGAACAAGGCACCAACCCAGCTGAGACTTTGCAAGCAGCATACATGAGGCCAGTCCCAAGTGAGCTTCCCCAAGGGCTTCATGCTCCCTACAGTACAGTACATGGCTTTTGCTTTCCAACCAATTCCACTTTCTGACAGTGCTCTGGTTCCTAACCTGTCAGGTAACTGGGGGAAGTCTGTATGTGCCTACAAGTCACCTGTCAACTTATGGCAGCCCCATGAATTTCATAGGGTTTTCTTAGGCAACAGTTCACAGCTTTTTTTTTTATTGCATGCAATTCAGTGGAGTCCTGTGAGAATTGAGCCGGTCGCTATCTGTTTTTTCTTGAGTAATTTTTGTTAAAATACCAATTCATTTTGAAGTTATTTCCAGACTGCCACTTAACTGGTGTGCAGCAGGCAATGGTCTTCACATCTAAATGCTGTTAAAATAAAAAATTAATGCAATTTAACAGTAAACTTATATTTGCATGAGGGGACAGTATAGGGTAATGTTTTTAAATCTGCAGGCAGAGGCTGTTTTTTCATTTTATATAAGACCTACTTAATGAATTTGCATAAAACCCATGCTTGACTTCTTCTAGATTGAGAAAGGTGAATTTATATTTCAAATTTTTTTCTAATAGAGTAAGCCTTTGAATATCACAACCTAAAATCAGGTGTAGAAATTGTGCAGTTCTCAAGATGTTAACAGCAATTCCCAGCAGCAACAATGGTGAAAATGTTGGCAGTTGCAGTTTAATTTCATGATTCCATGGCCTAAATCTTATTCGCTAGTTCCAGTTAGAGTAGAGCTATTGATTTATCCAAGCCTGCTGATATAGTGATAATATACTGGAAGGGTAATGTTATAATGAAGAGTACATGCTTTATCTAAAATAAATATTAGTACTGCAAGTACTGAATCACTCCAAAGGATATGCAAACATTGCAAACTGCTTCAAAATTTCTGTTTTAAATGCAGAAAAAAGAAGAAGAGGAAGAAGAGGAAGGGAGCATTGTCAATGGCTCAGTATATGAAGACGAAGAACAACAAGCACGGTCAGGTGCTCCATGGTTCAAGAAGCCTCTTAAAAATTTGTCTGTTGTGGATAGTGAACCTGTGAGGTTTACTGTGAAAATAAGTGGAGAACCAAAGCCAGAAGTTACATGGTGGTTTGAAGGGGAAATGCTTCAGGATTGTGAGGACTATCAATATATTGAGAGAGGAGAAACATACTGCCTATACTTACCAGAAACCTTCCCAGAAGATGAAGGAGAATATATGTGCAAAGCAGTAAACAGTAGAGGAACAGCAGCCAGCACATGCATTCTCACTATTGAAAGTAAGAGTTAGCATAAGTTCTCACATCTTGAATTTTTATTACACATTCTGATCTTTTCTTAACTCTTTTCTCTCTTCTCTTCTCTTCAGCTGATGACTATTAAAGTATGCTTTTTCTGGAGCCTTCCTTCCCTAAATTTACTGCATTCATCTTTTTCTTCTGTGGCGGGGCCAACAAGAAGTTGTCTATCATTCCTCAAATAAGATACCCAACTGCCTGAATCCTTCTTGATTTCAGACTGAAAATTGTCAACAGAAGCTTTAAACAGTGGTTTAACCTACACACATAATCAGCACAAGAGTGGCTGATTGCTTATGCCGCTGCAGTGCTTCAAGAGCCAGGCATTTAGGCCAATTAAGCTATTCATATGAAGCAGTTTGGCATTTGGTTCCAGCAGCCTTCCATCATGAAGTACATGCATAGTTTGGTGAAAAGCGATCAAAGTGTAGAACTGGTTGCTTAACAAACAGTCTGCTATTGAAAACAAGTAGCTGGTGAAACTAGCCCAAAGTTGTATGAAAAAGCAAAATTTAAACAATGTTCCTAGAGCCAAAGACTAATTGATTCATTCTCCATAAAAGCTGATATTTATTTCTCTGGTCCTGGTAGCTTTGTGGGCAATAAGTATAGTCTTGGCTAAACAATTAGGAAGCTAAAAGGTTATGTAGTGGTTTAAGTTAGCCTTTGTTTAATGCAACATTTTTCTTTTCTTCTATGTTAATAAAATTACATCAAGATTTACATCAAGTTTATAATGGCTTAAAAAAAGATTTATGTAACTACAAATATACACACAGTTGCAAGTTCAAGTTATTTGAAATCAAACATTTGCATTTATTTTTTTTAGACAGTAGACACTGTCAAGCATCTAGCTTGAAATACTGAACCATATTTGTTATAGCATTATAGTGGATGGGTTTTCAATGTCGCATCTCATCTTGTCTAATATAAAATCATCTCATTATATTATTTACAACTAAATAATACATATTGTGATTCATACATACCCACTCACCAACCTATCCACCTACCCTAAACAGCTATGGATTTTGCAATATGAAATGTAATCTGTTCCACCATCAGCTAAAATATGCACTGGAAACTCAGAATGAAGAAATATGTGATAAGTTCACAGAAACTTCCATTTGATTTCGGTTTAATATTGTATTTTGTGCAGGAGATAACTGTGTCTCTTTGAACATGTCAGTGTACCAAATCAACTGCTTGTATCCTGAATAAATAGGAAGGTTAATAAATATGTTCAATTCCTAATATGTTCGATTCCTACTTTTCTTCATTTCACAAAGGCAAGTTCCACTTAGCACTTTATACTTTATTCAAAGACAGAGCATTAAAAAATGGAAGGACAACTGATAATATTTATTAGTTTACATTTATTGAGAACTCATACAAAAACATTACAATTAATGGGTATTCATGAGTACATACAATGTCAATATTGCAAGCTCAACACAACATACTGTAAAGCATTTGATTTACCTCATGTCCAAGCTGCATCTCCCTAAGATACTTCCCATCACAGTTGCCTTTAAAAGACAGTCTTCTTTTTTTAAACACGGGTAGTTTCTGTAGAGAACACTATCTCAGGACAAAAATGCATCTTGCATGCATATAAGATAAAGGTTGCATAAACACAAAGAGTTTTATAGGGTACTACCAGTAGAAAATGTAGACCTACATTATGAATTCTGTAGTACCTAATGTTCTGGTTTATGAACTGCTAGTACACAAAGAAAAATGAACAGCTCTACCCTTTAGCTTACAAAAATAAAGATTTCCTAGTTGCTGACAAGTCTTTTTTTTCAAGAAAAAAGGATTAATGAATGATGCAGCCTACCTAGCAAATGAGATCACTAGAAGGTGATTCACACAAATAAATCTAAAGACTGCTTTTTTAACTAGAAAAGCATATCCTCTACAAAACACATACTGAAGGGTGATCTGTAAATGTTACTATCAGGTGAAATCAAGATACTATTTAAAATATTCATTACTTTTACCTAGCATTCTGTTAGAATTTACATTTCCCCCCCTGCTATAGCACATGAACTGCTCACAGATAACTAACCACCTGGACCACAATGCTCTGTGTTGGAACCTTTTGATGCAACCTAACATTTCTGAAAAAAATCAGACAAGCTAAACAGTAGAACTACTCTTAGCGCAAGAAGATGCCTATAGGTCCATCAGCAAACTTACAATGAAATACGAAGATAGTAAAGCAGATCTTCTATCATCTCCTATGCCAACCATTTTTATTACATCCCTTGTCCTTGAAGTTAATTTCAGTTTAGCTACATATATTGAAAACTGGAGCAAAAATAATCTTTACTGTAAAAAGGTGAAATAATCCAACCAAAATAAAGCTCTTCAACACATATCTAGTTGTTATATAAAAATGCAATCTGACATGTTGAACTATAACCAAAAATGAACTGTCCTTGAGGGAATTCAAGTACAACTATTAATTTAGATGTGAAAATGCAAAACATATCTATGCTTGACTATTTAGCAAAGTGCAAATTGATAGATGGTTTGTATTATTACCACATAACAAGTTATGGAACATTTATGGTCAGGCAAATAGCACTTTAAAGAATGAGAAGCGATTAAAACAGGCAAATTATACCCTACACCATTAAGTATGGGATACATTTAAAATCGGTATTGTTTTGCCAATTTTACCTTCTACATGGAGCCCTTCTATGGTCCATGCTCATCGGCTCACCATGGCCATACACTCAAAGGAATCCTCTTTATTGGAAGTAACTATCTCAGGACCTGATTTTATGAGCTATGATTTGGTGCTTGCAGCATCTTCAGCACTGTGTGTGAAAATGAAGGCAGGATTTTTGAATATTTTTCTTTGATGCAGATAAAAGCAGGACTTGACAAAACCAAAACATTTTATTAGGTGATGAACAAAAAAACTGATGGTACTGCCTCAGCATTGTCTACTTAAACTGAAAAATTGCACCAGTAAATCTATCTAGATAAGCCATACACAAAACATTTAAACTGGCAAAAATATACAGCAGTTCAGCTGAAATAGCAAGGTAGGAAGGAGATTGCTATAAAAAAGAAAGATTTGCCAATTGTTAACATTTCACTGGCATACATGCTTTCTAAAACTATTCTGCAAAATTCAAGTCTAATTTTCCTCTTTATAAAATAAGCAAACTACATTAATTTATGTTTTATGGTGTATACCTTAAGCTTGCCTTGGGATTAAGAGAAACACACAGTATGCTTGAATAAGCAGTAATGGGTATAACATCCTTGAACATTATAAAAACATTTTTGAAGGCTGTTGAAGTTCTGACCAATATTTCCTGTATCTTGAAAAAATATTTTATATTCATATGTAACAACTCAGCTATTGAGGGAAAAATAGTAAAAATGACTTACTCAAAAATTACTGCAGCAATCCACTTATCTTTTAAAAATAAAGATACACATTTACCCAGAAATGTCAGTAATTGTTTCAGACTTTCCACTGGAATGAAACCATGAATAGCAGAATACATTTGGGGAAAGATATCAGCAGATTGCTTTTGAATACACAAGCACAAAAAAAATCTCACAGGGACAACATTAATATATTGAAATATGTATTTATACACTTCCTTAGGTTGTGCTTACCTGTGCTTTTTGCAGCAGAACCTAAGGTGGAAGGTCTGGGAAGGCACTGTGAAGTATAAATAATTGCACTGTTTGCAATTAATAAAGATTTTATACTTTAAATGAATCAAAATCAACAGCCTCCATTTGGTGAATGATAAAGAATCTTGGTGAATTTTTGTTCTGTTTAGTTAGTAAGTACACCATTCTCCAATAACTACAGACTAATCATGCAAAATATTTGATCTAGAGACGTCAATGCCTACACTACATATATTTATTAACTTCCTAGCTGGGTTTTTTTTCTTCCAAAATTTAAATCCTAACCTAAATTGGGATAAAAATAATTCCCTCCTGATTCTACATTACAACAAAATGCATTTCTATTTATCTGTGCAGTAAAACTACTTTTAGACTTTTTTTCTTCTCTTGCAGCCACCCTAAGTGTATACTCCAAAACAACAAAATCATTTTCCAAAGACTAATAAAGGTTTGCAAAATTAACGTATACCTGTATCACCAAACATATGTAGACAACCGGACACAAAACAACCTCCACCTCAAAAGCATTTTAAACTTTTAACAATGCACAAGTTTATATCTCAAGGTATCTTATTTCTGAATCCCTAATGAGTAATGTTTCTTAGGTAAATGACAATTTCTTTAGCTAAAGCTAAAAGTCTCAAGAATACTTACCCATAAAGCTCATACAAACAAAGATTTATGCATATCTAGGTTTCTGAATTAAGAAGCAATTATGATTTCTAAGATAAATGAGCACTGTATTTTATTCCAACATAATATTCACACAGGTATGGCATTTGCATTATGTGGAACATTGACAAAAAGATACTGTTGCAGTTCATCATTTTGTCATTCTGATGTACTTACAGTGCAATGCTCCTTGAAGGAACAATCAAGGATGATACACAGCACAGTCCTCCTCACCCCTACAGAGCTAGTTCTATACTGGCTGGATCAAACCTGCACTTCAACAGACAATGGCAAGACAGACTGTATTGCATGTAATCTAAGATATGCAAAAAAGCAAACAGTGGATTTTATCAGAATACCAGTTTTCAGTAAGGATTATTAAGAAGGTTATTACGGAGATTTTGCAAAATTTCACTTATTGGCTAGTCTTCAGCATTTAAAAAAGACCTCATCTGCAAGATGTTTTTCTGTTAAGCACTCCCACACTCTGAAAACATGTTCCTAAGACAAATGCAGTTTTGATAACTATAAAACATCATCCTTACTACACTGAATTTTGAAGCAAAGTGCTGCAAACTGATTGCTTAGCACATTTTGCCTTCTACAGTATCTGAGTTTAGTAACGGTGCCTGAAAAATATACTTAAGAACAAAATCACGTATAAAAACAAATGTTAACTATAGCAGCTGTATGAGTCTGAGACAGTGGTCATGAATAAAACAAAAAAAGAAATTGCAACTGTTAATGCAGTAAAGTATGTCAAGAAATGCCTTCACATACATGCAATTTTTAATCAAGTAGAAAGAGAAGACCAAGATACTAAACAGAAAAATACAACAAAAGAGATCCTTCTATAACTATTCTGCAAGGGGAGAATACCATTGTCAAGCCCCAAAATTCCAAGAGGGAAAAAAGTCTTATTTGTGTACATGTACAGCATTACTAACAAATCCTTGCATTCTCAGAGTACCCACATATCCAACTTACCGACACAGGAGGTTTCATATTATTTATTGTAAAGCACAAAACAGGCATTTAAAAGTGATCAAGTATACATTGAAAAAGTACATTTATATCACAAAGCATTGACCACATAATAGTTGCAAATACATTTGCTGGAATGTGTACATCTACACTAATGTACTAAAAACAAACCAATTTCCATTTCTACACAGAAATATTACCTCCTATCAGAAGTGATAGATATTTTGTACATTTTCAAAACACTATTTTTAACCAAACAAAAATTATGATCTTCATCAAGGCGTCTGCATCCATACATTTAACAAAGGTTTTTTTCCCCCACATAATGAAGCAAATACTGTATTGTCCACTTCTTATTATTGGCCCTGTGCGAAGAAATACATAAGAGATACACAAAAAGTTAAAGAAAATCTTTTTTAAATGGCGCTAACTCAGGAGTGAAGCCTTTAAGAAAGAAAATTTTGTTAATGTAATGGTGGTGGCTTCCTGCATGGCTTTCAAACACCCTGGGAGGAGAAATTTTTAGATCAAAAGCACTGAATGTATGCAAAGAAAAGACAGAACTCCAGTTAACAGAGAATGAATTCATTTACTAATTACCCATTGCCAGGAGAAATTATGCATACTCCAGGAAGATATCGAAGTGGGAGACATGCAAAAACCGAAAAACAAAAAAACCCACAAAATAAGAAAAAAAAATCTCATCTATGTTATTCAAGATTGTTGTACCTGTGGTGCTGGAGGATGTTGCGGCATTCCTTGTGGACTTGTCTGGGCATAATAGGCTGCCTGCTGTCTATAGTATTCAGCCCACGCTGCACTGTAATCTGGTTGGCCTGCCGGTGGGGCTCCGGCTGGAGCCGGAACTGCCTGACCTAGAATAAACATAGATTACACAACTCTGGTGCCATAAAAGGGACAGAAGAAGCTCAAAATAATCTCATTTCTAACAACATTACCTTGCTTCTTGTAATATTCCTCCCAAGCTTTTGAATAATCTTGTGGCTGCCCTTGTTGACCTGAAAAACCCCCCATATTTTAATGTAAAAACAGCTCCCAGGTACACCAAAATTACAGACAAGAATACAGTGGAAGAGTTCTTTGCTG
Organism: Ctenosaura bakeri; assembly: GCA_948474755.1. Lineage (NCBI taxonomy): Eukaryota > Metazoa > Chordata > Lepidosauria > Squamata > Iguanidae > Ctenosaura > Ctenosaura bakeri. The sequence continues at coordinate 70,727 of CAOLHI010000835.1, forward strand.
TTTAGAGACTCAATACAAAGAAAAGATTAAATCTTAAACTGAAATTTTCTTGTACATTTAAGAATTTTAATTTAAACCCAAGACCATCATGTCTGTATTTGAACACAGTATTTGAAGGGTGCCTCACAGAGTCACACTCCTCAAATGCATAATCTGTGGCTAAGTTTGAGAACAATCTTATACCCTGTGCTATAACATGCAAATAATAAATATGAGTTAGACTATATAATCCAACCTCTCCTCTCATACAATTTTGGAAGATTCATCTCATATGTGCAGGAGTATACACTAACCAGACACAGGTTTTGAAGAGAACACTAAACTATGGATTGCTAAGACAGCCTGTACTGGAGCAGCACTTCTGTTAAGATTACTTCAAAAATTAAGCACACATACCCTGTCAAACCATGTTTAAAACATTTTAAAGGTTGACTTTGGTACAGCAGTGACTGATCCATCAGCAATGGCACGCAGGATAATGAGGGCAGAAAGAAAGGAGTCAAGTAGTATAAGTTCAATGTGACCACTACTGATTAGTTTTGTATGTTTGAATTATGTAATTTAAAGCTAGCTTTTTCAAGCATATTCTTATGCACATTAAATAAAACAAGGTCACCACTGTTATGGAGAAAGCAAACTTAACCTGAACGCACAAGGTACATACATATGGGTCAATAACTTTAAAGGACTGAGAAAATGAAATTATTATCCTCACAACAAATTATACGAAGTAGGCGAGGCTGTATGATAGGAATCAAACCTGGATTTATAGGGTTTGTTTTGAATCTAGGATTCCTACTCTGTGACTCAAACTTTACCCACTATTATCATACAGGCTCTCTCTGCTATGTATAACATGCAGTTCCACCTAAACAGTAGGAAAAACTTCCTGATGGTAAGAGCTGTTCAACAGGGGAATATGCTGCCCCCGAGTGTGGTGGCGTCTACTCCTTTGGAAGTTTTTAAATAGAGGTTGGATGGCCATCTGCTAGGAGTGTTTTATGTATTCTTGCATAGCAGGAGGTTGAACTGATGGCTCTTGTGGTCTCTTCCAGCTCTATGATTCTAAAGAATGGCACGCCATACACCTCACAATGGAAAAACCTGCTATAAAGCTGGGTGTCAGCTCAGCCATAGTCATGACGAACAGAAGTTCTCTACTTGGTTTGTACAAGTGTAACTTTTTTTGTGACAAAAACAATTCCAGTTATAGCTATACGGATAAAAAATGGGTAAAGAGGAAGTAACATCCTAATATTTACAACAGTATTTTCTAGCAATCCCAGAGCAAAAGGGCAAAATGCCCACAGCTGATTCCATCTGTGAAACTATTAAAGCAACACTGCAAATAAGCCCAAAAGTTGCTAGTCTCATTTTTTTTTTTAAACAAGACCAATGAATTTTCATACTGCCAGCCTTCCCTACTTGCCTAGTCTGATCAACTGCCTGCATGGAATTCTGTGTCACCTGTGGCTACTTGGCTAACTGATAATACCAGGCTCTCTGGTTGAGACAGAAGAATGTTTGATAATATTTTGCCAAGCATTGGGCTCCTTGGAGAAAAAGATACAATTATTAAAGTGATACGTATCAGTAAATACAGCATCTAATTTCCATGTATAAGTGCAAGCTTATTTTATCAAAATATGGAATATGACATCAAGCTGAACTTTTGAAAAGAATGCATTTTTCAGAAATTGTAAATATACTGTTGTAAAAATATATAGAACTGGTGTGTTTACCTGGTGTTGCCCAGGATTTTTCTCATAAGCAACACTTGTTAGAAATACCTTAGGAATTACCTTACCTTACTTTAGGAATTAGATGCAGTTGAAATACAGATGTGATATCCTTTGTCTCTAATTCCCCAAACTGTCTTGTCCAGTACCTTAACTTTTCCCCATATTCCTCAATCCAGTCTGAATTCAGAGTTAACATACAGAGGTTTGGTTTCTGAGGGAATATACTGTCCACCTCCTCCTTGCTGGTAGGCCTCATCTCCACAGCAACTGGCCAGGCCCAAGAGCTCTCTGGCTAAGAATTCTAAAGGGCCCTCCCTAAAATGTCAAGCCCAGGATTCCACAGAATCTTCAAAGGCAGCCAATAACATGAGGTCTTCTCATCTGACATACCCAATCATATGAGGTCTTCGCCTGCCTGACACACACAAACTCACAAACTTTGACTTTTAAATATTAAATTAAGAGACTATATGACTATCACATGTTTTATGCAAATAAATTAGTTCCAAGTTACACCAAGACACAGAAGTAGCAAACATATACGCTCTCTTTACAATGCAAAGCTGTGGAAGGTCTAGCAAATTACTTTTCAGCCTCATCTGGTTTTATGAAGGCTAGAGTTGTTAAAAACAAGTATGTATTTCCTGAAACAGAGTGACTGAACTATTATGTATTTTCTGAAACAGAGCTACTGAACTATTTTATATTTGAAAGTTCTCACATCAATGAAGCAAGTGCCTCAGGGGTCCATGCATTGGCCATGACTAGTCTGATCAAAACTTGAAGATGCCACTGCACCAGTGTGAGGCAATTCTGGTTTTCTACAGCAGCACGCTGACTTCCCCCATCTACCTCTGTCAAAAGTCACTCTCAGACCTTGAAGCCAAAGAACCAGATTACAACGTTAAATAAACTTTTCACTTGTAGCCAGCTGGATCTTTGGCACTGAATCAATATATTTTGCCTCAAAGATCTGATATAGCAGCATATTGAGTTGAACAGCAGCTTGAAAGATTAGTGTGGTCAACTGCAAGTTGTATCTATGGTTTATACCCATAATTACTGTGATGGGTGCTTCATTCTTAGCCGACAGTTTCTCAATGGAAATTACACACAATATTTTGCTTCCTACAGTCTTCATTAATGAACATTCTAAATTACAGAAATACCAGAATATTCTGCTTCAAAGATTTAGGATCACTGGGTTAAAACCAATGTTTCACTGGTGGTCACAACAGAACTTTTCCAATCTCTTTCTTTCTGCACCCCTCTTTGCAGCCTGAAAACTGCCTCTAGAGAGTGTTCCAGCCCTACAGTTGCTTTTGGGAGGGGGAATACAGCGAAAGAGAGTGCTGCTGCTTCCCATCACCAGAACTCCTCTGCTACATTCTGCCCACTCCCAGAAAAGATTACACTACTTCCACTGGGAACATCCACAGTGATGAACCTATGCCTTGTAACTAGACTTAACTTAGCATCTGCAGACAAAGAGCTGCATGAGAACCCACATTACCCTGCTTTGCATGACCACATGGAAATGTTTGATCACACACAAGATAGATTTGGAAGCACGCTGCTTGCTGGAAACACACTCATAGTGGCACAGGAGTGGGAATCAAGAAGCCCTCCAGATGCTGTTGGTAGCAGCCCCACCACAAAGAGTTCTGGGAATTGCAGCCCAGCAACATCTGAAGGCCAAAACATTCCCACCTGCAGATTAACTGCTTCTAAGCACTGATGGCTCCACAAGGTAAGGTTAAAGCAGGGGCTTTCCATAATGTCAAACACTGCTGGGTGCCACCAAGCAAGACTTATTCTGCTCTCCGTAAAAAAAAGTGACATTTGAAATTCCATCTTTAGACCCCGCATTTCATGCTGTCAGATGCTGAGTGCAAGCACAAAAGCATGGAATGTAGTTTTCCCAATTAAACATAAGAGTTCATGAAATGTCTTCCCAATTTTTATTTACCTTGGGCAAACAGACTAAACTCTTATGAATATCTACTGAGTGATCTTCCTAGTTTTTCTTTTAAACTGGATATCAATCAGTATCTTTTATAAGCAAAATCATATACACTCAATTTTAAATCACAGGCAACCATACACATCAAGGCTTACCCATTTTTTTATAGTATTCTTCCCATGCCTTGGTGTAATCTACTTGCCCTGCTGGTGCTGGATTTGGCTGATCTCCTAATAGAAAGTCAAAGAAAGAATAAAATGGTTTTGGATGTATGTATGTATACATACACAACACATACATACAGACTCAGCTCTGCATTTGGATTTTATATATATCTGCCATGAAACAGCTGAAAAAAAAAATCTAAAATCCTATAAAGTAAACTACAAAATATTTCATACAACACATAAAAAATTAAATTGGGAATAGTTTTAATTATTTATCTAATGAATTAAATAATTAATTCAATTCAAATTATTTGGGGAAAGATTATTTCACTGAGATGCCAAAATGTGATTGCAACATCAAATTAAGGCCAAATTCAGAGCACTTGCTCTTCCAGTTTCAACTTATGATTTTGAGTAATTTGCAAAAACAGATTCAAATTTATTTGCAAACAAGAGTTTCTGACACAGCACATGCATGTCAACATTTCAATCTAAGAGTGTGTCCCACATTCCTTAATAGCTATCAACGTTCCTTCCCCCCAAAAAAACAACATAAATATTCTAAGTTTAGTTTTGCTTGATCACCATACCATGTCTAGTTTTTCTAATCATCAAAACACTCACTTGTTCTTGCACAAAAAGCCTTTACCAAGTAGCCATTAATCTTAGAATTTACAGGGCACAAGACAAGACTGTGCATTTTTGCCAAGACACTGGCTTGGATATTAAGGAACTTAAGAGAAGGAATACTTACTGCACAGCCCCTGTAACCATTTGTATTCCCCCACAACCCCACTAAGGTGCGGCATGGGCTAATGGAAGATAACTACTGAAGATCTAGTAGATTTCTGTCCAATCTGGAGAATTTACACTAAGATCCAAGCCAGTGTATACAAAATTTGTTTAGAGAAAATATGCTTAGAGAAAAAGGTATTTTGTGTTCAATGGATATAATATTGTGAATCTGATTTTACAAGGTAAGCGATGTTTTAGTGGAATCTATTTTCTTATGAATGGTAGATGACTGCAAAGAAAACACATCACAAAGTCAACCGCAACTCTTTACTACCTTGTCCATTGGTCTGAGTGGCTGGTGGAGCACTAGGCGGAGCTGCAGGTGGTGGTTGTGCTTGCTGCTGATAGTAATGAGCGTAATAGGCTGCCCATGCTGCTGAATTAGGATCTGTTGGCTTACCTAGGAAATCAAGTTTATTTTCAGTTCAACATTTCTTTGACTGGCGTTATTAACTATCTCTTTCTTTAATATGGCTTCATGCTTCTTATCATTTTAACTCTGCTGTGCTTTATTCATCAGTAGTCTCCACAGGAAGTGACTAAACACAGAAAAAACCACCCCAACCAAAAGGCAGCAATGGACAACTTGATGATTTGGACTGCAACTCCCATGTGACCCTTGGTCATGTCTGGAACAGATGGGAGCTGTAGTAGTCCAAAACATCTGGCAGGTATCAGGTTTCCAGTCCCTTCTGTAAATTTATTTAAAACCATCAGTCTGCAACTCAGTTGGGCCAAATGCAGTTAACACTCTTCACTGTCATTTTCTGCCATAGTAACAAACTCCACCATTATACATGTAAAGTCAACAACGAGAGCTCACTTTGTGAAATGCAGTCCTATGAACACAATATCAAGGAAACTCAATCAAGACACTAGAGGCATCCATTAGCGGCCTTCCACAAGACTAAGTGAACATGCAGCAGGGATGGACAAATATTTTAGCACCTTATGGAATGACTACACAAGCATGTTTTTCTGCAAACACATCTACATGAAGTCTGTTTCTTCTTACCAGGGTCTGGAGGATTTGGTGGCTGCCAGTGTGGGTATGCATTACCCCATCCTTGTGGTGCGTATGGTGCTGGAGGCCCACTGAAATAGAAGTATGATAAACAATTATATCATTATTAAGCAGAAACGGAAATTATGTTCTTTATACAAGAGCTAATTGAAATTGGCATCTAGAAACGATTCCAGCAGTTCTAGGTCTAATATTCTGCATAGCAGTGGATTACATTAATGGTCTATAACACTCTTTGTGAACCATGATTTGCAGCACATGCTCCACTGTATAAAATTCTCTCAAAATGATTTTTAAAAATCCAATAGATCTTCTAAATTCAGTGCTACTCTTCCAATTTAGTGCACTGACCCAGTTGAATTAATGTAATATGTTTGTAAGTAATGTAATATGTTTGTAAGTAATGCTTCATTTGAGCTGTGGTCTTTGCTAGGTGCTGTTATGTACCTCTTCCTTGTCCTGAGAAGGTTCCACAGAGTGAACTCTAACTTTCCACAGTTTTCATTCCCACACCAAATGCATTTTTAAAAAAATAGCCTGAAAACAGCTTTTGTATGGATTAAACCTATGGGTTATGCAAAGCTATGTACGGTTACTATACAGTGCATGAAAACAGTAACTTTAATGCTCGGAAAGTATATATTACTCCACATTCCTAAACTGAGTTTTGGCAGTTAAAACTAATCCTGGCTTAAGGTTTAGCTGCCCCAGCTCCCTGAAATTACAGGGAAAAAGGAAATATTCTGATGAAAACAGGGCCCAAACATTTTTGCATTGACTCTTTTTAACTTCTTTCTGTAATCCTAAAAATCTGAATAGTATAATTGGGTTTTTTTTAGATGCCAGACCAGAGAATTTTCCTTCCACAGAATTTTCCTTCCACAGGAATTTCATGCATATATCATCAAGCAAACTACTATCTTTCTTTTATGCAAGTTAAGTTCTGAAAATGTATTTTCAACAGAAAGTTACTCACTGAGGTGCAGGGCCAGGAGGGCCAGGCGTATAAGGAGCTGGATTGTAAGGCCCCATTGGAGCTCCAGGTGGTGGCCCAGGAGGCCCATGTGGCCCAGGAACAACACCATGAGGTCCATGTGGCACAGGTGGACCCAAAGGATTCACTGGACCCTGTTAGAAAAGACAAAAAGGTAAGTTAGTTCCTGTAGTCACACTGATTTCTTCCTATCAGCTGGAAAAAGCAGCTTGTTTACATATTCAGCTAAGTTCTACTCTCCTTCATGGAAGTAACTCCAGTTTGCTACCATAATGACCACTGCTGGGAGAATGTTTTTCCTTTCCCATCTGCAAACTCTTCATAGCCTACCAAATCTTCTGTAGTGGATTGAGGTATATTCTGGGGCAGATACAGTGGAAACTCCATGGTAACAGCTGAGGTCTGTCGATACGCAATTGAGTGTTGTTCTGTGTCTATATAAAACTTCTGCAGTTGACTTTTCCATAATGCTCACCATTAGGTTCTCTGTAGTGGCTTCTTCACATATATGCATTGAAAGAATTCAAACTTAATATACTGAATGGCAAGTTCATAAATCAGCTCTGCAGTTGCAGTTCCTAGGACAAGCAGCAACTGTTCAGGGCAAATAATGCCATAACTGATGTTCAAAATGCCCCATGACACAATGGAAAGTTGCAAGTGGCACGCCTATTATTGTATCCAAGCGCAAAGTAATCAATGACTGACTGTGTGTGTGTGTGCCTTTAAGTCACCTGCTGACTTACGGCAACCCCACAAATTTCATACAGTTTTCTTAGGAAAGGAAGACTTGGAAAATTTTGCCAGTTCTTTCCTTTCAGATACAGCCTACAGCACCTGGCATTATAAGACAACAAAACATTATGCACTAATACAGTTTAATTCTCATCCACCAAGCAAAACTATCACAGCTTTTAACCTATGAAGCATTACATGTAAGTAAAGGTGACATTCCAGAATACTCACCCCAATCTTTTCTTCTATGAGCTGACGAGCATAATCAATCTGTTGTGGAGTCCCCCGAATAGTAAACAATTTCATGTTGGGGTCTGCATTTGGTGGAGGATTTCTCTGAAGTTCTATTCTAGCACCAGATTGTTGGCTAATGCTCTTGATAGTTTCACCACCTGAAATTTAAAAATAAACCCCTCCACTAAGTTCTACTTAACATCTTAAACAAAACATGACCCACTAGAAACTTTTATCACAGCCCAAAACAAATGGGACATCTGTTACTATTTTACATTAACCCTTAGCACCAACTTTAGTGAAATACAGCACTTTGTAATGTATTTCACCTCTGTCCCACTCTCTTCATTTTATCAAAGTTTAATAGCTCTGAAAAGGAGAAGCTAGAGGTCACAAACCCTTTTCAAAGAAAAATTACACTACTATGCACCATTATCTGACAAACCATCATGAAATATAACACAGATCATTCAATGCTGCTAACATCTACTTTCTTTAGAAAACCTTTTGTTTTTATGACTATGAGGAATACAAGTGAATACTGGTATTCACTGGGAAAGCTCCCTTCTTATTTAAAGTACCAATAATGGGCTAAACCCCATCCACTCACTTCCTGTTAGGAAATGAGGAATGATGCCATTTATTTTCGTGTCTCTTGCCCCTTTGTAAATGCTGCTTTATTTAAGTCCTAATATGCAGAATGAGAAAGAGTACTAATGCCTGTATAAAATTCAAAGAGAAATGGGTTAAAAGACATATATATGCCTGAAATAGCCAATATGCATATAATATTGGCTATTCTACAGGATGTGGGGTTGGATTCTTCCATATGCTGACAGACTTTCACACTGAGTATCTGTCTTCCTGTTTGGAATAGTGAGGCATCCAGCAATAGGACATACAATAGCTTAAATGGTAAGTAAGATGGCTGCACCAAGAGGGCTGATGGTGGTGGTATGCTAGAGTACCATCTTTCCAAAAGTCATCTTAGTAGAGGCAAAAGGATTAATCTAATTATGTTTTGTGAAGTTGAAATATTTTAGTTACACTTTTCAGTGGTCAAATCGTCTTCAGTAAACTATTTGACCACTGAAAAATGTTCCTAAAATATATGTTTGTGTAAAGTATGGTTGATCTAGCAGATTCCTCCTTTAGGCACTCTTTTGAGGTGCAGGTGGAAACCCAGTGGTACGGAGCCTTGCTTAGACAGAAATGAGGAAAGAGCCAATTATTAGAGCTACTACACTTTTAAATTATTAGAGCTACTACACTTTTAGAGGATCTTGGTAAAACACTTGGACCAATTTCCCCAGTCAGCTCTGGAAGCTATACTGTCCATGGACATAGAACATGTGCTTGTTTGATAAAAGCTTGATGGGCTAGCATGATAGTGTGAAACACTAACCAGCTAATGATAGAGGGATGCATTATCTGGCCATGACATCTCCAAGCCATGGAGATAATGCTTACCTATTAGAAGAAAATGCCAACTTCTGCATTATCAGTAATTCTTTTTCTGGTCAGATAAGGTTTCATGCAGTGTTAGAGTGTATGTCTGCATCTTCAAGTGGCTGCCACTACAATTCCTTTCCATTTCAAAGGCAGAGAGGACTAGTGTGAACTCTGAGCTCGGAGTCTGCTCTTAGAAAGAAAAGCTTAACTACATGCAAGGGAAGCTATTTCAGCTGAGCAGATTTGAAGATTTCCTTCTTGGCAACAGTCAGACTTTGGAGTTTTGCTACGGAGACTCATCCAGGCAAGAATGGGGCTTGTGGGAAGATGACTTACAGATGGAAATTTCTCTCAAGTGGGAAACTGTTTCCTTTCCATTCTTAAAAGCTTGAAAATGTGGGCATGGAAGCTGATTTGTTGAAGCAAAACTTCAAAAAAATGAAAACAAATATTTAAATAGGAGGACAACTAGTAGGTTAAGACGGTCTGAGGGACAGAAAGAAAAGGGGCTGGGTTATGGAAAGACAAACATCAGCTTCCATCCTGTGGAGTTAGTTCTTCTCACTATTTTCTTAAAGCATACATAAACACTGACAGTCTTTTTTCTTTCATTCTGTAGTCCAAAATGGCCTTTTTTGTAAGCTGAGCTATGAAACAGAATTGATGTGGAGCTGGCAGAGGAAGGACAAAGTATAGGCATGGGGAATGTGTGGTCTTCTAAATGTTGTTGGACTGCAACTCTCAGCAACCATCACTATTGACTAGGCTGTCTAAGACTGGAGATCAGCAGTTCAACAACACAGGCTCCACAGCAGAAATTAAAAAAAGGAAAATAAAAGGCATAGTTGGGAGTCTTCAAAACAGTAGTTCACCTACTATGTAAACAGAAGAAATTAAGAACCCATCTCATTAAATGAGTATCTTACCTTTCCCAATAATTAATCCTGTCTTTCCTGTAGGCACAATAAAATTGAATTCTTGCAGTCCACCAGGTGGTCCCATATTCCAGTTGCCTTGACCTCTACCTCTTCCACGACCTCCAGGCCCTGGACCACCAGGATTGCCAGCCTAGATTGATATGGAAACACAACAATTAGATATACTGAAAAACTGCTGCAACCTGAAAAAAGTGAATTATTGTGGTCTCTGACAATATCTCAAAAACTGATGCAGTTGTCTTAAACACGATTCTCTCTCAAAAAAAGAGCTGGTATCTCTGCAGAAGACAAACATCTGTTTTATCTTTTTGATATCATAAGCAAGCTGCTTAAAAAGTCCATGAAGCAAGAGTAATGGGTGAAGGGTTAAGCCCACCTCATCAGTTTATTCCTTAAAGTCCAACACACACATGGCATTTTTGAAGGTAAGAATTATTTGAGAAATTTTCTTTCTCTAGGAAACAAGATGACATAAAATAGCATTCTATCTTGTGTTTCTTTGTAATATGCCAGCTTTACCATGCAATCAGTATGATTTTATTTCTGGAACCACACTTCTTCAGTATCTTTTTCTAACTATAAAATGTGTCCATGAAGGGTATTAATGGGTTACAAATTCTGCAGTCTTAAGTGTAAAGCAAGAATTCCAGTCATATTGTAATGACTTATGAGACTGTTTCTTCTAAGCAAAAAGGAATATTGTTATATGTAGGCAGCTGGGCTGGTAAATCTTTTGATTGTACACTGAACACTCTTAAAACAGGATTTCCACACACCTATTTAAATAATGTTCACAAATAGCAGCACCTTTTCCCTGTTTCTCTACTTTTTTGAATTTCAAAGGTATTTTCTAAATGCTACTAGTAGAAATGGCAAGAACATATGTTGATCTGAACGTGAAATTGTATATGCAAATTCTGAACAAAGATTTTGCAGAAAATCAAAACCAGTATTTTACAGTCAACCAAAAGCATTCCTACAACTGTTAACCAACCTGAACACTTCGAAGAAGATCCGTAATAATTTCTGCCGCATGCTGGCATCTGTCCGGTGGTCCTGTGATCTGTGCTATTCTGTCTGGAGTTGTTCCATCATCTAAAAGATGAATGGAATATTTTAACATGTTTTTCTTAAAAGATTACAGAGGGGAATAAAATTGAAATTTTTTAGTCTTGCACTCAGAGGCAGCCCACCTGGTTTAAACTGGATCCTTACACCAGCATCATTTTGTATCTTTTTTATCATTTCTCCATTTCTTCCAATTACAATCCCAACAGCAAATCGCGGTATTGGAACCTTAAGAAACAATACATACTTAAGAGAAGTTTGTATGAAACCAAAACCTATTTGCTTTAATGTGCAGGTTATATAACTCAAACCATGATTTTGACACACCTCAAGACTTACTAACAACCCACATGGGAATAGAAAAGGTTAAGTAAAGCCGTCTGAAGAAAAAGGCAAAACAGTTAAAGTTCTTAAGAATCCTGTCAGGTTAATCTGATTGTGTGATATGGGATAAAATGCATCCTGACCTAGGTGTTGAGAAATGGTTTCACAACAATCAGCTTCTCTGAAACTTGACAGTATTACAAAAACTAGAACGAATATGCAAATTTTCTTGTCTCTTATAGACAAGAGAAAAAAGTGCATTGTACAAAATGTTCTCATACTTACATCTAGCCCTTCATTGCCTCCTATTCTTGATCCGTATTCATTGCGCACCTCTCTAAAACCACCCTGATCACGAATAAGGTCTAAAACCATTTCCTTGGCTTGCTGAAAGCGAATTAAGTATAATTTAGACTTTATAATCCATAGTCTTCACATCACTTAAAGGGAAGTTTAAATGTCAAAATTTCTTCTTACTTGAACTTTGTAAGGATCTCCTGTGATCCTAAGAGGTTTGTCTGCTCCAGTGTTCTGTGGTCCATCTTGAATCATTACCATCTTAACGCCTGCTCGCTCCTATTTAACAAAATTAACCTGTACAGATTATGGAAATTTAAAATTTTAATGTATTTACCCAAAAGTAAAACACCATCAGCTTACCTGAAGCTGCTTTATTGTCTCTCCACCCTTTCCAATAACCAATCCTGCTTTGCTTGCTGGAATCATAATTTCCTGGACTGCATTGCCTGGACCATCACCATGATGGAATCCTGGTGTAGGCCTTCCTTTTTCGACTATCTGATCAAGCAATCTCTTTGCAGACCTTGGAAAAAATAGTAATTTATGACAGTGACAGGACTGAAAAACAACAACAACTCACATCACTGCCAACAGATAGCAACTAGAAAAAGTTTTTAGTAATCAGGAAATTATCAAGCAAGGTGCACTTCTATGAACAGTAATACTGTTCTAAGGTATATAGTCTTTTCAGTCCTATTCTCACCCTACCACATAACTGGAATTGATATTCTATAGTCTGCAGAAATATCAAATATGACAGGGTTGAGATGAGAAATTCCACAGGTTTATTTATACTATCAGCAGTCAGTTTAAAATGAGACATAGTCAGATAATAAAGTTTCAGAACTGTGCACAGTAATTTGACTGTAGTTTAAAATGCCTGCAGTATTAGTTGTTTCAGAATAGATTTGCAAGTCATAATAAACCACTGAATTCAAGATGGATCATTCCTTGTATTCACTCCAATGCAGAACACAGTGAACTAAACGTATTTAATATATTAATGTTTTTGTCAAATAATTTCCACCTTGAGTAGAATATATGGAAATTTCATTCATGAGAAGTTCACAATCCAAGAACATCATGAGAATGTTCAAATTCCTTAAATACTAAAAAGAACATGCAACGAATTAACTCTGTGAAGCATTAGGATACATGCATATTAAAAATGGAGGCAAGGTCATTATTTTCAGTTAGTAGCATGCTTCCTTCTCTTAAAGAAAATACTGGCAATCAACTGACAACATGCCTCAAATTTCTTCCCTTTTACTCCCCTGCGCAGCCCCCTTCAACTCAAAGAAACTAGCTCTGGAGAGTTCCCAGCCCTTCAGTGCAGATTTATAGGATATACAGGTAGCCAAGGTAGGGATGGTGAGATTGCCCTCCTCTCAGTTCTACTGGGCACTAATTGATATCCAAACTCTGGCCAAAGATTGAGGAGTAGAGGCATAAGTACAAATACAAATTTTAATGAGCAATATAAACCAATGAATATTCAAAAATACTGCTGGTCAGGGACATCTGAATGCTAGTGAAAAGCTAAAACAGTAATGGAAAAAAGGCAATTATGGCACTGCCCATAGCAACTTTATAAAGACAGAACAAAAATTGAAAATGGGCACTCAAAATGGAGCATGGCCCCAGATGACTGACTGAATACAGTAGGCTCTCCACATTCGCAAGGGATACATGCACAGAAGCCCTGCAAATGTCAAAAAACATGAATAATGCCCCTCTCCAGTGAGCAAGCCCCCCCCCTCATTCTTTTAGCTGCTGCTGTCTGGGGAAAGACAGAAGAATGCAGGGGGCAAAAACCTCTTGCTTGTTGCCCTGATGTCCTGCCTTGTTTTTGTGCTCTTGCATGGACCACAAGAAGGAGAGTGAAGGAAAAGGAAGATTTCCCCCTGTGCTCTCCTACCTGCTGCACACGGTCTCTTCCTTTTCTTCTATGCGCTGAGATAAGAGGAATAAAGGAGTGCGGGGAGTGAATATTTTCCTCTCTGCACCCTCCTGTCCGCCACTGCCAGTGTGGGTGACGGGTGAGGGAAGTGCAAGAGAGGCAAGCTCTTCCTCTCTTTAGTCTCCTGCTGCCTGCTGCCAGCGCGATCACATGGACAAAGGGTGAGACAGTGTAGGAGAGGCAAGATCTTACTCTCTGCACTCTCCTGCAGGCTGCTGCACGTGGGGCCACGCAGGGGTGGGAAGAGAATCCAGGAAAGGGATTATTTTGCTGCTGCCAGCATGCCCCTTCCAGCGTGAGGGCAGGGTGAGTAAAAAGGAGTGAAGATCTTTCCCCTTTCTGCGAAACCCGTGAATGTGAAGGGCTTACTGTATATAAAACCCGGAAAACCGTGGAGCAGTGGAGATGGAATAAAAGCAAAATTTACTAGATTACACTTACTGGATTTTTCCCACAAGCTATGCAAATTAAGCTATACCTATAGAACAGTAACAAACATCCTCAATCCAAGGTCACACCAAACCAATTCCTTATAATGTATGGCTATGAGGTATGTATCTCATACACTTTCCTCACAGAAGAACAAATTTGTGATACATTCACATATTTTGTTCTGATCAAACACTTTAAACTTCTAAGTAAACACTTACTGTACTGACTCTGGAGTGCCAGTTAACATGCAAGATCTTTCAGGCAGCCCACCACTATCTATATAATGGAAACAGAATAGAATGAACACTAGTGAACACAAATAGGAAAGTAAACAGCAGTTGTAAATTAAGATTTAATAACTTTTACTAAACAAATATTAAAAACAAACTATCCAAAAAGTCATCAAAACTGTAATCTAATGCTGAACTTCCCATTTCCTTAATTGTTAACTTATACTCCAGACAATTATTTAAGACCACCAACATGGTCATTTCCAGCACTAATCACTAGCACTACACTTTGAACTAACAGTATAGGAAATGAAATAATTACCAGGTGCAATCTGTATTTTGCATCCAGATTCCTGCTGTATACGAGATATCTGCTCTCCTCCTCTGCCAATTACTTGAGAAATAAACAAAGAAACTAGTTATTACACTAATACCACTTCTGCAGGTTTTTAAAATTATATTATCATAAAATTTACACTACTTACTGAATCCAACCATTCCATCAGGAACTTTGTACTCTTCTGTCATTACAGACCTGAAAAAAAAGGCAAAAGCTAACATTTATACCTAGCTCAGAAACTAGGCTTTTTTGTAATCTCTAATGAGCTATACTGTATTCCATAATTCCTATTAAGCTTTTCATCTATGCAAAGTTTGCTGGATCGAAAGCTTTTGAATATTAACTCCTACTAGTGTATCAGTAGCCAAGTAGTGGATTTGCCATCGCATAAGATGTACTGGCGTATAAGACGCACCCCATTTTTAAATGTTATTTTTCAGGGGGGGAAAAATTTGTTTTTTTAAAAAAAATTTTTTAGCAAGGCTTCCCCACCTTCCCTTTTGTTTTGCCTTAGTGTGAGTTCTCTGCACCAGGGAGGGGGAGCTCTAAGGAGTGAAAGGAGGTCTCGTGTGAGGCTTCTCCCATCCCCCCTTCCCTTCCGTACAAGCTTCTTCCCCCTCTGGAGCTCCCTTTCTCTTCCCATGCAAAATGAAGGGAGGGGGAAAGTTTTGTGCAAGGCTTCCTCTCCCGCTCTGGAGCATCTTATATGCTGGCAAGTAAGGTTTACAATTTACAGTGCCAAAGAGTAGAATATAAATGCTTCAAATATTATCAGAAAGCACTCAAAATTCAACACTGTTGCATGAATTTGCAATTTACTACAAGCAATTTATATGCGTTTTACAGAAGCCCAAAAATATAGTGAGTATATACTTAGAGAGCCAGTGCAGTGTAGTGGTTTGAGTGTTGGACTATGACCCTGAAGACCAGGGTTCGACTGAGCCATGGAAATCCACTGGGGAACTGAGTTTGAGTGCAACACACACTCTCAGCCCCCAGAAAACCCTGTGATAGGTTCATATTAGGTCACTATAAGTCAGAAACAACTTGAAGGCACACAACATCATCATTTAGGAAAGAAAGCTTTTAATAAGTTGAGTACATGACCTGATTCCTCTTGCTCTTAAATATAACATTGTCAAAAGGTGCAGAATTAAACTATATTTTAGCACTCAATTTCATAAAAAACTGGAACAGCTTCAGCAAAGTTCAAAGTAGCACACTCTAAGTTTGAAAAGGCTAGCAAAAGTAATCAATATTTTTCTTAATTCTTTCACACTAATTCATGCAAGCAGCACAAGATATTAGTGGTGCAATACAGTGAAGTATTGAACATGAAAGTGTTTTCTGTGCATCCTGCTAAACAGACTGGCATCTTAATTTTGAGCACATGTGAGGAGGAACAAGATTTGCTCAGATCAACAATAAAACTAATGGAGAAAACTGCTTTGGGAACAGTAAGATAACCATGTCTGGACGCCATATCAAATGTTATTTTCCTCTGGAAATAACACGCTTACTTTTAGAAAAGTATATCTACATAAGCACTTTACCTCTACATAATAGCTCATAGTATTACTAATGACAACAGTGAACAACTTGCCAAGAGAAGCCAAAAGGTCCTACCTCTGTTGTTGATGCATTGGCGGTAACTGGTTTCCAAAAGCTAAAATGAAAGATTGTGTATTAAAATGAAGACAACAAAAATGAGATTTGGATTTAGAAACACCCCTCAGCTTTATGCATAAACAAGAAGTTTCTGAAGAAAAAGCTACCAGTTGATTTCCATGACCAGTTTGAAGTGCCACCTTTGGTCCTTGAAGCTTTGAATCAAGATGTAGAATCACCAGTCTGAATTGCTGTGACCTCATCTTGGTCTGTGCAGCAATTTTCAACAAAAAAGCTCCCTGACCTGTAGGACACTGAGGGGTTCAGACTTGGAGAGGGACAGGTTTAGCCTTCGTGAACCCTCCTGCCCTTCTCTCAGTGGCAATGGTGCCAATGTAAGCTACCCTACAAAGTCTGGTTGTCCCTCAGGGAAAAATGTTTACTATCTCTGTCCCAAGTGTCACAGCTGCCTTAGACTCTCTGTGAAGAAAAAATATAAACAAATATTAACATTAAAAGAGAGCCAGGATGGTGTAATGATTTCTGTGTTTGACCACAATTCTGGAGATCTCCACTTGGCCATGGAAACCTACTGGGTGACCCTAGGCAAGTCACATTCTCTCGACCTCAGAGGAAGGCAAAGGCAAATCTTCTCTGAACACATTTTGCCAAGAAAATCCTGTGACAAGGTTGCCATAAGCTGGAATGACTTGAAGGCACACAACAACAACAACAACAACAACAGGCATTAAGATTTTGTCAAATGACAATGATAGACAGAACCTTCTTTGTGGCAGTATTAATGTCTGGAACAACTCTCCTCAGGCTCCTTTACTGTCTTTAAGACACATAATTATGTTACTTAAATACAGTTTTAGTTTCATTCCAGGAACGTGTTAATTGGCTAACAATGTTTTTTCACTGTTTACTTTTTACTTCTGTGATTTTAAATGCTGGGTGTATATTATTTTCTGCATACAACTTTTTGGTCTACCAATGAGTATTTACTGTTTACCAGTAGCATATTAAATATCACACAATTGAAATGTCAGCAATAAAAACTTGATAGTTAGCTCAGTCAATATTATTATCAGCGCCAACCATCATACCGTTTCAAAAGATGCAACAGAACTTGGCATCACTCAGATCATTTCAAATGCAGTCCCATACCTATTTACTGGGGAATAAGCCTTACCGAACTCAGTAATTTCTTCCACTTCACAAGATAATCTTAAGACTGCACCACTAGGCAGTAATTATGGTGTTGAAAACATGACCACCACTTAAGTTTCCCAACCCTATTTTAAACATAATCAGTTTCAGATATTAAACTTTCATTTTTTATTCATGAACTTGAGAAAACAGAAGAATATAATAGAATTCTGAACAATTCTATTATATTTGTTTTATGTTGCAGCTGCAAACGGCTGCAAGGCTCTCAAGTAATGACACAGAACTTTGTAGGTTAGTGAGTTTAATACTACTAGATACACCATTTTAGAAGACAAAAGCAGAGAGGTATATAAAGAGCGTTACACTGGAAAAGCTGCCTGTTAACAATGCAGTTAGAGATTTGCTAATAATTTTCAACACATTGTTTACCAGAGTATTTTGAACAAGTTTGGAGTATGAAGGCCTGAAAGATTTTGAAAATAAACTAGAATAAAATTAATACTGTTAACTGATACAAAGTTATATTAGCTAGATCTGTTACTTTCGTTGGATGTTTCCTGTCTCTAGATTCTACGTCAGAGATAGGCAACTGAGGGAGGCCAAGAGATTGCATCAGTTCTCCAGATCTTGGCGCATGCATCCCCATCATACCCCAACAATTATTTTTGCCCTCAAATTAATTCGCTTCCCAATGCCTTCAAGGGGATGGGAACTTTTTTTTCCCCCTGGGGTCATGCTTTTGGGTGACAGCAACAGTTAATTTCTTTTTACCTCTTGTCTTAGAAAACAGCCTCTCTTGGGCCTAAAATGGTCCAGAGCCAAGCATGCGGCAAAAATGGTCTCATGCACTGGGGGCTTTTACATTTTTTTTAATACTTGAGGGCCTTATGTGGCCCATAGACTACACTTTGTTCATCCCTGTTCCAAATTAACCTTTCTTTACTCATAGTAAAACTTAACATTTGGTAGAAATCTTGTCTTGTTGCTGTTTCAAACAGAGGGATTTTTTTAATTTATGGAGAAACTTTTAGTTTAGTTATCCATTCAAAAAGAAAAGTGGAGCACAAAATGTCTCCTTCTGAATACAGGTACCAAACCACAGGTACAAAACCATCCACATATAGGATTTGACTAACTCATATAGGATTTGACTAACTTGTCTTGCTCACTCCCTTATTCTTTATTAGAGCTGCCCACTGCCTGAAGGCTCATGAAAATGAAGATGTATGAGAGGACTCTACAAAAATCAGGCAGGGGTAACTTGCGTAAACAAATATCTGTTTAAGGCTGGCAGTTTCTACACCATAAGGGCTCACAAGGGAGGAACATGCGGCCCACAGGCCACACTCTGCCAACACCTGGATTACCAAAGTAATCCAGGTATTGGTAGAGTGCAGCCTGCAGGCCACATGTTTCTCCCTTGTGGGCCCTTGCGTCACAGCTGAACCCAAAGCATTCACTGTCACACCTTTTACACTGGATATCCAAGGCTAGTGTTATATACAAGGGAACTAGAACACCAACAATGATTTGGCAAGCCTGCCCAGGAAAACATTTGAGAACTGTACTGTTGTTTCTAAATCCACATTTATAGAAAAGGTAAGCAAGAAACTGAAAAATAATTAAACAAAACTGTAACTGGCCACATACACCTGCTTGCAAGTTTTGAAGAGACACTGAATATAAGTAATACTACTGTGTCACTTAAGTTTCAATCCCTGACCTACTTTAGATTCATCCATTTTCACACTACACTTATAGTGCTATTATTCCACTTTCAACATCCTGTGGAATTCTGGGGTTTGTAGTTTTCTGAGGTCAAAGAGCTCTCTGGCTGAAAATTCTAAATGCCCTTCCCTAAACTGCAAACCCCAGGATGTTGAATCATAGGATCATAAGATGTTGAAACTGGAATAATAGCACTATTACAGTTAGTGCAGAAATGGTCAGAGAACTGAAAAGGAGCCGAGAATCAGTTTGGGGAGAAAAAAACCTTCAGGGGCCTAAACAGACTGGGGGACATCACTTGTGCCTTTTTACAGCATGTTTTTGGTCAGAAGGTTAGCAGGATACAGGCCATCATAAGGATCTTTATGGGAGGACCATATGGCCTACAGGCTGCATTCTGTCCACATCTTCACTATAAAAAAGTCACAACTGAAGCACTCATAATGCAGTTAAGCAGAACAAAAGAGTGAAAATTGCATGATGTTGTTTGTTGAACTCCCCCATTTTAAAAACTGCAGTTCCAATCCCTTTGGAGAACTAGAGCGTCAGGCTCAGTTTGATGGAAACTTATGAAGACACAGAAGATGGTTTTTGGCAACAGAAGCTGAATGGTCTGGCTTTTCATATTCCTATCTACTCTGGACTATGGAATTGCAAAAGGAAAGATGCTTCAACAGTTCAAAGATATTCCATTCCAAAACAATACTGATATTGTCCTATATAAACCAATTTTTCTGTATACTTGTTTAATAACAGCATCAACTTTGTTCCCATTATATATATAGAATATCTGGTGGAAAGACACGTAAGGATGGAAGGAAAATCTGGTGGAAAGAGAGCTAAGCACAACTAAACACCCTCCCCTCTAACAACGTCACATGTTCAGACAATTGCAAGGGCCTATTATGTAACATGACATCAGCGGAAAACAGAAACCACTTTTTAACAGAATTTGAACTGTCCACTGAATTGTGTACTAAATAAATAATCCCATTTCTGATAATACTGGAAAGCTCTTCAGGATATACTGGTTTGCTTAGAGTCTGCATATGATTTTTGGAGAAGTCAGTTTTGTTGTATTGGCATTTTTTAAAAAAAGATTATAAATTTTTATGAAACGTAAATACTGATTATCTTAAATGTAACAGGATTTTCCTTTGTAAATATTACTATTTTTCTGGTGTAGTCATCTGACTGTTGAACTATGACTCTAGCGACCAGGGTTCAAATCCCCACTCGGTCAAGGAAAACCACTGGGTGACCCTAGTCTAGTCGTACTCTCTTGTTCCTTTTGACTAAATCTTGCCAAGAAATCCCTACAATAAGTTCACCTTAGGGTTGCCATAACTTGCAAATAACCTAAAGGTATACAACAAGTGTATATCTCATTTAATATTTTGTTTTTACATCTGTCTGAAACTAAGATACTGGATTATCTACGATAACTTTTTACTAAAATAAAAATAACTGAATATTCCAATCTGACAAACTTAAAAGTACTCTTTGTATACTTATTATACTTTGAAAGTATACTAATTTTACTGATTTTTTTTTTTAAATCAGGTACTACTCTGATTCAAAGAAGTGTACGGTGAGCTCACCTGCCAATTTTGCAACCCACTACCCCAAACTCTATGAAAAGAAGATAACACAAGGAGTGGTTTCAAAAATAAAATAATACTAAGTATTGAAGAGAGAGAAGAATTATGGCAACCCCATGAATTTCACAGGGTTTTCTTAGACAAAAGAGTCCTGAAGACGTGGTTTTACCAATTCCCTCCTACGAAATACCACCTATCGCTCTAGATATCTAAGTACAAACAACAGCTGCCACTAGCATGTGACTGTACTACATGCTGCGGGTTGAGTATCCCCTATCCAGAAATTTGGAAACCTCCCAAAACAGAAACTTTTTACAAGCAGACACCCACTTCTGTCTCTGAGGTGGCAGCTGCAGCATTCCTGCTTGTTCAGCTCTCAGACCCTCAGTCTCTCTCCAGCTTCACATCTCATATACATCACAAATAGCAAATGAAGAAGATGCAAGGCTGGAGAGAGATGTAAGAAACTGTGAAATGGTAGGAATCTGAGCACACTACTCAGCGCAGATCCATGTCTCCTGTTATTCTGAGATCCTCATGTCTCTCTGCAGCCTTGCATCTTATTCATTTGCTACTTGTGTTGTGTATGAGATGTGAGGCTGAAAAGAGAATGAAGATATGAGAGACGTGACACCTGTATCGGGGAAAAAATGTACAGAAGATCTCTGGGGAGCCCACTAGCTGCCTGCTTCTGCGATTTAGATGGTAGCTGCAGTACTCCTGCTCACTTGTTCATGGATTCCCCAGAGATCTTCCATACAGTATTGTATTTTATGTACATGTAAAGACAGGTATTTCAAAATATGAAAAATTTGAAACACTTCTGGCTCCAAGCATTTTGCATAAGGGATACTCAATAAATAAATCGCATTTAAAAGTTGCAATAAGTAACAGTAGGTCACCACCACCTGTAGATTAGGACACCAAACACTGGTTTTTGAAACATACATTGATGATCATAAAGCAACTGATTAAAAAAAGATACTTACAGTCATTATTTGGAGGAGCTACCTTCTTAGGCTCTGGCTGATCTGCAAAATTAAGATTTTAAAAATATTTTTGGTAACAAATATAGGCAATGTAAATAAATGGCTGTTCCAGAAGTGCAAAATGCAACTTGTCCAATGCACTTTAGCATGTTTTTGAAATTTCAGGGAATAGATCATCTAAACAAGGAAAAATCTTATATGTTTAACACTTGGTTAGTATAATCAGGGGAAAAATACAAAGCACTTATTTATCAGATAAAATGGTCAACGTTTTAATAAGGCACACAGGTTTAAATGCACTATGATGGACGTCCAGTCACTACAGTGTAACAAACAAACATTTAATCATATAATTAGAAATTTGACACTAAAGCTAATGATGCTTCTGTAACAAAAACTGAAACAACCACCATTGTGAGAAATCATCATTTTACAATTATGTCTGACAACAACCACAATACTAAATAGAAAACAAAATTTAAAACTTAACCAACAGATAGCAATACAATCTCAATCTGGGAATTGTCATACGGACTTCCTAGCTAAACACTGAAACTTCCATGGTGTAAGACTTCAAAACAGCAGCTTCAAAGCCACTACCATGACTACCATCGAAATCCGTTTAGTATGAGTGAAAGTCGTAGATAACTAATATCTGATAAAAATTACTTCAAATGCTTTCTTCCCACCCCATATTCAAGAATAGATGATGAAACACCATAATTAAGTGCAGTAAAAGACACATATTCCAAGAAATATCTGTGTCATCCATTTCAAAAGATCCACTAGTTCATTTCACGTTTACATACTAAACACAGGTAATAAATAAAAATTCCTGCCTTTAAAAGGAGAGGGCATTCCCTCCCAGTGTGTTGTACTGCTCGGACTTGTCCAAGAGCCATCTACACATAAAATAAAAAGAATACATTACATACATCATTTGAAGCATCATTAGCTCATTTTTGAATATTAAAAACCTCACTTTTAATAAAAAGGCACTTAAATAAAGTACACAAGTACTCCTTGTCAAGAGCCTTAGAAATGTTCTGTAAACAAAATTATAATCCTTCAAAACCTATATATGCCTCCAAGGTCAGAAAACTGTCTTCATTAATTTAAAAAATACTACACAATGCTTTTAGAAGATAAATGTATTAAACCTTGTTAAGTCCACAAACTTTAAGAAACAAGAACATTTGCTACATATTTTAGTAATACTTTTTTTTAAAAAAATCACCATATGATTTTATTAGGATCTGAACATGTCAAGAGTAAGACATTTCCCTCCCAAATGTCTTCTAATGCCTTCCTTTTTGATAAAGTACGTTATATCATAATATGCTGCACCTGCATAATACAACTCCAATAACAAACCATCAGGTTTGAGAAATAATGTGCATTAGCATTTTAATACAAGCAGAAGCTATTACTCTTTAATATAAATATTTCAAAACCATATTTTTTAAGATACAATGTGAACAATATAAATTTTACCTACCTTAGCACAGATTTTAAAAATGTGAATATCATGCTATCTACTTAGAAAAGTAGATGCAATTTTTTTCTCGGCTATCTTTATTACAGTCATATCTAATGATCAACCTATGTTTCAGATGGATCATTCTGCTTACTAATCAAAAACGATCATGAAGTTAAGAACACCAAATCTATAACATGCTTTTAAACATATTAAGTAATTACTATTCATAATATTCAGAATGAAATATATTAGCATTTTATATGTCAACAGCATACCTCCATCTTCAAGAGGTCTTTTTTGTCCTCCATAGCTGTAATCATTTGAATTCACTGATGTCCCTGATTCATTTCCAATTTTTGCTGCAATCTGTAAGAACAAAGGCAAAGATCACCACTTCCTTAATCTGTGTTACATATAATTAAAACATAGTTATTAATGAATGCAAGTCCCCTAATTGT
Organism: Ctenosaura bakeri; assembly: GCA_948474755.1. Classification (NCBI taxonomy): domain Eukaryota; kingdom Metazoa; phylum Chordata; class Lepidosauria; order Squamata; family Iguanidae; genus Ctenosaura; species Ctenosaura bakeri. The sequence continues at coordinate 94,462 of CAOLHI010000835.1, forward strand.
CTGACCCTATTAACTGTCAAGTTATCCTGAATGGTTTACAACAGTTGCTCTGGAAGCTTGGAACCAACAGCTCAGAGTAACTGAGACGATGAATGATTAAAGCAATTCAACAGTGAAACTCTCCTGACGTCTTTGGACTGGAACTCCCAGCATTCCTTACTCTTGGTTTTGCTGGTGTGGGCTGCTGGCAGCTGCAGTGCTGGAGGGCCAGACAATCATTCTCACTTTTGGAATGTGTAAACATGCAATCAGTTCAATTGAAAGTTAAAATCAATGGTTATAAGGAATCAATATATCCTGCCATGGGAAGAACTAAGCTAAATACTTGGCTATCACCATTACCATTACTAGCCTGCTTGAGTCCTCCGCGGCGTATATGCAAGAAATAAATTTATCAGCACTCTGAAGTATTTTTAAAGATAATTCTGCTGTCTATAGATTACTTGGCATGGCACTATCGTTGCATTACACTAGCAGAGCTTCTCTGTACTCATCTAGTGAAGTGATGAGAATGGTGAGAAAAGAGCTGCTTGCTTTGTGCTAGTGAATGTCTGGCTTCCTGGGAATGGGGAGTCCACAGAGCTAAAGCATCATGAGAAGGCCATCTTGGGCCACTGACTGTTCTACGGCAAGGAGAGAAGCAAGGAAAGTTCATTTATGTAGTAGTTTGGTGTTATATCTGAGTAGCAAAAATCTGGATTTGATATAGAATAGGTACAAGTGAAACTATCCTCAACCCTAGAAGGATGACAGGAAAGAAGCCTAGCATTTGGTTGTTGCTATAATGCCTTTTCAAAACAGTTACCATGCACTAACTTCCAATTCCAAGATTTCTTTTCATACACCAAAAGTGGAAATCCAGAAGTGTTATTACTCAGTTTTATTTCTCTGTGTAGCAATTTACAAATAGCCTACACTTCAAGAACTATGAAAAAACAATCTACCTACTGCATGTACAACAAAACATTGTGACAAATATTCTTCCAAATGAACTTATGGGGTGGGGGAAGAAATAGCGGGTCCTGCAATTTGTTGGAAAACTTCTTGTAAGGTAAAGCAGCCACCATGGCTACTTCCAACTTTGAATTTTGCCACTCCTCCAGCAAGGCATCTAATCCTATAAAGCTAACAGAATCAGTACTATCCTCACAACAACCTGATCTAAGTAGAGGAAAAGGATTATGTTGTCTGTCTCCCAAGTTTTTCAATGGTATGAAGTATTTATCCCTAAAAAGTAATTTATTGCTGAAGCACAGGAAAGCATTATACAATATACTACTTTAGCCTTTTTTGCTTTTATATATTAATGATACGTGACACATGGGGCTCTTATATATGTGTTGCATTCCTCGCTAAGCACAAATTGCTAGGCCCTCTTTAGCAGGCCAAAACAAGTTACTGTGAAACAACTTTTTTTTTTAAAAAAATGACAAAATAAACTTAAGCTTTATTTGTAAGAATGGCAGAGATGAGAGAACTAGTCCTACTTGTTTTAGAGCTATTCCTCTCAATCACCTAGCAAACTAATTCTGGAACCACTCACAGAAATGATTTTAACAGTTCAGAAACTGCTGTCTCTTCTGAGGGCCCGAGAAGCGGGATTTGAACATACTTTCACCAAAACTCATGGGAATATAATAATTGGCCACACAAGATTCTCTAACTGCTAAGTGAATATAGAAAAAGAGCGGAAATAAGAATCACGCAGCTGCAAAGTTTCCTTCTGGTATCCCACATGCTTCGTAGAAGGGGGGAGACGTAAGAAACTAAGATCATCCTGAGAGTAGCGAAGAAACTACTTAATTAACGCCGCCATCTGCTACAATTGTTAACTGATACCTTCTCCACTGTGGTCATTTCCGCACTAGCCTGTTATAGCGCGATGAGTCCACTTTCAACGTCCTCTGGCATCCTGGGGTTTGCAGTTTCGGGAGGGGCCGGCCGGCCCCTCCCGAAACTGCAAACCCCAGGATGCCAGAGGACGTTGAAAGTGGACTCATCGCGCTATAACAGGCTAGTGCGGAAATGGCCTGTGTGTAGTGAAAGCGTCAACAGTAAGATCGAATCGTGTACGGGAAAGCTAGAAGAGCCCCTCAGAAATGCCAACGTGCCCGAGAAGGGGGAGCCGTGAAGAACGAGAAACGCCGGCATGCTCCCGTTACTTATAGGTGTGGGGAAAAACGCCACCACTGTGAGATGCGGAGGGGAAAAAAAGCATGATCTTATCACCCTTTAGCGGCCTCCCGACCCCCCCCGCCGCTCTCCTCCTCATTTAGCGTGGAAGGAACGAAGGCACTGTAAGACCTTCCCTCCACCGCTTTGTATGCGGGGAGGCGACCGCAGCGTCCAAGACGAAGGTTCCCGAAAGGCCCGGAAATAAAATGCACCCCGACCCTTAACGAAGGCAGCGGAGCGCCTCCAGCGGCCTACGGCGTGGGGGTAGGGCGTGCCCCGTTCGCCCTTGCGGGCAACGCCGAGCGGTTGCTGGGGAGGGTTCAGCGGCCTAGTCGGGAACCAAGCCAGGCCGGCCAGCCAGCCGGACGGCTTTCATTGCCCAGCGGTCGTAATAATACACACCTGCCTAGCCCGTTGCAGCGCGTCTTTAAAAGCATCATTGACTGCCCCGCCACCTCCGCCGCCTCCCCCGGGCGCGCCTGAAGAAGGAGGAGGCACCGTCGAGTAATCCGACATGTCCGCTTCGCCACTTCCTACCGCGCTCCCTGCCTGCCAAGAAAGAAAGAAAATGGCGGCGGGCGGGAGCCTTTCACATTCCTGCGTCGCATCGTGTTCTACGGGAGGGGGTGAGGCCAACAACGTCTCGCGAGATTACGAGCGCTTGAAAAGGACGCGAGATTTCCAGGCGGAGGCGGCGGATGGAAGGGTTTCGAGGAACTTCTCGCGAGATAGGACTCCAGGCTGTGAGCTGGAGGTTGTCAGAGGCGGGGCTGATCGATGGCGTGAAGAAGAAAGAACTCGCGCGAGCGGTGAGGGCCGTCTCGCGCGAGATGTGAGGATGCACCGTTAAGGGGAGATGTATCTCGCGAGAGTTGAGTTGAGAGGCCTGCCTTCTCTCCGCTCCTCCTTTGGGTGTGTTTATACGCCGTTTTGGCGCTTCTTCAGTCGACGCGTCCGGGTAGTTTGCGGAGGGAGGTGTTTTGTGGGAGTTACTGTCGGCGCTCGGAGAGACGCTGTGGCAGCAGCGTTAGCCTCTCGGCCAGCGAGTGAGTCCGTTGGAGTGGGAGAGGGAGGCCTCTGGCGGCGCCTTTTCCTCTCAGAGGCGCAGCCGTAATAACGGGCTTGCGGCACGGTTAGCTTGGGCCATGTCCGCACTCGCCTGTTATAGCGCGACGATTCCACTTTCAACCTCCTCTGGAATCCTGGGGTTTGCAGTTTCGGGAGGGGCCGGTCGGCCCCTCCCGAAACTGCAAACCCCAGGATTCCAGAGGAGGTTGAAAGTGGAATCGTCGCGCTATAACAGGCGAGTGCGGACATGGCCCTAGGCTGCGGCTTTAGCGCGTCGTCTCCCAGTTACTCAAACCAGCTGAGGTGGAAAGGGACGGCTTACATTGCTTCGTAATTTCAGCTTCGGTAAACCTCAACGAGCGAAGGCTGCTTCTTTTTTTTGGGTCTCAACCGTATGCAGCCAGGGCAGGGTTGTTTTATTCCCGAGGAGAGCGTTTTTAACATGTATTTGTCAGATTGCATTGGAGCTTTACGACATGCACCCCTTTCGTTTCCTCAGAATTGGCAAGCTATACGTAGTATATGTATATATATATATATATATTCTGGGGCTTAAATTAGTACTATTGGTCGTACTACAGAGACTCAACGAGGGGTGCGGTTTTTGCTGAAGAGTGGTGAGGAAATGTATGGGGCTTTGTGAAATAATACAGTGCTAATAAGAGTTTGTGTAACTGGACTTCTGGTAAGTGGGCAGGAATAGAAGAAGAACATTGTGGGCTTGTGATATTGTGTGGTTTCTATACCGTTGGCTTAGTGGAATACAGATAAGCAAACTTAAATTGACATGAGTTTTTGTGGGTCACATCCCACTTCCTTAGATGTTTGAACCTCGGGTATGTACTGCATGCTTTCTTATGCACGATGGATTAGAGTGGAATGGGGTGCAGAAAATAAATTCGTGACGAGGATTACCAGGTTTTTAAAAACAGCAATAAGGTGCAGCCAGAACTGGTGGGGACACGTGAGTACGGCCTGCCTCAAGTCTCCTGAGAGGAGGGGCCCTCTTGAAGAATTCTGGGGTCTTGTGAGAGCTCATTGAAAGCTCAAACCCTGGACGTTTTGAAATGGAGAAATAGTGCCCAGCCTAGAGTGGAAAAAGATGATGTCAGCCATGCTCACAAGAGTGCCATTTGGAGTATAATTTGGGGAGTGCTATGTTCCAGTATTTGAACGTTCTAGATTTTTGGCATTCTTTGTAATGCTTGTGTGGGATGACCTTTCTGGCCATTAAATAAAAGACATCGTTTACAAAAAGTGACATCTGACCATCTTTTTCATGTCTTGTGTTAATAATACTGTTGTCATTTGTATTAATGCACCCATGCAACCGTATTCAATCTGCATGCATTGCTGGCTGCCTCTTTGAACGCTTGAATACAATAGAGCTTGTTTCCTAACAGTTGGGTTGCATTTAACAAAACAATCACCAACTTAATATTTTTTCATGAACTCAAAAGTGGTATCATCATCTTTTTTTTTTTTGTTAGGACAATGTCTTTATCTCAGGCTCCAGCCTGGAGTTTTGAAATGCATGCCATTGCACTGTGTTTCAGATCCAGAAGGTTCATGTCAATCCCACCCTCTAGTATGGAAACAGTATGTGAAATATGGGCAAACTTGCAGAATATAATTAAGGGCCTAGCTGCCACTGCCTACAACAGAAATGGTTCCTTGCCATCTGTGCAGTTAGACAGTAAGAGTAATGGTTAGTTATGCATAGTGTTTGCATGTACAGAGGAAGACCTGTTTCCTGTCTCAATCAAACATGTATATGGAGACAATTGAAACAAGAAACAATTAATGCACAATTAAATGGGCCAGAATATCGGGCATACAATGGATTTAGAAAAATGGCAAAACTTGTGGAATAAGGATTTGAAACTTAGGAGTAAAGGAAACTATTATAAAATGTTGTATTGCTGAAATGAAACAACCAGGTCAAGTAAGCAAAAACATCTTAAGCATTCTAGAAACCATTTAAGGCTTCTTCCAAAGTATAAAATGCATTTTTCTTTCCCTATCTTCCCCTCTTCTTATGAATTCCATTTTGGGAGCTGGATTGTGGGTTTTTTTGTTTTTTTGTTTACATACGTGAAGTAGCTGGTGAGACAGGCTTATCTGTTCTTTTTTATCTATTTTTCTGTTTATCTATGCTGCATAAGGGATGCTGCAGGTAGCTGCTATTTACCTTGCCCATTTTAAGTAGGAACACACACCTAAATTAGGATGTATTTTCATCTTACGCTTTATTGCCCTGTTTATTACAGATATACTCTTGCAATCAAATCCTGAAAGTCTTATGTTTCTTCAGACCTTCTTCACCATCCTGCTAATGCTCATGTTGATATAAAACTTGCATCTAGACAGAAGGCAAGGAAGAATGGGAACTAAAAATGGTTTATAAAAAGGAGCTTCTTTGTCAGAGGCTTTGTTAACCAAGGAATGGCTATATAAGGTTCTTGTGGTTTGTATTAAATATCTGATATTCCAGCTGATTCGAGGCTATGGATTTCATAACGTCTTCACATGCTCAGTTGTGTGGGAGAGTCCAGGAATGAAAAGGGGTAGTTGGGATTATGTTCCTGTTGCCAAGGAGATGGAAGAGAATATGTAGAGTTGGCCCAATCCCAACAAGAAAAGATTTCTGAAGAGATCTGAAATTATTATCTTGTTCTCCGTGAAAGTGGAACAATTTGAAAATAATGGACAAAGCTTACATCTGTATTCAGTAATTTATGCTGTTGTATTTAACAGTCTTTATTTTTTACTCAATATTTTGATTAGGAATATTAATTTCTATTCATATGTTCTATTTCTCTTCCGGGGGGCGGGGTGGAGTCTAGAAGTATATGTTATGCACAGATAATCTGTGTTTCAAGTTTTAGTCAGATGGCTACATGAAACCTGTAACTCCCTTGTTGCAGGAGTTTCACTGATGCTGGTTATGACCTGTAAAGCCCTCTATATAGTTTGAGTCTGAAAGATGGTCTCTCCCTGTATGAATGTGCCGGAGTTTCGGGGCTCTCAGGGGAGGGCTTTTCGCATTCTCACTAGTGACAAAGGCATATTGGGTGATGACTCGTGGGATGGTCTTCCTGGTGGCTTCTCTCGGGATGTAGAGTTCTCTTTTGTGGGAAGCCAGTCTGACCACCTTACTGCTGTCCTAAAGAAGGACAATCTTTTAATTTATACTTTCTGCCAGTAACTGTATTTTGCAGAAGAGTCTTTTAATAGGGTGTATGTGTTCTGGGAGAGCCAGTGTGGTGTAGTAGTTTGAGTGTTGGACTGCAACTCTGGAAACGGGGCTTGAATCCCCGCTCAGCCATGGAAACCCACTGTCTGACTTCAAGGAAGTTACACTATCTCAGCATTAGGGGAAAGCAAAGACAAAACCTTCTCTGAACAAATCTTTCCAAGAAAAACCTGTAATACACAGTTTGGGTTACTGTCACTATAACTTGGAAATGATTTGAAGGAGCACAACAACAGTGTGTGCTGTGTTTAAGTTGTAAATGCTTTTAAATTGTTTTAAATTAACACTGGTTTTTAATAAAATAGTTAATTTAAAAAACTTTTTGTTATTATTGTTGTTTAAGCATACTTTGTCTTAATCTGCAATGTGAGATGCCTTGGGTCTCATGTTGAGAAACAGCAGGATATAAATAAATAATATAAATCAATGGTTCTTAACTTTCTCTTTATCAGAGACCCACTGTAAATATAATTTGTTGCTAGTGGCTATGAAGACTTAACTCAAAATGTAAAATTTAAATTTAGGTTTAAATATTCAGACATATATATTTAAATTTTTGAATATCTATTTATTAAAGGCTTCTGGAGACTAGGATTCAGATCCCTACTCAAACACTTGATCTTGGGCAGGTAAGTCTCATCCTCAGAGGAAGGCAAAAAAACAACAACAACCCTTTGATATGTTTACCGTAGGGTTGCCATAAATTAGAAGTGACTTGAAGGCACACAACAATGAAGTGCCACTGGCAAGGAGAAGTTCTTTCTAGCTATTATGTCTTTCCCCTTTGAAAACTGACTTACGGTGTGACCCTAAGGTGATTCTGTCATGGGAGTTTTCTTGGCAAAATTTGTCACCTTTGTTTTTCTCTGCAGCTAAGAGAATGTGACTTGCTTGAGATGACACAGTGGTAATGGCCAAGTGAGGATTCAGACCCTGGTTTCTAGAGTCATAATTTGGGTGCACACATGTCTGCCATTGTGTTGTTTTCATTAGGGATATAGCAGCAGGATGTGTGTGCAGGTGCTGAAACTGCTCCCTTGTTGGCAAATCAGGGAGCAGTTTGGGCACATGCCTGCTGCTGTGTCCCTTTTGTGAGGAACTGCAGTTTGGGTGCCTGCATATGCCTAATACTGTGTCCTTTAGCGCCCATACCCCCTGCTACAAAGTCCCTGATGAAACTGAAGTGGTAGCAGGTGTGTGTGGATGCCCAGACTGCTCCCACATTTACAAACAGGGAGCAATTTCAGTTGCCCTTTGTCTGGTATTTAACATCATTGGTATTGGGAGGATGGTGAAAGCAGGCTGGAGAAACACAGGGAGGGAGCAAAGGTCTGTACTAGAAGAAGCCACGAAAAGGAGACAGTAAAAGAATCTCCTTCTTAGTTGCAATTTAGTATGAAAACATTATTTTTGTGAATAAAACTGGAGTGTTTGAATATGGAACTACTATCTGTCATGGCCTTTCTCTATTACACCCCCACCTCTTTAGGATTTAGAGTATAGTCTTAATAATGCCAAGATCATAGACTCAGTCCCTGCCCAAGCTAAGAACTTTATGATGCCAGATTTCCTCCTCCCAATGTACTGTTTCAAAGTTTGATTTGTCTACCTCACCCTTCTCACTAATATACACTGCTGAATGCTTTCTTCAAAAATTTTCTGAAGTAGAGATGAGCACCCTTCCATGTCCCTTGCACTCTTGGATGATTCATGGTATCCATTGCACAGCCTAGAGAGATTCTTCACTCCCCTCTAAAAAGTGAACCTTATATCCATCCTTACACATGTGCATAGAATGCGATGGTAGTGACAGGCCTGCCTGGAGATGACTTCAGAAAAGGTGGGTGACTTGTCATAGCTTTAGAGTGTTTTTTTTTTTATCTAAACAATGGGCTATGACAGGCTTTCTACCAGGTAAATATATTAAGATAATATAAGAACATTATTGGACGTAATTGAATATTATGATAAAAACCCAGGGAAGAAGATAGCTATTATTTTATTGGATGCAGAAAAAGCTTTTGATAATGTTTCCGGGGAATTTATGCATCGTGTCCTAAAAGAATATGGACCCCATATTCTTCTGTAAGCCTTTTGTAAATGGATTGAAATGATTTACCGGGATCAGACAGTGAAACTAATTATAAATGGAGATATAACAACAAGTTTTGGTATAAACAAGGGGGTACAGTGAGTGTGCCCTTTATCACCAATATTATTCATAGCTGTATTGGAGGTATTATTGATTGCAATAAATGAAGATTTACAGATACGTGGCTTGAGAATAAAGAATAAGGAAATAAAATATAAAGCTTTTGCTGATGACATAATTATATTTTTGGAGGAACCTCAAGATTCAATTCAGGTGTTAATGCACATCTTACAAAAATATGGACAAATGGCGGGATACAAGATAAACAGAGAAAAGACAATGATGATGACATTAAATATGGCAAAAAAAGAACAAGCAGACCTGGAGAGAAGATCAGGATATCAAATTACTAAGAAAGTAAAATACTTAGGTATCATAATTACAAACAAAACTCAAGAATTGTTTGATAATAATTAGTTAAAGATATGGAAGGAGATTAAATGTGAAATGGAAAGATGGGTGCATTTTAATTTGTCTTTCCTGAGAAGGATAAATGCTTTTAAAATGTCTCTATTGCCAAAGCTTATGTTTCTCTTTCAGAACTTATCAATAAAAGGAAGAGAAAAGATTTTTAAAGAATGGGAAAAAGAATTATGAAAGTTAATCTGGCAAGGGAAAAAAAAACAAGAATTAGGTTTAAAATATTACAAGATGCAAAAGAGAGAGGAGGATTTGATGTGCCATTGTTAAAAACCTATCACCAAGTATGCTGTTTAGATTTAGTCAAAGATTGGATACATGTAGAAAACACAACATGTAAAGAACTGGAAGGAATTAATGATAGGTTTGGATGGCATGGATACTTAAGTTACGACAAAATAACAGTGAATAAAGAGTTTAATAATCATTGTATTCAAAAGACATTATTGAAAGTGTGATTACAAAAAAAGCATAAATTTTATAGAGGACTTCCGATTTGGACCTCACCTCAAGAAGCACATAAAATTGCCCTAACAAAACAAGGAAATTTACTAACCTATCAAGACTTGTTGAAATGGGAAGGGGATAAGCCAAGAATGCGCACAGAAGAAGAATTAAAGGCTTTGGGACATGAATTTAATTGGTTCCCATGGAGACAACTTAAAGAGAGATTTAAAACGGATCAAAAATTATATGGATTTGAAAAAAAAGAAAATAAATTAGATTTATTGATGAAGGAGGACCAAAAGAAGAGAATCTTCAAATTCTATAAGCTATTGTTGCAAAGAGAAATGGAATCAGAAACTGTTAAAGATTGAGTTGGATACATGGGTGAGGGCATGGAAAACAGACATAAAATTTACACCAAGTTTAAATTTAAGAGAAAACTCTTATAAAATGCTACATACATGGTGTATGACATCTGAAAGGTTGCAGAAAATAACTTTCATATGTGGTGGACCTGTAAGATAGCAAGGAAATTTTGGAAGGACATACATGATGAATTTCAAAGAATTTACAGTTTAAATTTTGAAATGAAGCCAGAGTTTTATTTGTTAAATATGTTGGGGCAACAAAGAGAGATAAGATGTCATCAGAAGACATTGTGTCCTCAGAAGACATTGCTATATTTGATAACTGCTGCAAGATTGACATATGCACAATATTGGAAAGAAAGGAACCATATTGATATAAAAGAATGGAAATTAAAAAATATCCATGATAGAGATAGAAAAGTTAACATTTTCATTGAAAAATAAGTCTATCCAGAAATTTGAAAGGGAATGGAGAGAAATCTTAAATTCTATAAAGATATAATAATAAGAAAAGGAAAAGAACAAAGCAAGATTGTCTATAATATAAGGCAACAATGTAATAAGGCAATGTAACAATGTAAGATGTAACCTTTTGAAGAGAAACTATGAATTGAATGTAAATAAGCAGACTCAACTGGAAAAAAAAGAAAAAAGCTTGGAAGTGGGGAAGGGGGGTTATTTTCACTTTAAATGAAAATATTTCTAAAAAAATAAAAATAAACAAACAGTGGGCTATGCATGCCGTGCTTTTCTTGGTCTTATTTACAGGGCATATAGTACCTTCAGGCACACAGGGACAAGACCAGATTCTGAAAGATGTCTTTTGGTCGTGTATAAAATACGGACCATAACGCAAAATATGCTGTTTATACATTAGTATGAGATGCTTTGTTATATCATTTTATATATCAAATAAAACAATAGAGGTGGTATGCCTCTTTATGCAAGTGTGTTATGATTGAAGGGTGATCTTGTCTTGCTTCTGGACTTCCCATAAGCAACTGTTTGTTCTGGGCAGTATGCTGGACTAGGTTAACTTTCAGATTGATCTAGCAGAGGATCTTATGTTCTACTTTGTATTGTTTCTGAAGAGAACTTTCTTTGAAACTGTTGAAATGCCAATTGTGAGAGTTGGAGTGTTGTCTTTCTGTACCGTTCCTAATATTTGGATCAATTGGAGAATATATTTCTGAATCACTTATTACCTATTCTGTCAGCTCTAACATGCTGTAAGCCTTTCAGTTTGTTAACTTCAAGCAGTTGGATCCAGTTGCTTCTTAACAGAACTTTTCATTGCAATGGAGTCAGACTTCTGCAAACTTTAACTTTAGCTCTGTGAGTCATACTCCTGTGTGTGGGTGGAGAAAAGCCCTTGATAGTAAGTATCTGGCATGGATACTTGGAAACATAGTCCACTCCCTGGAATACTTCACATGTCCACAGCCAAAATATATGCTGTTCCTTTTTTGGTAAAGGATTGATTGCATTAATTTCTTTAAAATCTGCTTGGAATAAAATAGTGGAGTAGGCATAAAATGTCTGTTTTGCAGTGTAATCTTTTGCATGGCTATTCAGACATAAGCCTCAGTGCACTGAGTGGGATTAACTCTTCAATAAGTATTTACAGTCAGCTCTCCACATTTGTGGGTTTCACTTTTGCAGATTTGATTATTCACAGATTATTTGCTGCCACCTCTTCTGCCTCCCTATGCCATTTTTAATAGAGACTGCAAGCCTCCTAAAACTGAGAAACTGCAGATGAAGCTTGTAATTCCCTATTAAAAATGCTGTGGGGCAGCAGTGGAGGTGGCAGTAAGCCTCACCAGCCACCCATTTCTGGAACCCTGGTGCCTCAAAGGAATCCCTGGTGGGTTGAATATGGTGATCATACTTTTTTGAGTGTTAAATGCGGTTTGGGAGGACCTAGAATTATTCAAGGTTTTTCAAATTTCATGGGGTCCTGTGCCCCTAACCCTAGCAAATGTGGAAGGTTGACTGTATAAGGTTTCTGTCTGAAAGTTGAAACCATTCTCGCAAAAGTATTATATGAAGTTTAGTTGTTCATTGAGCTTAATTGACATTATCTCCACTTGTTCAGGTTCAGATGACACACAAAGTTGTGTAACACAGAAGCACAGACTTGTGAATTTCTCTACACAGTCATGATAGAGGAGGAAAAAAGAGAAAGAAAGCCCACTGAGAGCTGTTTAGTTCTTGAAACTCTAGTTATTTTCAGAATGATGTAGGAGGATGTGTCCTTTGCCTTAGAGAACTGCTCTTTTAAATAATTTTGGAACATTTGGTGGTTTTTATTAAAAGTATCTGACACACATTTGTACAGGAAGGTGAAACTTTTCTGTTTGGTGTATTTTGTGATGTGGCAAACATGGAGACAAAAATAAAACAAGGAGAAATGCTTTGTTTTCAGGGCACAACCTTTGAATGCTTATCATAGAGTGCATGCAGTTGTTCGTGTCATGTTAATTTTAAGCTGCTCAGTATTCAGTATCCTTTGTGTGACATTGGACTGAATGCCTGAGTAAAATTTTTCTGCTTGTATACCATACACAGATTGCACAAACAACAAGGGTTCCTGTGGCACTTGGATTTCATTAGCCAGCTTATTCATCAAATGACAGTTTCACTAAGTGACAATTTAGCTCTTGCACTCAGTTTTTAGGATAATTGCCAAAGCTTACTTGCAAAAATGGAAGTTTAGTAGGATAGTTTTAAAGGTATTGTCAGTATACTCCTGCAGTAGTAAGAATGCCTCTTCTATTGTACACTCGCTTCACAAGTCTCTATTGAACCACTTATGTATGTTGCTTTCTTTGTTAAACCTGCCACAAGGAATCGTTACACCATCTGATCTGAGCTTTTACTTGAAAGTCAAGGCAAGAATGTTTACATAAAATTGTTTCCCACTGTGTTCTAGAACATTATAAAGTCTCATTTTCTCACATTCAAAATAAGTTAGACTTGGAAATTACTCTTTCATTCCTTCAGAGCATTTTAGTTTTTTAAAAAGATGAAAACCAGGCCCTGCATGTGTTGTTTCTGGACTACATTCTTGTGTAGCATTTATCTGAAATTGGTAGGTTGCTTGCAAGATAGAAAGCAATAATTGTTAGCACTATACTGTGGAAACATCTATTACTCTATACTGTGGAAATATCCTTTGTCTTCCTTTTGGAAGTGCAAAGAAGTGGTTAGGAAGAAGGACGTATCAGGATGTGCAGTAGGATAGCATGGAGTATAGAAAGGTACACTAGGGACTGCCTGTTGACTTTGCCTTTAAAGATAAGGCAGGATTAGAAGTAAGAAAATAGAAAATAGCTTATATGTGTGATCTCTCTTCTTACAAAAGCAGTTCCTATAAATTCCTTCATAAGCTTGTACTTCCTGTTGAATTATAGCTTATTTTCTAGCTCAAGGTAGGCAGCTCACCTTGCTTCTGATATGTCAAGAGTGGCCTGGGGAAGAATCCTGAGGTGATGTAGATGATCACAAAGAAAATCTCATCTTCCCTTTTCCACTTGTCTCTTTTGACGTTTAGGGAGCCAGCGTTAGTGATTTGAGCATTGGGCTATGGCCATGGAGCCTAGGGTCTGATTCACCACTCACTCATGGAAACTCACTAGGTGATCTTGGGCATGCCACATACTCTCAGCCATCAGAAAACCCCATGATAGGTTCACCTGAGAGTTGCCATACATTGGAAATTACTTGAAGGCACAAAACAACACTTTAAATATAAATGGTACAGACCTTTGAATGACACATTCTTTCCCTTGTCATTCTGATTTTGATTTGAATATTTAATTTATGATCATTAATCTAAACTTTTAAAACAAAGAATTACATCCTGTTAGCAAGTTCCTCTCATGGAAAAGTCACTTCCAGTGCTCCCTGATAGAGAGGGAAGAAATGTTTTTTTAAAACTTCAGGCAAATATGTATAGCTACTTGTAATTGATGACATATGTCAGGAATGGTAGGACTCCTTATCTTAGAGCAGTCATTAGAACTAATTGTATAAGAGAGTTCCTGTGTAGATTCATGTCTCGTTGTAATTTCTTTGTACATGATTTTTTATAACTAGTTTAGAGTGATACCCCAATTTTACAGGTACAGTGCCTTTGATGAAGTAGGCTGGAAAGCTTATGTTAGAAATGTCTTTTTCTCAGTCTCAAAGGTGCAACAGGATTCCCTTACATCTTTCTGCGGTGAAACAGACTGACACAGCTGTGTCTTTGAATACCTTGTGGCGTATGTTTCTGAGAGCATGAGAATTCCAGTTGAATATTTTCTGTGATATAATTGTTAGAAGTGTTATTATTTCCCAGTCCTATGTTTGTGAGCATTTTCTTACTTGCTTATATTTCAGTTTGGCTGCAACATTCACAGCTGTATAACTATAGTTCATGTTAACAAATATGTACAGTATATAAAAAGCAGTGTCTCTCCATCCATTATTTTAACACAGGCCAGGAAATGCAGGATCCTCCAGAAGTTTTTGAATTTTCAGCTTGAATCATCCTTGGCTATTGGGTGGTGGAAGTCCCAGAGTATCTGGAGGGCCATACATTCCTGAGCTCTATTTAAATATATTCTTTGTGCATTTATGGATGTTGTCTGCTTCCCATCAATTGTGCTGCTACATAATCTTTCAGCCTTTTTACTTGGAAACTGATTGAAGTGAGAGGTGTTCAGATAGTGTTGATTCATATCTTAACGAAGTGCCAGTGTAAGTCTTTTATCACCACGTGCATTAATAGTCTAGAAGTGAGCAAAAGTGGTCTATTAGATCTGGAGGAATGAAAAGGGGGCTGAATTTTAAAATTAGTCTAGGAATAGGTTTAATAGGATATTTAGTAACATATACAATGACAGACATACTCTCTCCCATACTGTGACTTTTGCATGCATGAATGTGAGGTTGCATCGTGTTATTGTCAATGAACATCACAGGCATGCATCCATACTGCCACATGCACGTTGCATCAATTGACTATAATGGGATGCAACGTTTGTCCTTTTTGTTTTAGAAAGCAGTTCCTGGAATTGAACCCCCCCATGTATGGAGGGTACACTGTATAAGATAGCAGTTCCCCACCTCTGCACTACTTCTCCAGGCCACCCAACCTCTCTGTACCCCTAAAACCTCTCTTCATGCCTGCAGTTGGCAAAACACGCATTCTGCGGTTGGTTTTGAAGGGCTGCCAGTATCCTTCAAAACTTGGCAATATTTTTTGAAACAAAAACTGACCTCTAGTTTAATTCTTACTTGGAAAAAAAGTCATTTCCTGGACTTAAAAACTCGGGGAAGCAGAAAAACATAGTGAGTGTATGTAGGACATTAAAAAAAAACTTTTAAAATTGCAGGGTCAGTGAAAGGAGGTATGGACACCCCAACTCTTGGCACTTGCCCATCCTTGTTTTATGTCTGTACTGTTCTCCTGCCCACATGGAGCACTACTGTGCAGGTTCACTCTAATCACATACAAGTCTCCAACCTTCCCTGTCTCTCCCTCTAGCTTTACCCCCCCCCCACCATTCTGCAACTCTTCCACCACAGGATTAAGATTCCAACCACCTAAGCTCTACATACAAAAATCAACACATTTTTGCTACTGCCCAAGCGGCTGCTTCAGTTGTTTGGCAGCCTCCGCACCTTAAGCTAGAAAAGTAAAAGGAACCAGCCTCTTGCTTTGGTGCTGTAGCCTTTTTGCTATTAAAGTTTAAGTTTTGGTTATTTTATAGTTCTAAACAAGCTTCGTTTTTTAAATGAACCAAAGTGATCTGGCAGATTTCTAGAAATAAGTGTTGTTAATAATGTATTATATTGAGTCTATGAAAGAAAAAAAAGTTTAGTTATATGGAAGTGCTTTTCTAAATGCTGCAGAACGTAGGATTTGCCCTGCTTGAGAATAATGGGAGAGTCATGCTATTTTAACTAAAAAACCTGCTTATTTCTCTGAAAGATAATTTAAAATAGTAAATTCTGTGGTATTTAAACCACTGTTAAGTATCTAAACAACAAGTTTAGAAAAGGAGAAGTTAAAACATGAGTTTAGGGAATCAGCTTCACATAACAGACCATGTGGGAAGAAACATCCAGAAGGTAATTTTTTAAGGTACTCAGGTTCCAAACCATTTAGGATTTTAAAGGTTAACCCTATTACTACATCTTGTCCAGAAACAAGCTGGCATCTAGTGCAACTCACCTAAAATATTCATAAAATGATCAA
This sequence comes from Ctenosaura bakeri, assembly GCA_948474755.1. NCBI lineage: Eukaryota > Metazoa > Chordata > Lepidosauria > Squamata > Iguanidae > Ctenosaura > Ctenosaura bakeri. The sequence continues at coordinate 110,598 of CAOLHI010000835.1, forward strand.
AACGTCTAACAGTCAGCAGGAAACATTGCTACTGTATGCAGCAGTTGTATCTTTTGAACACTTTCAGTTACTTATAGTTTCATCTGCAGGTATCTAAGACATGAATTAGTGTAATGCAGTCTCTTCATCAGGAAAGCTAATTGCTTATGAGCCAGCCAAAGCTGGAAAGGGTGCTCCTCAAATACTTCAACATCGAGCAAATGTGCCAGATCAGGGAGCACCCCCCAAAAAGCAAACCTGATCTTTTAGAGGGATATAACCCTTTTCAGGACAAGTGGCATGCCTAATTCTGAGTCACATAGTTTACCTAACAGCACTATTTCTGTCTACCAAGATTAGATTTTAGATTGTTTCACCCAATCTGCTGTCTCAAAGCTGCAGACAGTGGATCATTATTTCTACTGCCTCCCTAGGATCAGATGAAAAGTCTTCAGCCAAATGAGTCCACATCTCAAATCTCTGATGATGTCATCCAGGATCTTCATGTAAATACTGAACATTATGTGAGGACAAAATGGAATTCTGTGTACTATATGCCACTGGTCAAGGAGAAAAGCAGAGCCCCCATCTCCACTTGTTAGGTTCCATATATCAGGAAACATATCATGATCTCCTAGAACTTACTCAAAAGGATGTCATGGCTTTACGGAAGTATAAACAAAGTGTGGCCTATGAGACCGACCAAGAGTCTTTAAAAAATGGTTCCAAATAACCTTGGGAAGTTGTGTGTTTTGCACCCTTTTGCACCCCCCTCCAGCCATTTTAGGTCCAGGATATGCTTTTTTCCTAAATCAAGGGGCCTCCAAAACATGGCAAAATGCTGTCATGTCTTTTAGGGATAGGAGGCCTAAATACCCTAGCAGCATCAGATCCCATTTGATCTTGGGTGCTAAAGGGGGGTCAGGCCTGGCTAGTTCTTGGAAGGGAGACCACCAATCAATATGAGGTACTGTGGACTGTATTTCAGAGGAGGGAACTGTCAAAATCATCTGAGTATTGCCTAAGAAATTCATGCCCCAATGAAATTTATGGAGTCACCCATAAGTCAACAGGAGACCTGAAGGCACATACACATTTCTAGGCAATATTTGGGAGCATTTTTTATTTTTTTATTTTTTTTTTTGGCAGGGGGATGTGGTGGTGGGGGGAAAGGGCCACCAAGGTCTCTGGGTGCCAGGATGTGTAGCCCTTGTCATAGTGTATCTGCTGGATGTGTATTGGAATATATAAGGCAGTCAGCGTAGGGAAATGCTAGAAGGAGTTAGAGGGCAACAAAGTATCAAATGTTAATTGTTGATTGCAACAAGGTGTCTGTTTGAAGTTTGTGACTGTGTTCCAGGGCATCAAATAGTTAATTGCTTTATTGTTCATTGCTAAATGTTATCTGGTGGAGAGGGAGAAGATCAGGAGAAACCAAATGCACCACAAAGTGTTTCGGAAACTTGAAGAGTCAAAAGATAAGGGGCAGGAAATATGTTCCACTGAGAAATGTCTGAAGATATGGGGTGAAGTTAGAGTTATGATCCTTTCCAATCATGGTTTTGTGCGCCTAAATTTGTATGTGGAAGTATAAAACCCGTGAACTCCAGGTATGCTGTAATCTCAGTAACTTTGAAAGAAGTGTGCTGTGTTGCTAGCTTTGCTACAGGTAAACACTACTGTCTACTTCAGAGTGGAGTTTATACATTGCAAGTTGTCCAGGGCATGACACCAGGGAGTGCTAATGCAGCCCCCCAGCCTCCTACTGTTGTCCATCCCCAGTTTATGATATCCATTGCCATTAAAAAATCCACTTCTTTCTGTTGCTATTATTTCTAGGTCCAACAGTTTCCTTGTAATATGTCAGATGTTTAGTTTTCTTCATGCTGTTAGACTAAATTTTGTTTACTATATACATAAACAGCTAATTATTTTGTCTGATTTTTAAATAGTTCATATTAACTCTAAAGTGAACTTTAAACTTTAAAAAATTCTTCCTAGATTTGAAATGGTAAATATCTTGATGCTAAAAGCTAACAAATAACAAAAATTCTGTGTTGCAAAACTTCACAGATAGATCCCCCCCCCAATTTGGATTACCTCTGTTGCTGGTTTTGATTTGTTCACACTGTTTGACCCTTTTCAGCTAACAGAATAAATTGAAACCATAGTGAAGTAGATCTTAGAAAATAAGATAGCATAGGCACATCTCTGGGGCTTATTTTCCTGTTACACATGAATGTATTACTCTTATAAGTTATATTTTTCAAACCAAGGAATTAATATAATTTCATTTTACTAATGATTCTCACAGGTGACAGAGAAAACGGCATAAATTACTGACAATAAGTTCAGATATATTTTGATGAAAAGGTATATTGCTGTTTTTAAATAGTTTTGTTTATACTACATAGAGATTGTACGCCAGCAAGAGAAAACCAGAGAACCTAAAGCCTACTCTCTTTTCATCACTTCATTAGTTTGTTAGCACTAAGCTTTTGGTTTGGCTTTGGTTGTGTTTCTGTGATCTTAAAACATTTAAAGAGTTAGTAAAAGGATATGGAATGCTTCCATTTATCTTTAGGAACAGCTTGCTGGTGAAATGAGAAGTGATACTTATGAAAGTAAGTTTTTTCAATTTTAAACCACTCTGCAACCAAAGTTATTTAATAGTATCTTAAAAATACAGAAGTAAAAACAATGCAATAAAACAAATAAAAAAGCAGAGAATAAAACCAAAACAAAACTGACACCATATAAAACAAAATTAAAACCAGAAGTAGGAGACAACTCTGGAAGTATAGAAACACTAAAACAGTTCTTAAAATGCTTCTGAGAATAAAAAAGGTCTACAACCTACAGCTGAAAACCCCATATTGTAAGTCTAGAAGGTATTCTACAGAGTGATGCCATTATGGAGGGCATCCAATGGAGAGTCTCTGATGGTGACTTTAGGGTTTGATAGACAGTGAAGGAGGCAGGTACCTCTTTCAGGTAGCCTGGTCAGAACCTGTTCAGGGATTTAATGTTTAAAACTAACATTTTGAACTGGTCTTAGAAACTGACAGCAGTTTTTGCATAAATTAGATAGATGTGCATGCTGGCTAAAAGCATACAACTTTGAGATTAGCAGGAATAGTCAGCATTGGTGACATAGACAACATTGACTCTGTAGTACAAATGCTTAATACTAGTTTGTTTTTTATTCCTTAAGTGTCTTTCCCCAATTTTGTATTCCACACTAAGCTTTAGTTCTACAGAATAGCAGTGTAGTTGCTCTCTGAACATAAACTAAGATTAAAAATTCTGTAATAAATTGTATTTTATGGGGCCACTAGAGAGAATGTCCAAGTTAATCCCCACAAAACATTTCAATGGAGTAGTACAAGTTGCTGGATGCACTTTGAAAACTTAGAGGGGGCTCAACTTTCTTCCAGTGATTAGGGAGGGGAGGCAAAAGTGAGAGTTTTCAAACAGTATTTGATATAATTTAGGTTGGCTCAAGTTACCCAAGACTAGATGCCTAGGATTGTGATAAAGTTCCCTAAAGACATGCCTTAATGTGTTCTTTTGCTTGGTTCTTAACATTTAATAATATTATTCTACAAGCATTCATGATTTTCAACATGCAGGTAGCAGACTTTCCTCTACATTAAATTTTTCACGCCCACATTTATGTGTATCTGCCAATATTGCTAGTTTGAATTTCTAGACATTTATCTGATCTAGTGTCTTGGCTTCATTGCCCTGACACTTCTCTTCATCTGTATATTTATAGATGTGATCTTTTTGGAATTTGGCTTGTGGTTCATTTGCTTGTCATTCTGGTGCCTTTTCACACTTGGATTTGTTCTGAAAAATTGGTTGAATGATGCAAACAAGGTGAAGGTGTCATATGTAATTACATTACAAATTTACAAATATTTTGCAGATCTCTGCTTGGAGATCTGCAAAACTGCTTTTAGGCTTTTATTTGTGTGTACTGTTTGTTCACACACTGTTTCTGCACATTATAGAAAGGCGTCCTTAATAAATTCTTACCAGATAAACCACTTTCTTTATGAAGAATACTGCCAGCTCTGTGACCAGCAAACCACTGAAATGATCCCATGTCTTTAACATGAAATGATTGTTCAAATAAGAATGTCCTAGCATCATCTCTAAAAGATTTTCTGTTTTAGAGCTGGAAAGAGTGACCATTCAGACATCTTTGCCCTTTCCTTTTGTATCTGACACACATAGAATTTAGCTATATTGTTAATTGGTATGCTATTTTGTAGGGATGGGCCAACCGAATCCTCAGATCCTTGAATCCCTGGCAAGGATTCGAGATTCGGGGATCTGAGTCTCCGTGTCAGAATAGGCGAACTGAATCTTTTGAATCCACCAACCAAAAAATAGTTTGTTTTTTAAAAAGGTGCCCCTGAGGCCTGCTAAAGGCCTGGTTGGCCAGCTTTTTAACCCCTTTTTGAAAAAGTATTTGAAAGATTTGAGGATTATGGATTCCCAGAACCTTCCAGGGATTTGGCTCCAGATTCAGATTCAGAAAATTCTGGATTTGTCCCATCCCTACTATTTTGTTTAAAGGTTTTCTTGGCCACTGTGCAGCTGAACTTTCGAACTAGCTAATGAAAAATAACATAAGTTTACTAGGATGCTTGAAAGATCAGGCAGTTCAGGGCTTCTCAGATAAGAAGCAGCTTGTTGAATTGATCCTGAAGACTGAAAATGGTGATGGTGAAACACTGACTTGATTTTGCTTGTTGTAGTCTGTTTTAAATTTTATTTTATTTATATCTTGTCCTTTACCCCATATGGGAACCAAGACAACTCATAGTAATGTTACAACAAGATACAGTTCAGACAGTGGGTACTACAGTTAAATAATCATATTTGTAAAAAATGTTCAAAACAGTTTAACAATCAGTTAAAGCATAATTATAAAAATACAGCGTACCCCAGTTAAAAGACCTTCTGCTACTGACAGTTAACACTCAAAGGCCTAGGTAAATAAAAAGCTCTTCGTCTTCCAAGGGAATGAGAGCACAGAGGGAGCCAACCTTACCTTCTCTTGAGAGGGAATTCCACAGCCTGGGAACAGCTACTGAGAAGGCTCTTTCTTGTGTGCTCACCAAACTTGCTTATGATGGCAATGGGAGTGAGAGAAGGCCCTCCCTTTGAGGGACTTAAAATTCAGGCAGGCTTACTATAGGGAGATAAAGTCTTTCAGACAGTCTGGACCCAAGCCCTGTAGGACTGTATAGGTCATAACCAACACTTTGGCTTATGCCTGATTAATTTTCTATTACCCTGGTTTGTATCTTCTCTTATCTTGAGAGCTGTACATTACTAACCTTGTATAAATTCAACAGTTACATTTTAATAATATAAAAGTGCTTTGATGAAATAATTTATTTTATAACCTTATTCTGTTATTGCCTACAAGTCTAGAAGAGAACAGGTTAGATGCCGTCAGTTGTTAAGCAGATATTAAACCATTTAGAGAGTTACAAAGCACTTATAGTTGGTTCTCCATACTCATGGATTCTGTATCTGCTGATTCAACCAACCTTAGCTTAAAAATATCTTTTAAAAAAAATCCAAAAAGCTTTGATTTTGTCATTTAATATAAGGGAAATGATTTTACTATACCATTGTACATAATGGAGCTTGAGCATTCACAAATTTTGTATCCATGGGGGTCCTGGAACCAAACCATAGTGGATACTGAGGACCCATGGTAGATTCTGCCCTTCCAGTAACAAATGACAGGATGTCTGAAGGTTTTATTTAATTTAAATAGGCTGCTGGTGTGATTTTAGAGTAAAGCATTTGCTTCAGTTTCCCTCTTGTCTATTTTTGGTGATTTAAGAATACCTTCAGCAAGTTGCAATGAAATTATGTTATCAGCTTGGAATTATAAAGAATTTAGGAGCATATGAATCATCTTAGACACAGATGCCATCATTTATACAGCCAAAACTGCATACCCATGCACAAAAGGGATATATTAGTAGGTTCACAGAAACCCCAGGTTACTTGGAAGTTAAAAAGAAAAAAGAAAACATATTTAGAAAAAGTGCTAAAGGATCCTATTTCCTCATCCCCACAACCCAGTGAGAAACAAACATGTTTAGTACACAGCTATTTTGGAGCAGAAAGAACGCTTGGAAGAGGGAGCAAAACAAAGTGTCTTGAACAGGGGCACCCCCAAACTGCACTGCTTCTTTGCAGGTTCTCTTTTGCTTCTTTTGAAAATATAGAACATGCAAGGATTCATATATAATGGGGAGGATGGACAACAGGAGAGAGAAAGTTTTTTCAAGGTCTTTTCAAGACGGACTGAGCAAGCTGCCTTTTTTGACATGGAACAGCTGTTGAGAATGGGTTCCTAGGACACCCTTAGGAATTTTGAACATTACTAGAAAGAAATTCCGGTCTTGATATCAATGCTAGTTCTGTTAAGAGGATCTTAATGGCAAAAATATCACGTCTTGCAGCTCTTTGCCTTTGTGGATACTCTATGCCTCTCTCCTATCCTGCAATTTAGAAAATGATTGATTGCATTGCACTGTATAATGTATCTCGTTTAGTATGTATTTCTGAGAATGCAGAACAGTTTTAGAGGTATCAGAACAGCAGGAAACAGAATGTTTGAAAATTAACCCAGTAAATTAAAAGAAAAAAAAACCAATGCTTAAGCGAAAAGGTGTCACATTTTCTGAACATTTTGCTGGCCTCTTCGGATATATTCATTCTTTAGGTGCTTTTGAATGTTGATAACTTTGGCTCAGACAAAACAGAATGGGGTTAGCAAAGAAAGCTAGAGATATGAGAAGGATCTTTCTTAACAGTCATATAGATGGGCTTTTTGGAGTGTAGTATAACAATTATAACAATTATAATCATGGGCTTTCTTAACTTTAAATTATAGGAGAAATTGTTAACTGTGGCTCTCTAGATATTGTTGGATTTTACCCCCCATGAGCCCTTGCCACCATAACCAGTGTTGAAGTCTGAAAATGTTTGGGAGGACTGCTGTTTTCTTTTTTGGTTCCTGAAAAATCTAAAAGTGGTCATATGAGCATCAAGTCTCATGGTCATGTTTACTTTTCTTTAGCATATCCTAGGTGTTGATCCAACATGCACAGATGAGAAAACATGGGAAATGGCAGTGCAAAAATTGGCTCAGCTTGATTATTTAATGAAGTCTGTGCTGGACTGTTGGTTAGGTGATCCTACTTGCCAAAAAGTGTTCATAGAACTTTGCATATTTCATAAATACGTACTTTCCCTCTTCTGTGTGTGTCACTAGTGTTTTAGAGGTTAGCAGAATCAGTCACTATTTCCCCTGGAAGTGATTATTAAGTACAGTTGTTAATCGAATCCCATCAGGTTTTTAAACAGTTGAAATTCCCCCTCCCCCCAAAAATCCAGTATATTGGAAATGGGAATAGACGGGCAATCTGTGGTTTCCAAATATTTGTCAATGTGTTTCTTGCTGTTTTCTTTGTCCTGCAATGCAAACTGATTCTCACAATTACCGGAATCAGATTTTCATTCAGAAATTGTTATTGATAGAACAATGATCTTTTTCCCACTGATTTCCTGTTCATCATAATATCTAAAATCTTACCATTCTCTGTAATCTACAGGTTTACCAAAGAGAGGAAATGGATGCAGAATCTTGTTAAATAAGAGTTTCATTCATCGGCAAACAAGAGTGGACATTGAACAGTTAACAGTACAGAAAGAAAACACTGCAGAGTTTTGGCTGTAGTTAGCTTGGGAAGTGACGTCTTACAGCATTTGCTGTTCTAGAAAGAGCTGAGACACGTAGTGTAATTGGGAGGGCTCTGGGTGGCAGTGTCTCTACCACTGTGTATATCTATCTGTATAAAGCGACAGGGGAGGGGGAGAAGGAGATGAGCAGTCTGCCTGCTGCTTTAATACAAATATAGTTCTTGTGACTTCTGAGGAACGTTTCTTTCCAGCAACATTGCACAGCTGAAGTACAGGACTCTTTTATATCAAAGACAATAAACTTTGGAATTTTCAAAATGGGGAAGGATTATTATTCTGTTCTTGGAATTGAAAGGGGGGCATCTGATGAAGATATCAAGAAAGCCTACAGAAAACAAGCCCTTAAATGGCATCCAGATAAGAACAAATCTCCCCATGCAGAAGAGAAATTCAAAGAAATTGCAGAAGCGTATGAGGTGCTAAGTGACCCCAAAAAAAGAGAAATTTATGACCAATTTGGAGAAGAAGGTAAGATTTTTATATATATGTGTGTGTGTGTATATATAGATATAATGGTAGTTTAAAACAGAAACTTTCATGTCAGTTGTGTAAAACAGTTCAAGAAGCAGGTTTGAACTAGTGGTCTGATTAACAGCTTGAAGGTCTGTGTTTCTTACGCTTGTAATATGTATAAATTTAACATGTTTTGGTTGTGAAACTTTTCTTTTATTCACCTTTTAAAAAGTTATTATTGGATCCTGATAGGTTTCTTTTAGAAGAATGGTGGCACTAGTGTGTTTCTTTTGGCCATACCTTACTTTCTATATACATATATTTTGTCCTACTCTTTTTCAGTGACAAAATATTCTGTCTCATACTATATATGCATTAAAACTTTTATTAGAGGATGGTCATTCCTGGCCTGAGTCCAAGTGTCCAGACTTCTGCTAATATTGGCATCCTGCCTTGAAAGGAAAGAATTTGCCTGATGTCATGAAATACCAGGAAAAGTTTTCAGCTTAATTTGTAAACAATATTAATATGCCAAGGGAATGAGGCCCAGAGCAACTCTGTGTTTTGCCTAAAGCAGTTACTTTAAAATGAAGTATTTTTGGTTTATTATGTCTAATTCTTAGAATAGAGCTTTTATAGTTCAACATATTGCTGAAGATTTTGAACAAGCTTTTGTTTCACTAACGAAGTTGGAGCCCCTGGATATTTGTTTTTTAATAGGACAGTTTACCTCATTGACGCAGAACTTTAATTTTAGGAAGATATGCTGGAGATGCAAAAAACTGTTTAGTAGAGAAGACCTTATTAATATGCTCATGTGTACAAATACTGTGATAAACTCTGATTTATGTATAAGCTACGGAAAAGCTAGTTCTATTGTAACGGTTGTGCAATTCCAGGTTTGGTATTTCTTTGTGCTTTTGGGAAGTATACAGTAACATCACAACAGATTTGTTCATAAGGTCAAATGTCATTATTATTAATACTTTTTCATTGTTAATCTGCCTTTCATTGCTGCTTTTTTCTAAGATCTTCTTTCTGTTAAGTCTATATGTTCTTGCTCCTGTAAGCACTTCCTTTCCAATGAATGTCAGAACTGACTTTACATTCTTAAAACAAAAGGTTAAGATAGATGAAAGCAGGTTTCATAACTCTAAAGAGCATACCTTATGTCAAGTATTAGTATCTTGAATAAACTGATGTGGCTATCAATCTTGGTGTTCAGAACATAGTCACACAGTAGGTCTCTTTTTTCTAGTGATGAGACCTCATGTCCTTTAAGCAAAACCTAGCCGTTACATCTATTCTAGGAAATGTCATTCAAACAAACATATGGTGTAGTTTGTCAGCAGGCTTGGCATTACCTGTTAGTACTGCATTTGTATATTTAGATATAAGTAGTATCTACCAGAATTAAGCTGGAAATTTTATTTTAAAAGACTATCTTATAAATATTGAATATTTTCTAAATTGAGAGAACTGAATTAGTTTTTGGTGAGCCTAAGTTAATACAGGTTCCTTTTTTTAAGATAATATCCTAAAACTTCACTATAGATGTGTACTCTCTTACTATATATAGTATATATTTGGTGAAAACCTTAAATTGTGAGTTTACCTGAAGTAAAGTACTATGCTGCCATTTTGGTGGAAATCTAAAATCTTCTAAATTCATATCTATGATTTAGTAATCCTGTAGTTGAGAGCCAGCATGGTGTAATTGTTTGAGTGTTGAACAAAGAGCCTGGAGACCAAGGTTTGATTCCCTGCTCTGCCAAGGAAACCCACTGGGTGACCTTGGGCTCATCATGTACTCTCAGCCCCAGAAAACCCTGTGATACATTTGCCTTTGGGTCACCATAAGCCAGAAATGACTTGAAGGCACACAACAACAATCCTGTACTCACACAATATTTCATCTTATTATTGTATAATTCTTATTTGCTTCTGAAAATAAAACATGAAAGTGATGAGTCTTGTGTTTCTCAGCTTGTTCTGACAAGGATTCTGTGTATTTTGTTCCATCATGTTCCATAAAACAGAAACTATTAATTGAAATTCAGTAGGCTGTTATTTCATTAAAGTTATTTAGGACTGATTGTTTGAGATACTTCATTAAACATTTTTGAAAGTAGAGTCTTTTAGTTGGATTCAAACGTAATCATGCTTACAGTAGACTCACACTGAGATGAATCACACATAAGTTACCTGACAGTTCTGTATAATTTTGATGTGTCTTGTTTTAAATATGGCTAGTATGTCTGGATCCAGCCCAGTGGATGCTTAGAGTCCAATTTAACTCATTCAGCCAATGGAACAGTTTCCATCAGGAGAATGTAGAGGATGTTGTGGGGCCATGCGAACATAGCAGATTTTGGGAGGATGCAGAGTGGTAGGAGGATGAAAAGTTTTTCCAGAAGAAGCTTGCTAATATAATCCTGGCTTCCACCCTGAGTTGTGGTTGTAGTTATGCACAACATTGCTTAGAATTTATAGTTTCATTAAGAGTGGACTAGTTACACTAGACTTTGTGGAAAGCATATAATTCTTCAAATAGTGTATGTCACTGTCTTTATATTGTTAAGATAGTGACTTTGTTATGCATTAATGCACAGTTTAGGATGCTGCAAATTTCTTAGTGTCATAAAGCTTAACTAGGTAACAAATTTGCTGAGGTTTCAGAAAATATACAACCATCTTTTTTCCTGGTGGTGTAGGGGTGCGTGTGTATGTATGTGTAAAAAAACACAAAACTGCAGTTGCAGGCATTCTGTTCGGAACTTAAAGTATGTCCACCCTATGAAATCTGTTTTCTACCAGTTTAATTCTCATGGCCTCATCCAAAGAATCCTTAGAATTATACACCTGATTTTTTGCAACTGGTTTCAGGTTTTTGAGTCCAGTTATACTGAAGTCCCCAAAGCAACACTGAAGCAAAAGAATTTAGAGTTTTTTTGTTCTCTTATGGAATGTAAGGGCAGAATTCTTATTGTTAAGTTTGTTACATAGCTGCATCCATGCACTTCACTGTAATGCATAATGTTAAACTCCATAGTAGATATACTTTTGGAATATGAAAGTGTTTGGATTTCAGAAGTTAAAAAAAATCATAATGGATGATAGCAGCAGTGGCTGAAAACCATGCCAATTTAGTGACTTACCTACAGCCCAAATCTTTTCATGCATGGTGACAAATAAGTTGTTAAGGATCATTGTTGCTAAGAAGCAAGTGGAAATTTAGAAATAAAGGGTTAAGATGCCTTTGGGCTTTAAGCAGATTCTTCTTATTGTTTTGTAGAAAGAACAGAAAGCTGCAAAAACTTCAAATTTTGGAAGTGAGCGTAGGTGAAATTAATCACAGCAAGTAGGCGGGTGTCATGATGTAGGAAGAAATGGCAGGCTCAAAATAGTCTAGGTAACTGTCAGTGTAAGTGTTGCAGCATAACTTTGCAAGATCTCTTTTTTAATCTTGCTTGTACGGTTTGCAGTACTTCAGTGTTGTTCAGTTTTAACTTCTGTCCTTTTTAAGAGTAAGTACAATTAAATTCAGTTGGACTTGCTTCCAAATAAAGATGCATAAAATTCTACTATTTTTCTTGAGGTATATGATGTGTGGCCTCATCTTCTTACTTTTAAGTAAATCTCACTGTATAGTTGATAACTTAAAATCAACTAGTTTGCAAAATCTGTTGTCCTAGACTGCAAATAATCTATTACCATGTGTTTTCATGCTGGCCAGAAAGCTAGAGAATCATTTCTATTACTTGTGATTAATTATCCCTACCAGGTTATTCACAGAGTATCTGACCTTAGACTCTTGTTATTCACCTTGCCCCTTTATCATGAACCACACCTTGAGGTTACTACTTATGGCCTAAGGTGGCTGCCACTTTGGATTAGCATATCTGTTCTTTATGGTTCCAATTTTAAGTGCGTGTGACCAATATCCAGTCTTCTTAAAGAATTAACAATTAAGTAGGTATTAAAACAAAAGCAACAAGTGGTTTAAGTCTTTTTGAAGATATCAGTATGAATGCTGGCTCACTGTTGCTTTCAGAGGCACAATTTCTATCTAACTCTTCCTGAATTCTCACTTCAGACATTCCACTGCTATTTTTCTCCCTAACCTCTCACCAGTACCAAAACAGACCTCAAACAGAGCATATTTTCCCACCCACTCTCCCTTTTCAATTCTTAGAGGGCTGTGATTGGTTGGTTCTCTACCAGTTGAGTTGTTAAACAGAGTCTTGCCTGCTCATTCAAACATTTTAAGTTTGTAGCTAAAATTATTGTTTGTACCAATGAGCAGGTGTCAGTATGTAAGCTGGGAATTGTTCAAACCTGTTTGTACTCTTTTATAGGTCTGAAAGGAGGAGCTGGAGGACCAGATGGGCAAGGTGGTACCTTCCGGTATTCTTTTCATGGAGACCCACATGCCACATTTGCAGCTTTTTTTGGTGGTGCAAATCCGTTTGAAATCTTCTTCGGTAGAAGGATGCCTGGTGGCAGGGACACAGAAGATATGGAAGTTGATGGAGATCCATTTGGTTCCTTTACTACTTTTAGTATGAATGGATTCCCAAGGGAAAGAAACACTATTGGTAGCCAACTCCGTCGTAAACAAGATCCCCCTGTTATTCATGAACTCAAAGTATCATTAGAAGAGATTTATCATGGTTGCACCAAAAGAATGAGAATTTCCCGAAAAAGGTTTAACCCAGATGGTAGAAGTGTCCGAACCGAGGATAAAATCCTTACTATTGATATCAAGAGAGGATGGAAAGAGGGTACCAAAATTACATTCCCAAAAGAGGGTGATGAAACACCTAACACCATCCCAGCTGATATTGTATTTGTTATTAAAGATAAAATACATTCTCACTTCAAGAGAGATGGTTCAAATATTGTCTATCCTGTGAAGATTAGCTTACGAGAGGTAAGTTCTCTCTTAAGGCATGGAATTTTGCTGTTAACATTTCATAATATGTGCGCAGACTTTCGCCACTGCAGTTGTCCTGACATCCTACTTGTAACAAAGGAAAATAGCTCAGGAGAGCTTACTTGGGAAGTTCTCTTGGGTTGCTCATTGTTTTATTGTGGAAATCTAGAGTATGATGGTGTTCTGTTCACTGCAGCATGGTAAAACTGTGCTACCACAAATGAAGAAAAAATCACAGAAAAGAGACTTTATGAGAGAATAAAGCTCTAACCTGAGTCCCTTTGGGGAAGAAAAGTGTAACAGTAAAGTAGTTCTGAAAGCAATTTTGATAACATGCAAAATTTGCTTTCCTTTTGTTTTGCTAACTGTTCAGTAGTACAGTTACAGAAATGGTGGGGTTTCATAAACCAACACTGTTCCATGTTGAACAGCAGTAAAGTTATGATAAGGTGATAATGGATTTAAGTTTAATGTGATATGTGCAAGTTCCTCTGTGGGTATACACCAGGGTAGGCAACTCCATGGTGGCCAGGGACTAATTCCGCCCACAGACCCCTCCCCCATAAATACATCTTCCCCCGTAGTAAGCCCAAATACTTCCATTTTCCTGGCAATCCCTTTCTAGATGGCAATAGGTAATGATGCTCTGTCCCTTTCTGCTGCCACTGGTTTTCAAGTGTAATAGGTGTACTTATGGGAGTTGGGTGGGGACTTTTTTGTGCATTTTCATTTTAGGAGGCTTTCTGACCAACTTGGGGGCTAAATTAACTCATGGCATTTGAAAAAAAGATTTAGGGGAAATTGGGAACTTTGGGAGACTTGGGGTACAGGAGCCACAGAAGGGGGATCCAGAGACCACACTATATCCACTACTGATGCGTATGCATATTGTGCTGCATCTAAAACTAGATGAGCAACGTGTGGCACTAAGGAAACATGCCTCCTCCAAAGCTGTTTTGGTGGCCCCAGCTGTCTGTCTGACAGTACTACTTAATATCAGATGAAACTGCTTTTCAAAACCACTGGACTTCCAAATACTTGTGGTTTGGCTCCTCTCTTTATTTTGCAGATCTGTGTGATTCCTTGAGCTCCCAGGGCAGATAATTGACCCCCAGACCTGATGAAGCTGCCCCTCAATATAGAATTAAAGAATTAAATAGTATAGTAAGGATTTTCAATTAGTATGAGAGAAAACATAGTCCAAACTGAGAGGCAGCTAAGTTATGTGATGTCATGCCCTGTAATGTGTCATATAAGTACAAATCTCACTCTAAAGCAAATCAAAGCAACTAGTTCTTTCATATGAATTTTAATATAAAGTAATGTAATATGCTCTTTTTAAAAGTAGCAATCAATTTGAGAATTTCAAAAAGATTTGGTTGAGTGATCTAAAGCTTTACATGGTTGTTGATATGACCAAGGGTGGGAATCATATGGCTTTCTGGATGTTGTTGGCCTACAATTCCTAGCATTCCTCACAGTTGGCTAAGCTGACTAGAGCTGAGTGTTGCAGTGCAACAACTTTGAAAGGCCTACATGATTTCTACCCTGATACGGACCCTGCATTCAGGGATTGTTTCATTCTGTTCTGTCAGTTACAAAATGGGTGTGGCAAAATTTCAAGTTGTTTGCTTGTATCTCAGGAAGAAAATCAGTGGTATTAGTCTGCACAAGAAGCTCCTTGTCAGTGGCCGTCTAGTGGCCGTTTAGAACTGCTACATCTCTGGCTTCTGCTGTTAAATTTAGGTGCTCTTTTCGGAATAGTGTGTGGGGTGCTTTGCTTACTTTCTTACTGCAGCTTGGCATTTTGCCTACTGAAATTCGCTCCCCAGATGTGCCAGTTTAATGTCTTTAGCTCCGGAGTAGGCAGCATGGATCCTTTGTGTGATGTTGGACTGTTGGTTTCATCAGACACAGGCAGCATAGGAAAAGGTGAATGATCGTGGGAGTTGCAGTCAAACCATATCTGGAGATGCACAGTTGCCTGCCCCTACTCTAGCAGAATCTGTGTGAACAGTGGAACTTTCTTTTAAGTAAACAATCTTCTGGTTGAGTTGTGATATTGATCAGAAGTTGGGTGGCATAGTATAAATTGTACAAGACAAGACTTAGTTTCTTTTTTATGGCATTTAGGCACTTAACCTTTTTCTTCTTAACCTTTTAAAATTATATTGCATGCACTTTATTCACTTTATGTGACTTGGATAGTAATATATGTTTCTGCTCCTGATTTTTAATATTACATATTTTTCAGGCTTTATGTGGCACCTCAATTAATGTACCAACAATAGAAGGTCGAACCATACCAATGACAATAAATGAAGTTGTAAAGCCTGGAATGAGAAGAAGAATTATAGGATATGGTTTACCATTTCCTAAAAATCCTGACCAACGTGGTGACTTAATTATAGAATTTGAAGTAATTTTTCCAGACAGTATAGCTCCAGCTTCAAAAGAAGTACTCAGGAGAAATCTTCCTGTTTCATAAAAAAACTTGGTGAACTAATTCTTCCATGAGTACACTTCAGACTGAAGACTTTCAGGTTTATGCTGTAAACGTGCAATCTATAACTGTGGAACTTTTTGTGTTTTGGGTGGGGAAGGTAATTATGCCATGCTGCATGAAAATAGAAGGGACAATACAGAAGACTTTGTAATCGAGTAATAAGGCTAAAACCACTTGCTGTGTACTGGGTCTTCCGTTTCAGAACATTTTATTGAATATTTTGCTTACATGTAAAACATAATCTTTGGGTGGGAGAACACCTCTGTGCATATATCATGAAGTGCTTAACTTTCAAAGCACTTTATTTCAGATATTTTTTGTGAGGTATTGTACTGCAGTATCAGAAACCGCAATTCATGGTAGGACTCCTATGTAAGGTTTGCAATATTTATGATGTATATGTACCCATAAGCTTTGTTTATGTTGCACCATAACAGGAGGCAGAAAATCTGGAAGTGTTCATGAACCCAAAGGAATCCCAAAGTTTCCCTTGCATTGTTGTATGTGTTCACAGATTTCTTTCCTTAATGTTTTTCTGGTAGTGGTGGCCTGATAGAAAATAGATACACTGTTCTAAGATGTACCTTCTTGGACATAGCAGATTCCAAGATGAAAGCAACTGTGAAAACAGTTGTTTAGACACCTTAGAACATACATTCAAAATGTGTAGCCTTTCTGCTGAGGCTGTGTATTTAGAGAAAGAGCCCTCTGAACAATTGTTAAGGCAATTGGACTATATCAATAATGACTCTAGTATTTTACAATTCTAGTCCTCTTGCATGTTTTGTGAGCAGTAAGGTTATATAGCAGTTTTCAAAGAAGGATTTTAAAGCCCGTCTCAAATTATCTGATAGATGAAAGAACAAGAAAAAAAAATCCCCAAATGCTCTTTAAATATATATATATATATATTTAGGACTGGTACCCTTGGATGGCAAAATAAGACTACTAAACATGTTTTAGCATTTGTCTTGAATTATGCTAACAGTATGTTAACACTGAAAATATTTTTGATTTGTTCATAAGAAAATAACTTAATTTTATTAACATACGAATTTGACAGGGAGCTGCATTGTTAATAGCAGTCGTGAACAAAATACGGCTTTCCAGATGTTGTTGAACTGCAATTCTAATTAGGCCTAACCAGCCTAGTCAATGAGGAATATTTGGGGGAGGGTGTTCACTCCAACTGAATCTGGAGAGCTACATTTCATTCATCCATCCTTGGCCAACAGGGTAATTAACAACTGCGTATGTTTCCATGTAGGAAAGTCACAAGTACTAGCACAACTAAAATCCAGAATGATTACAGCAATCCTGTGGAAAAGATGTTTTAGCAATTACATACAATTAAATGAATTGGCAGCTTTTCATAGGTTTCAGTACTAGAACTAGAAACACACAACATTTTTGAAAATAGAAGGGATCCAGAATGTTGATTTTCATGACACTAGAAGTGGAGAACAGAACATTACTGCTTTTTCTTTATGCATATTGTTAATGCATTTAAATATATATGGTCTGTATTGCATTTCATATGTTTTTTAATTAAAATATTGTTTCTATTTGTCTTTCTCTCTCACTTTGTAATATATCTAGGGTGAGTAAATTTAAAGATGATGGCAGTTGTATTTAATAATATTAAATAATTCAATTCAGTTTTATTGCTTCGGCACAAATTTATAGTATAGAACAAAATATTGCAATATGGTAAAACATGATAAAAATGTCAGTAAAGTTAAAACACATCTCTAAGTGCAATATGTTCAGAAGTATATTTTAACATATTTTCTGTGAAAAAGCAGTGCCAGAATAAAAGTTTGGCTAAAATATTAATGATTCAGTATCAAATAAAAGAAACCCCAGAGTGAAGTACTTGATCTGTCAATTTCGTTTGTCACAGACATTTTATGTTTTAATGTTAACTTAATAACCAGGGTGACAAACCTTGCCATTCAAAATGCAACAAATTTATCATTATCTGGTCTCTTCTTTCTTGCAGTTTTCTTAGAATATACTGCAGGTTTTTTTGCCACTTAGCCAATAACACTAGAATTACATGCACTATGTCTTCAACATATTTGTGGTTGCAAAGACAAATTACATCATTACAAGGAATACTATTATAGTAGCCTTCTATTTCAGTATGGGACAATATATTCTTACCTGTCAGGGGAGATACTGTGCTGATAATCCAGTGGATTTGATCATGAATTTGATTATTCACAGCACACACACACACACACAGCTCCACGCTCATTCTGCTTCTTTCATTCCCTTGCCGTTTGCGTGGGCACATGTGTATTCCTTTTCCAGGTGAGAAGGCAAGGGAATGGGAGGGGGACCACTGCATGTGAAGGAGGGTGTGCTTGTGCCTTCTCCCTCTTCCCTTACCTTTTGCCTGGATGCAAAGAACATGGGCCAGGGCAAAAGGCAAGGGAGGGGAAAGCCCAGAAGGGAATGGGGGGCGCTGGGGGAGTTATCCATGGCTTTTCCACTTTTGTGAGGGCTCTAGGCCATAAACCCTCTTGAAGATAGGGGGGCACTGTATTATATAGCTAGAGTGTTAAGTGGATCCTATATAGATTATTTTACAGAAAGTAACATTGAATTCAGTTGGAATTCAGTAAACATGCATGTTTTCAGCCATATGTATGTATAGATAGATAGATAGATAGATAGATAGATAGATAGATAGATAGATAGATACATACGTATCTCTTTTTAAAAAAAAGGTGAAAAATCAGTCTAGAGCAATTATGGCTGCAGTCCCCATTGTTGGAAACTTTCTGTTTGATGAGGATGCTCTTAAGGATATTCTCAATGACACCAAGGACAAAAAGACCATGCCTTCTATACAAAGGGAGGGTGCAAAGAGGCAGACTAAACAACCTTTTAAATCTTTTTGCCCCTTTTAATGACCCAGAGATTTCAGAGCCTTGAAACCTGCCTGTACAAGTCCTCAGTCCCTCACCTGAAATGTCGAACCAATTCCCCTACAGAAAATCACTCCAAAGTCATCTTTTGACTATCCTCCATTGGATAGGAGGGAAACTATTATCATTGCTTTGTGCCTGGGAGGACACTGTAGAATTTCAGATTCCAGGGCACCGTTTCCTGTTGCCTCCAACATCCAAGTCTCATGGTCTGTTGAACTGCTAGGTCTTTTGCATATCTCATCTGTTAGAACTGGGAACCATAGAACCACCCAAAAATATTTCCCTGAGACTTACTTCATTCTTTTTATTGTGTCCAAAAAAAGGTAGCGGAGTCCACCGATTTCTGGCCTTCAGGTTTGTACCTAAAAAAAGTTGGAAAGACTTCAAACCATCCAGGAACAACTCTTAAACATGGACTTCTTTGTCTCTGTTGACTTCACAGAAGCTTTTTTCCTCAGCAGTGAAGGGAGGAATATCCTTCCACTCATTCCAATAGATGAATAGCTCAGACGTATTTGAGAGTGCCCACTAAAAGAGGAGCAACCTTCAGTAAGGGTAGTCTCATTCCTGCCTGCTGGTCCAATAGGAGGCACCTAGCTTCTCTCTGATCCTCTCTTTCCTTCTAACACTGCCTTCTGCTGTTTTAGTATTTCCAAAATAAATACAATCCTCCCTCCACATTTGTGGGTTTGACCTTCATGAATTTGATTATTTGTGAAGGATGCATGTGCCTCCCCCCATTCTCCCATTTCCTTGTGTTTTGCCAGACACAGAGAAGGAAGGCAAACACCCAGACAAAAGGCAAGGGAATGGGAAGAGAAGGCACACGTGCACCTCCTTCTCCCCTCTGGTGTTCTTCCCCACTTCCTTTGCCTCTGGCCTCGGTGTACAAAAGGCAGAGGAGAGTGAGATCATTGGTGGGAAGGTTTGCAGTTTCCCCCACTTTTCTGAGGGTTCTGTGCCTGAACCCTCATGAAAATGGAGGAGCCACTGTAAATCTCACAGCCTCTGTGTCCATTTCAGACTTCACTTTTGTTCACCTAACTCCTTTCTTCACATCTCTCTTCCCTTGTGAGAGCAGGGGAATGACATGGTTGACAAACATGCCAAGACTCACCCAGAGCAAGGAGGGACATTCTGGCTGATCTGGAGATTCTTTGGATTCCTCTGTTCCAGATCTCTAGAGTAGGAAACTCAGATGGAGGCAGAGTTGGGCTGAGAGGAGATGCAGGAACTGGTGCGTGAGGGAAAATCTCTTCTTCTGCAGTCCAGGTGTGACATCACACCAGCCTGAAACATGCTGGGAGAGAGGCAGAGGAGCTGACTCAGGAGAATGAGAGTACAGAGGCCCTTGACCAGCCCCTGGATGTTGAAGGGAGGCATCTACCTTGACCTCATGACCTGGTTTAATGAACTTGTGTCCCAAGAAGACCTGGCCCCTAACCTCTGTTGCTGTGCCTTATGTAATGCAAACCAGCACTACCAATCTCACTACTGCCTGCATTGCAAACAATAACACCATTATTTCACCCAGATGAGCCTCTATCAACCTAGTCTTTTACTACACTTTCAGAGTGTTCTGGACGTCAGGGAAGTGCAAGAGGTTGGACTTCCTCACGGTCTCAGTGCATCTATCCTGGACTTCCTACAAGAAGTCATGGACAAGGACTTAAAGCCAAACAGTAAAAAGACAATTAGCAGCCATCACATCTTTCCTTTGTCCAAACAAGGGGACAAAAATCTCTTCTTATCCCCATGCTTGTAGATTCATCAAAAGCTCATAGAGGCCTCCTGCAACCATACTTCCACAGATTTCCCATGCTGGGACTTACACATAGTCCTTATGGCTTTGATGATTTCCCCCATTCAAGTTCATCAGAGAATCGTTGTTGAATCACCTGTCACAATAGGCACTTTTTATCACTGCCATCACATCACTGTGTACAACACATCAGAGCTAGGGACACTGCCTACTTGCAAGGAATTTTGCTTTACTGGGCTAGACTCTATTCTGTTGCATCTAGCTCCCACCTTCATTCCAAAAGGGAATTCTGCCTTCCCTAGGGAACAGGAGGTGATTCTCCTGGCCTTCAATTCCAAACCAGACAAATCTCTGGGAAAAAATGGGCACACATTGGATTACACAGGGTCATCAAAAGAACAAGCAGCATTCACCTATAAGACTCTCTCTTTCTCTCTTTTAACTCAACTTCCATGGTAAGGGGACTGTCTATCTACCCTGAGTAGGTGGATTAGGGAGTGGATTGCTGCCTGCTACAAGTCTCTGGGAGTCCCTCTACCCGGCTCTATACTTGCTCCCTCTATTAGGGTGCAGCTATCTTGGCAGCATTTGCCACTGTTGGAGATTTGTAGAGTTGCTATGTGGGAATCACCTTCTAACTTTGTTAGACATTACAGACTGAACATTTTTGTCTCAGCCATGGTTTCAGTTGGCTGAAGGGTATTCAGCCATAAAGCCATAATCAACCATGAACATCAGCTCTGCCAACCCCACTAAGGGAAGCTATCATGTATCCCACACAAGGATTTTCTTCCATTCACTGCTGGGAAAAGTAACATTTTCATACCTGTGATACATTTATTTCCAGCAGTAAACAGATGAACTTCCTACTCACTCTGGTATGCAAGAAACTGGTGTCATGTATAGCCCCATAGTTAGCCAAGGGGAAGAAAGAAATACGGCTTCCGTAGCTCTTTTATTAAACTCTTCTTTCCATTCAACTATGCCATCTTTTCTTTCTTGTTCTTGATACCAAAAAGAAGAAGAAGTAAAAGATGATGAAGAAAAAAATGACTAAGAAAAGAAAAAAAGGAAAAAGGACGAGGCTAACAATATAAAGTTTTGTCTAAAATCATTAGAAACTGTAACATTGATTGGCCTGTAATGTTGATTGGTTGCTCCCCCTAGTGGGCACTCTTAAAAAGGTTTGAGCTATTTCTGCCTATTAAAATAAGTAGGAAGAACAACCCACACAGGGATGTTTCTCCAGTCACTGCTGGAAATGAGTATGTCACAGGTAAGACAGATGTTACTTTTTCATATGTCTACCCGTATTTCCTATCATTGTTTCTGTTACTGGAACACTATCATTTCAGAGCACTTCCCTCCAGTCTAGCATCAGCCCCCCAGAATGTTTACCAAACTAATGATAACCCCCCATATTGTTGCTGAGGCTCCAGGAGTTTTATATTTTCTTGTTATCTCAATGATCTCATCATGAAATTATCTACTCTTCAAGAGGCCAAACAAGCACTGTCTATCATGTCATCCACTCTAAAAACAACATGGCTTCAAGATCAATGAAAAGAATAGTCATCTTCTTCTGATAGGTGCCAGAAATGGACACATCACTCCTTCTCCAGACAGAATACATATAATCCCTGTTTGCATGGATCCCTCCCCCCATCCTCACCATCGTTGAAACGACTTCACTGTTTTAAGGCACAATTCAAGGTGCTGGGTTTTACCTTTAAAACCCCTAAATGATTTGGGTCCAGACCATCCTAAAGCTGGATCTCCCTATACTAGCCAGCACAAATTTTAAGGTCTGCATGGGAAGGCTTCCTCCAGGTTCCATCATCTTTGCAGCCACTTTTGGTGAGGACATTTGTTTATTTAGTTAATAAATATGTGGCTTTTTCTCCTAAAGTGGGACCCAAGGTGGCTTCCAAAAAGTTAAAAACATTAAAAGTGTTTAAACAATTAAAAGATTAAAGAACATTAAAGATTACAAAAACTAACAATAAATTTTAAAAACAGCTAATAAATAAGTGAAATGCTCTCCTACTCACCCCTTAAAGGCCTGCTTAAAAAGAAATGTCTTTATTTGCCTAGGCAAAGAAAGAGGGGAAGTTCCACAGAGTGAGAATGTTACCCCAAAATATAGGTGCCGCAAGGGCCACCCTGTGATGCCAGTACCTCTTTGCAAAAGTGGGGAATGAATTAGTTCAGAGAGGAGGCTTTTGAGAGGAGTGTAGCTTAACGAGACCTTTTCTACCAATGTTTACGGGCTCATGCAGGAAAAGAACCAGTCAGAGATTCCAAAGTAAGCTAAAAATGTGTTTTTATTTGGGGGGAATTCACTTACGATGCACACAAAATACAACAGTCAAACACTCACACAAGAGCTAACTGAAGGAGAAAGGGAGGGAAAAATATGGAGAGAGAGGCTGAGGGTGTGGGGTTATATAGTCATCATTCCAGAAGAGTAGTGAAGAGCTTAAAATGTGACTTAGGCTCCTAAAGGCAGACCAGATCAGGATTTACACCGACATAGTGGGGTCCAACATTTTATCTGACTGCATCTGGCTTCTAAAACCAGGGTTTATATACTCTCTTTTCCTCCCTGAAGGAGTGTGAGTTAATTGCTTTCCCAGCCTAGTGTACAATGGGGTTTGCCACACAGGCAATGGAGTCTGGAATGGATTGATTGTTTCAATGTCTTGGTTGAGAGGGGGTATCTGGGCCCAGCTGTGGTAGGATATGCAAGCCGCAGGGGTCCTTGCCTCTCTACCTGGGCACCTTATTGTTTTCTAAGGTTGGCAGCTGATAGGATTAGCTCAGAGCCATTAAGTCAGGCTTTCATGGCTAATTTCAGTGAACTTTTGACCCGGCCACATTGGGGTTACCTTTTGGTCTGCTTTTTAGCTAGGCTCCCTTCTTCTACATGGCTTCCAGTTAGTGTATATAATTTATATTTTATGCCAACACATCTGCCAATTAATATATTTTGCCAGTTAGACCATATCAAAGCATGGAGGTGTATGGCCTGGTAACAGAAGCACCCACAGAGCAGGCTGTCTCCCTTGCCCTAATCAGGCAAGCCTGGGATGGTAATAGGACTGGCAGAAAACTTTCCTCTGCAGATCCTAGGTCTCTAGCAGGTAAGACATGGGAGAGGGCCTTCTCTGTGGCTGATCCCGGACTGTGGAACACCCTTTCATGGCAGGTACATTGGCCTTTTGTTTAGGCAGGTCTTTGCAATGTGAATTGTGTTAACAGTAGTATATATGGCCTCTTCACCTCAGATGTAAATCACAAGCTCCTAATGTATTGCAATCACTTTAGCAAAGCAGGTCTTGAAACTAGCCACCCTCTCTATAGCCCCAAGTCACTGTAAATTTGAGAATGATATCATTTCTCTCTGGGCTGACCCAAATTCTCTACCCAAAATAGGCTTTACTTTCCATAACTCACAGTCCCCCTCATTTTGCCCTCATTGTACATATCTTGTAGATACAGAATGGCACACACTAGACATCTGAAAAGCCCTAAATTTTTACCTCCGGCATGCCAATACATTCAGAAAATCAGAAGCCCTTTTTATTTCCTTTCTTCCCACATCCTTAGGGACAAAGGTGCCTCTTTCTACCCTAACCATGTGGGTTAAAGCATACATCTTCTTGCCATATGAAATCCTAATCCTGCCTAAGCCTCAAAATGTACTAGGCCACTCTACTAGGTTAGCAGCTGCAACTGCTGCTTTCTTTATCAATTCACACTCAGGAATCTGCTGAGCTGTCACATCGAGAGTTCCTTCCACATTCACAAAGTTTTACAAAGTAGAAAAGTTTGCATCCACTAAGGCCTCCTTTGGTAAAAAATCCTACTGTATTAAAACTCTCTTGCACCTTCTGACCAAGGTACAGATATCTGCTTGGGTCACTGGAATGCTTGGATGGTTCCTTCTCCACCACCTGAAAATGGCACCCTGGGGTACTTAACATGAATGTCCATGCTTGCTAAGCAAAAAGAGCCATCTAGATTCAATCCTTGGTAGCATATTTTTAAAAAAGCCTATTAAAGCATATAAAATATTAAAAGCCTAAGAGAAACACAAATAATTTTAACCATGTTCAGGTAATCAGTTCAAATGTTTAATAAATGGTTAAAAGTGGATGTGCAGCCTCCATTTTACTACTCACTGAGTTACAGACATTTCAGTCCAAAGGTCTTCTTCAGTGGCTATAATTATAGCTGTGCAAAGTAGTTCCACAGCAATATGCCAGTAAAATATATGTTGACTTCTTTTCATACAGCAATGTTTCTGACAGTAACCTGTCACCGCCAAATTATAATATTTATGGAAATATTATGTATCTCAATATTTCCTTTAAGAAATCCTACACCCAGCTCAGGCTAAAGGTAATAAGAAGACATTTTCATTATGTTATTTTGTAACAAAATGACTCAGTGTTTACAAAGATAAATTGTAATATTTATTAAGATAACAATAAGAATAAAGTAGTATCTTACACTTCATATGCAGGTCAAGGTTGATACATTTCCTCAGTGCACTTTTTAGACAATATAACAGGTAACTCCCTATTCAGAAACAGTTCACTTATCTTTAGTGAACGTTCAGACATCTTTAGACTCTCATATAAAGTACAAGTATCATATAACAACCCTTTGGCTATACTCCCACCAAAGGCTCAACACCCAATCTAGGTCACACTCTTTGACCAGATTCTATTAAGGCTTAATTACTCCTCTGCCTCTCACTAGGGTTCCACTGATACTTAATCTCAACAGAGGCCATTTCCACACAAGTCTGTTATAGTGCGATGATTCCACTTTCAACCTCCTATGGAATCCTGGGGTTTGCAGTTTCTAGAGGGACCAGACGGACCCTCCCGAAACTGCAAACTCCAGGATTCCATAGGAGGTTGAAAGTGGAATCATCGCGCTATAACAGATTTGTGCGGAAATGGCCAGAGCCACACTTCCTGGCTGACTGAGGGACTCTACTACCTACTTCCTTGCTAGGTTCTCATTGAAGGAATGAATACCCACAGATACTTGGCTATATATAACCTTTTCTCTCAGCCACAAGCCCTTCCCACATGCTACTTGGTTGGGTTTCTCTCCTGAGGTGTTATTCTGGTTGCCAAGTAACCTGCTCCAGGCTGCCTTGGCACTTCAGATAGCCACACACCCCAGAACTTCATCACAGCACATTATTGGCACAAAAAGTGATGTATGACACTGACGGGTCAGATGTGGGAGGACATATTTGCTGCACTGACTCACTGTGCCCCAATGGTGTTTGTTTGATTGTTTTTTCATTTGGCTAATAATGCTTCCCCACATTCACATTGCATATTTTTTAGCCCATAAACTGTGTACCATATTAGGGACAGAAGAGGCCTTTTTCCAACCAAGACTTTCAACAGATATATGAAATGACATGCTGAATATAGACAATGGAAGGCATCCTGTATTGCAGTTATGGATTTTTAACCCTGAGTTATGCATCCTTAACTGCTTGTATGCACCAGTACTATCTTAAGAGCCAGCAGCAGCATCTAGCAATGGAGGTCTGTTCTTCTGCTGATCAGGGTGCAGCAGGATGATGTTTTCAGCCCACCATTGAGTATGGCTTCAATAAGGAATTGCAAGAGGCATCCCGCTTCTGATTGTTACAGCCTTGCTCACTGGCAAAGGGGGCTGGAAATGTCATCCTGCCACATCTTGATTGACAGCACAGCAGACCTCAATTGCTTGGTGTGGGTGCTGGCTGAAGGGAGGTTTGGGGGCGTTGGGCCAGGAGCCATGCAAATGTGTGATTAAGTAGACAATATAGGATCTTGGCCAATCATTATCTTCTTAATGATGACTAAACACAAAACATTTGCTATATGAGAACATAGTCACCACTGCACTGGTGACCTGATTAACCCATTATTAAAAATGACAACCTTTGTCTCTATTTAAGCTACTGAAAATAGAACTGAACCCACCTTCAACTGATAAACTAGTGCCATTTTTTCTTACCTTATTCATAACATGTAGCCTGATAAATATATTGCTTTTATTCCCTTTTCAATATTTAATTTTATTGAGCCCCACTCTCATTTTCCCATAAGGAGTTTAGGGCCTTATACATGGCTTCCCACCTCCGATTTTGTCTTCACAACAACCCCTACATGGTTTAGGCTGAGCACTGATGACTTGCCCAGGGAAATAAGTTTTGTGCCTGAGAAGACATTTTGAAATTGATCCTACCCACACTTCTCTATAAGTTCACCTGTAACTAAACCAAGCACCAAGTAAATGAAGCAGCTACTTATTCTTTCCCTGCTTGCTCTTAATTCTGCTGTCCTCCATTTGTCCTGTTATTTCCCCATGTCAGATTGTACACTGTAAGCTTCTATCAGGCAGGTACTGGCACACTATTTCTCAGTCTATCATCTAGCTTCACCTTCATTACTACCAGACTGGTTCTTTTGCAAAGTATAACAGTGTCAGAATGCATGGCTCCTGTCATAAGGTATCTGCTGAATGTATATTAGAATAGATCAAGAAGCTAGCTTAGGCAGTGCTAGAGTCAGCTAGAACGTGACAAAATATCAAATGCCAATTGTTGATTGCAGCTGTGTATCTGTTTGAAGCTGGTATGTGTATTCCAGTGTCTTGAATGGCTAATTGCTTTGTTGCTTGCTTCTACAATGTAGCTGGGAGAAGGGGAGAAGATATAACAAAAGTACCAGAAGGTGCTTGGAGACCTGGAAATGGTCGGAGATTAAGAAGGCAGGAAACATGTACTAGCCTCAGGGATGAAAGATGTGACTCTGGGAAATGTCTGATATGGTAGGGCGATATTAGATTTATGATCTTCTTCAATTACAGCTTTGAATGTGCAAATTTGTAAGGAAAGCCATAAAAGCTGTAACCATCATGTTTGCTTTAGTCTCAGCAACTTTGGATGTAGTGTGCTGTGTTGCTTGCTTTGCTACAGATAAACATTGCTTATTAACTCTGAATGAAGTTTGTGGAGTGCAAGTTATCCAAAGCATTTACAACTTTTTCATCTTGGCTTGATAAATTGTTTTAAATAAATTGTTTGAAAACAATTTATCACACCAGGATTAAACTTTGTATAAAGTTTGCATACAGTTAACATTTCATACAAAAAAAGTGTAGGACATTTATAATGTAGTTCCCCTGACCTTTTGTCAAATTTATATTGATAATCTGAACAAGCAGTATAAATAATTCAAATAAATGAAGATTGGCAAGAATCTTTGTCTCCATAATGTGATACACTCATGCCATTTTCTATTGTGATGTCATTGATCAATATTTATCAGTCACCATTGTAGTTTTTTAAAAGTTATGTTTAGATTTGCTGCTGCAAAATGAAATCCAAGGAGGAAATAAACCTCAAGGCTATCTATCATCTTTCTATTTTCAAATGTGGATAGGTACTTTACTCAGTTGCTCACTTCTAAGATAGACAGCCTAACGTATTGCCTTTAAATTGTTTTCCTCCTTAACAGATCTCATTGTTGGTGAACATTGGATGGAATCCTGTTGGGGGACTTACAGCTTTGTAAGTAATCGTATATCTGCAGGAATTAGAATCCGGCAGTTCTGTAATGTTCATATCTATTAAAGGGCTGCTATGTTACTCTGTAGGGGCAGTAGCAGAGTGACTAATGCACAATGGGACCAATGCACATTGGCCCCATTGTGTGTTGGTCACATTTTGTTAGCAGGCCTTACACCTCCACACTTAGATATGGTTTTATTGGTGAAATATGATTTAATTGATGAAACACATTAATTGGCATAAATATAAATTGTACCCTGCTATGGCTGATGGCCATGCTGGATAAGAGGAAAAGGCTGGTTGAACATGTGCATTACCAAGCAGGCTTCCCTTTTGTCCCTGCAGCTGTCTGACAATTACTGAGCTATCAAGACTACCGTTAGCCCTTTGTCACCTAGTGCTAAAGCCAGTAGCCCATTCTGGACTCCATTGTCTGTTATCTAGACTCCATTGTTTACTCTGCCAGAGAGTCGTTAACACCTTAACCCTCCAGGCAGAAATGAGAGTATTTAAACCCCATTTTTTGGCCAGTCAATTTGCAGTATACTGATTGCTGGCTGCCACTCTGCCACTCTGATTCCTGATTATATACTGTCTTTAGATTTGTGTCTAAACCACATCACCACTTCTTTGTTGCTCTTCTGGATTGGTAAATATCACCCACTTTGCCCTAGAATCTCACTGTCCAAAACTTCCCTCCTTTTCCTTCAGTTAGCTTTGTGTGATTGCATGACTGCTTGGATCTTGTATGTTTGCAATTCCCCATATAAAACAATTAAGCTTACTTTTGGATTTCCGGCTGATTCTTCCCTGCACTAATACTGATAAAAATAAGTGTAAAAGATCTCGTAAGGTTACCCTCTTTGCACAGACCTCCTCTTTGAACTAATATTCCTCATTGTTTCATGGAGGTACTGGCATTTGGGTCGACCCCTGAGTCACCCATGTTTGGGGCAACAGTTGTGCATCGGGACACTGGCTAGGGAGTGCTGATGCAGATTGCTAAGACCCAATGTACATAAGGACACTCTTGCTGGTGTCCAGTTAGACATCTTCATAATTCACTAATGAGGATTCTTAGTGCCACTACTATGTAGCTAGGTATACATAAAGTTATGTAATGTACATTATGATAGAAGATTCCATCTATTATATATGAAAGTTTGTAGTCTAATACATTTGCCTGTTTCTCTGTGAAACATTGACTGAGATGTTACAATGTACATTTCACTAGAATTTGCCAACTTTCTATTCCACTATACTCCCTGCTCCATGAATTTAATCTATACTGGAGCATGTTTGAAGGGTAATGGCTAAGTTACAGTGTTATACACTGAGTTCTGACCCAGCCACCCAGTTCCCACTTACCAGGCAGCAATTACTCTGATCGATGGAGGTCTATTCCCCCAGTGCTTGGGAAGCAGTAGGTTGTCATTTTCACCTCTGCTTTTAAGCAATCTCCATTGTGACAAGCAGAAGTGGGATCCCTATCACACTTTCCCCTTTCACTGGAGATTGCTCATGCAAGAGGGAGTGGAATAGCAACTGGTTGCTTCCCAAGCAACAGGGAAACAGACAAACAGGTAGAGATTGAAGGACTTCCATAGTTCCTGCAGAGCCCCTAAACTAGGGGCTGTATAGACTATCAATATGTAACAGTCAGAGTGTGTAACTCCAGGTTATGCCTTAATTGCTATACAGTTATACACTAAGGAAAGAAACCAGGAGCCTGCTTGGTTCCTTATCAAATCTCGAGAATGCCAAAATGTTTATATGTTTTAATTATTTTAGTTAATTTTATATGACTTGAGTCCATTTATGTACATAATTTCTGTATCTGTATTTTTGTATTATGTATTATGTTTTTATTGTTGATATGGTCAGTTGACTAATCAATAAAATGATGATGATGATGATGATGATGATGATGATAATGATATACAGGATTATGGCTGCTGAATTTCTCTATGGATAGTGAAGTTTGTCTTGTGGTATTATAATTTTTTAATATCATCCACTGTACCTGCAGTCCATAAAAGTATGTGGAAATAACTGAATTAGTCATAACAGATGTGACAAGATCCCTTTTTCTTTTTATACTGAAACACTAATGTGGCTAACCACGGTGGTTCTTTTAAGGATATCAACTCATGTGAAAAATCAGGGCAAGAATAATCTTGAAGTTAATTTAATCTTCTCCCCACTCCTTTCAGCCATGCATTTAGAGCCTGTGAATCTCAGACAAGCAAAACTTGGTTTAGAGAGAGTTACATGTGATCCAAAGGTAATGGGTGTCATCAATCCAAGCAGTAGTAGTTAACACCACATTTGCATGGGATTAATCAATGAACGTAGCACTAACTAGAACAGAAGTATTGATTCAACAGGCAACCAAGACTTAAATAAATTCTTTTGGTTCTCTGGGTCTGCTCCAGTTGGGACTAACAATTGTATTTAGCCCATAATCTTTGCATGCGCACCCTATTCTTTAGGTATATTTTATCAAATAAGACAGTCTGAGTGCTGGACTAGGACTACTGAGATATTATGGTTCAGATGCTTGCTCAGCTATGCAACGCCAATGGATGGCCTTGGGCAAATCATGCTCTCTCAGCAGCAAAGGAAGGCAATGGCAAATCTCCACTCAATCAGCCTAGCCAAGAGCTAGATAAGCCATGATAGTCAAACTACGATAGCCAAGCTATGATAAGGAATTGGCTTGAAGGCACCTAACAGCAACAAAAGTCTTATTAAGAGTCAAATAGGATGTCCTCCAATTAAATCTGTCATGTACTACTGCGAATTTGTGATTTATATCAACTTAAAGATAGTGGCCAGTATTCCGTTATCAGTTATGATAAGTAACCTCTCCTGGACTGACTGTTCTAAATCTGTTGGAAATGTCATTCGCCCATGCTCTGACAGCTGTGGGGAGAGTCGCTATTGTGGCAACAGTGTTATAATGATGGCTTAAGTAGCAATTGTGAATATGGAACAGTTACAAATGAATAAATCTAGGTAACCGCACAGTAATCACGATCACTATTTAGAGCCTTTCCGCACTACACTGTTACAGAGCTATTATTCTACTTTCAATATCCTCTGGAATCCTGGGGTTTGTAGGTTACTGATGACAAAGAGCTCTCTGGCTGAGAATTCTAAAGGCCCCTCCCTAAACTGCAAACCTCTGGATTCCATGGGATGCTGAAAGTGGAGTAATAACACTATAACAGTGTAGAGTGGAAATAGCCACAGATTCCATAAATTTATGAATGAAACAGTTGAGCACACAAACTCACAAGCTGACAATTAGGAACTTCACACAGTTTAAAATGA
Source organism: Ctenosaura bakeri (assembly GCA_948474755.1). NCBI lineage: Eukaryota > Metazoa > Chordata > Lepidosauria > Squamata > Iguanidae > Ctenosaura > Ctenosaura bakeri. The sequence continues at coordinate 141,906 of CAOLHI010000835.1, forward strand.
AGTACTTTTCCTCTTCCTTAAAGATGTACCTAAAGCAAGCTTAAACAAGGAGACTTTCCACACTACACTCTTATAGTGCTATCATTCCACTTTCAACGTCCTATGGAATCCTGGGGTTTGCAGTTTAGGGAGGGGCATTTAGAATAAGCAGCTGGAGAGCTCTTTGGCTTCGGTAAACTACAAACTCCAGAATTCCACAGGATGTTGAAAGTGGAATAATAGCACTATAACAGTGTAGTGCAGAAATGCCCCAAATCTCCCTCTCCAGCCTAGTTTTCTGGGCATCAGCTGCTTGCAGCAAGAGTTCCATTCTGCTGGTGTTCAGATCATGGATGAACAATGTCTCTGTCCGGTTGGGGGCTGGGTGGGGGTCGGGCCAGGAGAGGTTACTGATACACAACACTGACCATTTTATTTCTCTTTGCTTTTCAAAGGGGCACGTTCCCCAAAGAATGGAGGTTGCAGCTTGAAGCACGCTTACTGAACAGTGAAAGCCAAGGAAGCCCGGTGTGGGAGATCCATAAATCAGGAGAAACTTATGGAGAAGAAGTTTGGAAAGATTATGTTTTATATGATAACATGTGCTAGAATAGTCTTTGCAAGATACTGGAAATCTCATGAAATTCCTATGGAAGGAGAATGGGAAAAAGCCTTGTGGGACATGATGATGATGGATAAAATAACGCTGTCTCTTGACAATAAGAACACAGGGGAATTTAATAAAACTTGGGAGCCGTTAATATCTTTTCTTAAAGAGAAGTGGAAAGATGAAATATTTGCAGAAAGATAAATGTGACTATGATAAGGAATCTAATGTATACGTACACACATATATATATAAATATACACACGATCAGCCTATTCTCACTGATAAGATTTGTATCTTTTGAGTTAAAAAGAATCAAGACCCTACTGACTAATAGATACAAAAGACAGGATCCAGATACTGCACCTAAAATGATGAAATACCAACAAGACTAACCAAGTGGGTAAAATTCTTTCTTTCTTTTTCTTTCTTATAGGATCATAGAATCATAGAAATGTAGAGTTGGAAGAGACCCCAGGGGCCATCCAGTCCAACCCCCTGCCATGCAGGAACACCCTCAAAGCACTCCCGACAGATGGCCATCAAGCTTCTGCTTAAACACCTCCAAAGAAGGAGACTCCACTATACTCCGAGGCAGCAGATTCCACTGCCGGACAGCCCTGACTGTCAGGAAGTTCTTCCTGAGGTTCAGGTGGAATCTCCTTTCCTGCAGCTTGAATCCATTGCTCCTTATCCTGGTCTCTGGAGCAGCAGAAAACAAGCCCCCTCCTTCCTCTACATGGCATCCCTTCAAATATTTAAACACGGCTATCATGTCCTCTCTCAACCTTCTCTTCTGCAAACTAAACATCCCCAACTCTCCAAGTCTATCCCCATAGGGCATGGTTTCCAGGCCTCTCACCATTATGGTTGCCCTCCTCTGGACTTGCTCCAGAGGAGCTTGTCAATATCCTTCTTGAATTGGGGTGCCCAGAACTGGACACAGTATTCAAGATGGGGTCTAACCAAAGCAGAGTAGGGTGGTTGATCAGTACCTCCCTCGATCTAGACACCATACTCCTATTGATGCAGCCAAGAATTGCATTGACTTTCTTGGCTGCCGCATCACACTGCTGACTCATGTTCAGCTTGTGGTCTATCAAGACTCCTAGATCCCTTTCACACGTACTGCTATCCAGCCACGTGTCCCCCATCCTATATTTCTGTATTCCATTTTTTCTACCTAAGTGTAGGACCTTACACTTCTCTCTGTTGAATTTCATTTTGTTCGCCTTGGCCCAGCTCTCCAATCTATCCAGGTCATTTTGAATTTTGATCCTGTCCTCTGGCGTATTAGCAACCCCTCCCAATTTGGTGTCATCTGCAAATTTGATGAGCATGCCCTCTATTCCTTCATCCAAGTCACTGATGAAGATATTGAACAGCACTGGGCCCAGGACAGAACCCTGTGGCACCCTGCTAGTCACTTCTCTCCAGGAATGAAAAGCAGCCATTCGTGAAACCATTCTTCTTCTTTTGTTTATGTTGTTCTTGTTTTATGTTGCATAATGTATTATAGTGTTTTGTTTTTTGTAATAGGTTTATGTATATTTTAATGCTTGAAAATTTTATTAAAAATAATAATAATAATAAAAAAATAAATAAATCAGGAGAAACTTGGACGGGAGGAAACCGGGATGGCACTGCAAAGAGCGCCGTCTAAAACAGGCATTGCGGCGGGCGAGGACGGCTGGCGGGGCGCCTTTCCCCGCGGACGGCCCTCGGGAGGGACGGAGGGAGGGACGGAGGCGAAGTCGGGCGCCGTCCAAGCGCCGGGCGGGCGCGAGGCTCTTCCTCGGCCGGAGGCGCCGCCGCCTATTGGCTGTCCGAGGCCATCACCTGTCGGCGCGCGGGGGGGGGCCGAGGCGGGCGGCGCAGAGTCCGGGCAGGGCCGGGCGGGGAGCGGGCGCGAGCGGCCAGCCGCAGGTGGCTCTGCTGGGCGGCCGGAGCCATGCCTCTGCGGCTGAAGGGCAGGAAGAAAGGCAAAGCCAAGGAGGCGTCCACGCTGGTCGAGGGCGAGGCGCCCCTGGCGCGGGGAGGGCGAGGCGGCGGGGGCGGCAGCGGCAGCGGCGAGGAGGACGAGGGGGAAGGGGCCGCGAGGGTGGGGGCTGGCCCCGGCCCGCCCCGGCAGCGCCCCGTCCGGCTGGTCTTCCACACGCAGCTGGCGCACGGCAGCCCCACCGGGCGGGTGGAGGGCTTCGCCAGCGTCCGGGAGCTGTACGCCAAGATCGCCGACGCCTTCCACATCGCCCCGGGCGAGGTAGGCGGGAGGCGCGCGTCCGCGCTGGGCGGTTGTAGCGCCCTGATTCCGCTTTCAGCACCCTATGGAGTCCTGGGCTCTGCGGCTTCGGGAGGGGGCTGAGGGCCCCGCAAGCCCCAGGACTCCAGAGGATGTTGAAAGCGGAATCAGGGCGCTACAACTGCCTAGTGCGGACTGTCTGATGAGGCGGGTGAAGTCCGAGGACTAATTCCAGCCTGGGTTTTCTCTCTCTGCCGCCTCTTCCTTGTTGCTTCCTCCCCCTTCGTGACCCCCAGGAGAGCGTCCATCCATTTCGTGGGCCTTGGAGTCGCTCTTTAACTATTGTCGGGGGTGGGGGAATGGGCGGCGAATACGATCGACCGATCTGGGGTAGGTGTTCCGTTGCAGGGTGATTTGGGCCATTTCCGCACTGGGCTGTTATAGCGCGATGATTCCACTTTCAACATCCTCTGGAATCCTGGGGTTTGCAGTTTCGGGAGGGGCCGGCCGGCCCCTCCCGAAACTGCAAACCCCAGGATTCCAGAGGATGTTGAGAGTGGAATCATCGCGCTATAACAGCCCAGTGCGGAAATGGCCTTGCTCCAGTTTTATGTGAATACGGAGTGCAATCGGATTGGGAGACGTCCGAGGTACTCGTTTCCGCACTGAACTGTACGGTGCTATTATTCCACTTTCAACAGCCTCAAAAGCCCCTCCCTAAAGTGCAAACCCCAGGATTCCATAGGATGTTGAAAGTGGAATGGTAGCAGTATAACAGTCTAGTGCGGAAAGGGCCTTAATCCGGGAGAACAACGGAGCTTAAATGCATTTCCAGCATTTTCTTCGTGTTCTCCCTATATATGGGAACAGGCCGTGGGTATTAAGAGAAAAGCGAGCATTGTTTAATCTGCTCCGAAGTCATAAGCCATTTCCGCACTAGGCTGTTAGAGCGCTATGATTCCACTTTCAACATCTTATGGAATTCTGGGGTTTGCAGTTTCGGGAGGGGCCAGCCAATCGCCAGACTTGGAAGTGTGTGAACTATGGCTATTTCCGCACTAGGCTGTTTCGGGAGGGGCCGGCCGGCCCCTCCTGAAACTGCAAACCCCAGGATTCCATAAGATGTTGAAAGTGGAATCATAGCGCTCTAACAGCCTAGTGCGGAAATAGCCATAGTTCACACACTTCCAAGCCTGGCGATTGGTTTCCTTTCCTAATGGTTGGTGAAGGAGGGTGTTGAGGGGAGCATCGAGGTACCGGAGGAGTACATTGGATTGCCCTAGTTATGGTCATTTCATCTGTCTTGCAGTCTAGATCATCCACTTTTCACATTAAAGCTTGTTAAGGTATTTTGAGTAAGAAGGGTCCAGTAATCCTCAGGCATGAATTCTCCTAGTTCAATCAAAGGTAAAGGCTTGGTTGAAAAAAAAAGTGCCTCTGAGCAGGCAAGGAGCACATTTCACGACTGTATTACTAGCTGCTACTGCTATTGGGATACTTGCCCATCTGATATTACCAAACTGCAGTTCAAGGTATTATTAGGATCAGTGCAGAAAGCCTCGGGATTGTTCCACAGAGCCCACCAAAACCATGTCCCTACAGTCACAACATGCCTGTTTCGAAGTAACTTGTATAGCATTCAGCTGAGACTTATTCCTGGATAAATCTACTTCAGATTGCAGACTCCCCCTCTCTCATCTTTTCCTCCCACCCAGGTCATTAAGGTTTAAGGAAATGCCTTGTTTGGGAAAAAATTGCCTTCTGGATTACATGTAAATTGTGTGTGTGATATTAATCATCTTGTCCCCTCATGTGTGTTTTTCTGTGTGAGGATCTAAAATGACAAAAACTTGGATATCCCTGCATACTTTTACTACGTATGTATGGATGAAGAGAGGATTCTAGTTGGAACTGGAAGCAAATTTAGAAATGTAAGCAACAGTTCTAAGTGTATTAACTAAAAATGACATACAGCACTATAATGGAGTATATCAAACCTACAACTTGACCCACTGAACAGCAGCATTGTTTAGAGACAGTCCAAATCATTACGGTGCCTGAACAGAGACCCCAAATAATGGTTTCATGTCCCTCAGTGATATAACAAGTACTGTAACGAATAATTTTCTGTCCCTTAATGGCTTCTGAATATTTGTCACTTGAGATGCATGGTCTCTTTCTGTGTAATAGCTCAGTGAGTCTTTCAGCAGTTTTTATGGTGGTATTACTCAAACTTCTTAGAAAGGACAATTTCTTTCACATTCTGCAAAACTACTGTAGTCAAGGCTGCAAACAGTAAACTAAATTAATAATTTTCTTCATTTATCCAAGTTGTTGCAATTGTCCTGTTTGTGTAGCACTGAGCATTGAAAAAGAAGCAAGTCTGAAGATGTGTAATTATACTCCTGACTACACGGATCATTTTCCCTTGGCATTGCAGCTTGTCACAATAGTATCTCTTCTTTATTAACGAACAATAAGACCTTTGAAAGACAGTGAAGTTCTCATGGGTGACAAAGAACTGCAAAAGTTATTTCATACCATACATGGTTCTGAACATTGCGCACCACTATGCAACAGGTTTTTTTTTTTTTTACAAACAGAATGGGGCAGTTCTTGTTCCTTTTTCTACTTAATTAGCTAGTCTTAAAGGGACAAACAGTTGCCTAGCTAATTAACGAGGAATTTAACTAGAAATGTTTTGTTGTACATGAGTAATTCTGGCTGGATACAGTTCTCATTATATGTCTAAAGGATCCATGAGATAAACTAGAAAACAACTAAAGCAAGCTTCATTCTTCAAAAGCTCCTTTTAATTATATCATTTATTAGAATCCTTTTCTTTTTCCAGTGTGGGAGACTACTTGGAGTTAAATTGGTTTTGTTTAGACCATTTGGTTTGTATAACAAAGAAATGTTGTTGAATAGGGCTCTCTCCATCTATAATATAGAAAGATTAATTTCCGCAAAGGAATATGCAAATACACTCTGTTAACAGAAACTGTACAAATAATTATTTGTATAAATTGAAATATGTTTGTGTTAAACTATTCTGTCCTTTTTTTTTTTTATAATTGGCCTACTTTTCATTACACTAGAGGAAAAGTTGTAGGACTGGTGGGAGTGGAATAATAGTGAAAAGCTTCCTGGTGATATCATCTTTATGTTTGGGCTTGTTTGTTTTTCAATTTGTTCAAAGAATTTTGTGGCATTTTGTGGACAGTTGGGGTTAAGAGTGAGGGTTGTGCTGAATTCATTGAGGGCCCTTCTGTCATAATTCTGCCAGTCCCTTAGCTTGGGTTACATGGATAACAAAACTGGCCAATCTTACAGGGAATGAGGGCTATCGAGCAAATACACGATAGCAACAGTTATCTTTGTGTTTGGCACAGAATTTCTCCAGTCACAGAGAAACAGGGGATAGGCATCTGATTAACAGCAAAAAGGACAAGTGGTGTGGGTCCATAGTGCAAAGTTCACGCCCCCCACCGTGCTTTTCACTTCAATCAAGAGATAATACAAAACTATATGCCATGAAAATACTTACTAGTGGAGTGGATACTAGTGAAGTATTGGTTTACTTCTCTTTCTACCCCCACATACTCCCAAATCTGGTTAGATTCTTTGGGGACCTTCTGGAATACTTATGAGTATGAAATGCTGCAGAGAGGAGAGGAAGAAGTTTCATGGTTTGAGTGAATGTCTAGTTACATGACAATGGATGCACAGCACCGAAACTAACATCTGTGGTTTTGCCATTTTATATAAGAGACACCATTTTACCACACCATTGTACATAATGGGACTTGAGCATCCATGAATTTTGGTATCTATGAGAATACTGAGCGGATACCAAGGGACCACTGTACCTCCAGTTTGATTTATCAGAGGCATTGTCATGTATTATAGATGGGCTCAAATACTGAGTGCATGCTTTTAAAAAAAAGTTGCTGTGGGGTTGTGGTGTTGACAGCTCAATTTCCAGTAAAATAACAACACTCTCGTTTGTTTTATTTATTTGAATTAACAGGAAACTTCTGCTTGGTGGCTCAAATTTCAAAAGTATTGTTCTTAGTATGGTTTGCACATATTTACAGATCTCTTAATTTTTTTTCCTCAAAGGGCAGAGAGTACATCCAGTTTTTTTTTTCTTTCTTTCCTATCCATGTTTTCTGTCATTAAGCAAAATACTGTGGTTTGGATTCTTACTGCCATAGTTGAGAGAAAAAAGACCTGGTGGAGAGCATGTTATTTACTAACATGCCACTAGTTCTTTACAGAGGTGAGAGTGGACATATTGTGGAAAACAATCTACCTAGTTACTCAATTCCATTAGATAATTAAGCAGTATTGTTTCCATTCCTCTACACACCAGGCTTCACCTTCTCAATTTCTTGTTGAACTTGTGCCTGTGTCCTCTCCCTCTAATGATTATCTGTCTGCATTTCATGTGATTTATTCCTGAATTTACCACAAATAGCTTGTGCAGTCTACATCTCATCCTGTCTCCTATTTGATCAGTGCTTTATTTCTGTTTTTTTTTTTTAGTTTTAAAAGAAAGCACGCTATTCGCCCCCCCCCGAAACTACAAACCCCAGGATTCCATAGGATGTTGCAAGTGGAATAATAGCACTATAACAGTCTAGTGCGGAAATGGCCTAAGAATATAAGCAAAGCTTCTCTTGCTCTTTTTGTGTCATTTGTGACTTTTACTATCGAATATGTTGTAGAAATATACATGCAATGTGCACGTTTTACAGTGCCTTACAGTGTTATTTAAAGGTATTAGTGGTTAAAAGGAAACAAAGCCAATACAAATCTTAAATGTGAATCATCCTCTGCTAAAATTTCTCCCATTAAACTGAGAATATATATATTCCATGCCAGTTAGAGTTGACACCATTTAAATTATTGGACAATAATTTATTGACCAGTGATGCTGTTATTATAATTTTAGAGTCCAAAGTTATCAGTTGAATGGACCCTTTTTAATATGGTAAAATGATTTACTTCAGTTATATAATCTATTCCTTTTGTATTTGGAGGTTTTCCCGCTCATTCTGTGGAGCTGTCTGCTATCTACTAAATCTTAGGTACAGGCAGCTAGTAATAAGTCCAGAACCTTTCTTTTCCCTTCTTAACGGCAAACAGTTCTAAAATCAGTTGCTCATTGGTTTAAAAAGGTGGATTCATCATCAGTCCCTAGTCAAGACCTAAGGTGCATAATGGTCTACAGGAGGTTGCAATCAAAGAATGGAAGTGCTAGAACTGTAGAACAAAACTCTCAGCAATACAGTTTGTCCAGAGACAGATGATGAATCAAACCTTCTTTAAGGAGGCTGCGCTTAAGGGAAGGAACAATGTTGAGTCAGCTGAAATTCCTCCTGAGGCATGCATGTGTTTCAATTCCATGAGTCTTTTAAGGAAGGCATAGATGAAAGTAGAGGAAGTTAATTAAAGGGGTTTGTTTGCTTTCTATGAAGAGAAGAATGAGTCATGTCCTCCAAAGGTAAGCTAGAATTAACTTTTGGAATTCTGGCAACAGGATTTTAAAATAAGAAATTCATAGAAAAAGGGACTTGGTTAACTGCTGACCCTGATATAAGACAATTCTGTAATATCAGTATATCTCAAAGCATTTTTTTAAAGTAACAATTGTATTTCCAAATGGACACTCAGCTTTTGGAAACCCAGTGGAGATAAAAAGACACACACAGTTTAATCAGAGAGTCAAGAAGACTGAGACTGGAAGTTACACTGACTAGTGCTACAATCTGATGAAGTGGTCTATATCCATGAATGATTTTTAAATTTTTGTTTAAAAATACTTTGATGTGTCTTTGTGTGGAAGGAAGGTTCAGAAAGCATGTAGTATCAATTCTAGCTCAATATCATTGCTTACTACAATGTCTTCCAAGCCCAATTTAGAGCAGTAGTACATGACTTTTAAGCCCCGTATGCCACAGGCTTGTTTCCTGTTGCCTAAGATGTGGGACAAAGGATCTAGTACTTCTACTCCATACTTTATTAAATAGAATCTGTCTAACCGTGGGGTCTTCTGCTTTATACTGCCCACATGTGGGAATGCTTTACTAGGAAGAATATTGTGTGCCACATTCCACAGTCAAGTGAGATTGCTCTTATTTCAACAGACTTTTGCCATTTATGGATGATAGAGGCAGTGTGGGTTGGATCAAAACTCAGCCATGCTTAGGATAGGCAGATCCAAGAAATCATTGCAAACAGTACCCCAAAACAATGGAATGAGTGGATCCAGAAGCAAGAACAGCCAGCGACATCCAAGGAGCTATATCATGAAAGCTCACACTTCTTTAGAAACAGTCTGGAAAATTTTTTAGTGAAATTTAATATGTAACAAATTGCTTGATTATTTATGCTTGGAAAAGTAACTTATTTAATTCATTCACTCAAACATAACATTATTACATATAATAATAATAATAATAATAATAATAATAATAATAATAATAATAGGCAATTTAGAATTGTATGAAAAAGGTACAATATTGTATTCTGCTTCTAAATGAAATCATTTGCATTGGTTGGTTATTCTCCCTTTTTATAATTCTGGACTTATTTTGTTGAAGCTAAATTAACAGGCACTGATATTCTACATTGGCTACTTAGTTATATATGTGTAAATAAACAATATGTCCTGGTAGACCCATGGAGACCACCTTAACAGCCAGCACCTGCACTGGGTGAAAGATGTCTTCACAATCCACTAAGAAGTTAGAGGAAGCAGCTGTTGGAGGACAGGAAACAAAGAGACTGATGAAAAGAGAGGCTGGGAGGTGGGTCACGGGGAATGAAGTAAGGGAAGGTCACAGCTTGTGCTGTTGGAGTGGAAAGACAGATGAAAAGTTGGACAGGGAGTTGGATCACCATGTGTGAAGTAAGAGAAGGTTGGGTTTCTGCTGTTTGAGGAGCGGAAACAGAAAGACGGATGAAAAGTGCATCTGGGATATGGATTGTGGATTATGAAGTAAGGGAAGGCCAATGTTTGTCCTCTTGGAGGAGGGGATACAGAAAGATAGAAAAAACAGAGCTGTGAGGTGTATTGTGGGTTGTGAAGTAATGGAAGTTCTGGCCTGTGCTCTTGGATGAGAGGAGACATGAACATGGATGAAAAATGGGGCTGGGAGGTAGATTGAGGGACGTGAAGTAAGAGAACATTGTTGCTTGTGCAATTTAAGGAGGGGAGACAGAAAGATTGAGGGAAAGTGGGGCTGGGAGGTGGACTGTAGGGTATAAAGGCAGGTCTGGGCTTTTCTGTTGGAGGAGAGACAGAAATACGGATCAAAAATGGAGCTGAGATGTGCATTGTGGGTTGAGAATTAGGGGAACACTTGGCACTGAGCTGTTTGGAAAATGGAAGAGAGAAAGATTCATGAAAAGTGGGGCTGGGGTGGTGTGAAGTAAAGGATGGTCTGGGTTGTTCTGTTGGAGAAGGGAAGAGAGAGAGAGATGGATGAAAGCGGAGCTAAGAGGTGGATTGTAAGTTGTGGAGTAATGGAAGGTTTGATCTTGTGCTGTTGAAGAAGGGGAGACAGATATTTGAAAAGGAGTTAGATCACGGAGTGTGAAATAATGGAAGATCTGGATTTTCTATTGGGGAAGTGGAGACAGAGAGATGGATCAAAAATGGGCCTGGGATGTATATTGTGTGGTGTGAATTTATGGAATGTCTGGACCTGAGATGTTGGAGGCAGAAAGATGGATGAAGGATGGGTGTTTGAGTTATATTATGGATTGTGAAGGATTGGAAGGTCTGGGAGTGTGCTAGTTGGAGACAGACAAATGAAGAGTATGGCTGGGAGGTGGATTACAGGATGTGAAGTAAGGGAAGGTTGGGGCTTGTCCTCTTTAGAGAGGGAAGACAGACAGACGGATCAAAAATTGAGAAAGAAAAAGAGATGAAAAGTAGGACTGGGATATATGTCATGGGGTGTGAATGAAGGAAAGGTCTTAACTTCTTCTGGTTCAAGGAACTGAGACAGAAAGACAGATGAAAAGTGGAGTTGGGAGGTGGATTGTAAAGTGTGGACTAAGAAATTTGAAGCTTGTGCTCTTGGATTTGGGGAGACACAAAAAGGGATGAGATGTGGGGCTAAGATGTATCATGGAGTATGAAGTAAGGGAAAGTTGGGGTCTGTGCTGTCGCATAGGAGGAGACAGAGATGATATCTGGAGATCAGAGTTCAATTTCTGGGTCTGAAGTATGGAAATGTTGAAGCTCTTGCTCTTGGCTTGTGCTGTTCAGGAGCAGAGATTGAAAAGCAGATGAAATGTGGGGCTGGGAGGTAGATCATGAGTTGTCAAGTAAGGGAAGGTCTGGGTCTTTGATGTTGCAGGAAGGAAGTGAGAAAGAAGGATGAAAAGTGGAGATGGAGATGGATGGTGGGGTTTGATGTAAGCAAATAATGGGCCTTGTGCTGTTGGAGGACAAGAGATAGAGAGATGGATGAAAAACGTGGCTAGGAGTTGGACTGCAGAGTGTCAGCTAAAGGAACGTCAGTGCTTGTGCTCTCAGAGGAGGTGATAGAGCGGTGGATGAAAAACTGGGGCAGGAGTTGGACCACAGCATGTGGCATAAGGGAAATTTAGAGATTGTGCTGTAGGAGCAACAGACATCTAAAGATGGAGGAAAAGTGGAGTTGGAAGTGGATTGTGCCTTGTGAAGTAAGGGTAGGTCAAGGTTGTGCTGTTTGAGGAAGGAAGAGAGACAGGCAGATTAAAAGTGGGCTACAGATGTGGATCATGGAGTGTGAAAGAATGGAAGGTCTGGGCTTTTCCAATGGAGAGAAGAAACAGAGAGATGGATCAAAAAGTGGGTCTGGGTGGTGGATCATGGCTTATGAAATAAGGGAAGGTTGGGGCTTGTACTCTTGAAGGAGGAGACACATAAAGAGGGATAAACAATGATGCTGCAAGGTGGATTATGGACTGTGAAGTAAATGAAGGTTGGACCTGTGCTCTTCAGGAAGGTGAGATAGGTGGACCAAAATTGGTCTGGGATGTATATTATGGGGTGTGAATTAAGGGTAGGTCTGGAACTGAGGTGTTGGAGGTAGAAAGAAGGATGGATCCTGGGTTGTGTAGTATTGGAAGTTTGGGAGTGTGGTAATAGAGGAGGGGAGATGGATGAAAAGCAGGTCTGTGAGGGGGATTTCAGGGGTGTGAAGTAGGTGAAGGTTGGGGCTTGTTGACTTTAAGGAGGGGAGACAGAAAATGGGGCTGAAAGATGTATTGTGGGTATGAAGTAAGAGATTTTGGGGTTTGTGCTTGATGAGGAGGGGAGACACAGAAGAAGGTGAAAAGTGGGGCTAGGATGTGTATGACAGAGTGAAAAGGAGAGGAAGCTTTGGCCATGTACTGTTGGAAGATTGGAGGAAGAAAGAAGATGAAAATAGTGGTTGTGATGTAGATGGCGAGGTGTGAAGTAAGGGAATGTCTGAGCTTGTTCTGTTCTGGAGAGCTGAGACAGAAAGACAGATGAAAAGCAGGACTGGGAGGTGGATCACGGAGTGTGAACTAAGAGAGATTCCAAGCTTGTGCTTTTGATGGGGGTCAATGAAGTAAGGGAAGTTTGAAGCTTGTGTTCTTGGATTAGGGGAGAGAAGAAGAAGAGATGAAATGTGGGGCTGGGTTGTGTATTGCAGGGTATGATGTAAGGGATGTTTTCTGCGTATGCTCTTGAAAGAGCGAAGACAGAAGAACACAAGAAAATAGGGTTTGTGATGCAGGTGACAAGGTGTGCAGTAAGAGAAGGCCTGAAGTTCTGATTTGGTAAGCTGAAATGGGAAGAGATAACAAATGGGCCTGGGAGTTGGATTGTGGAGTGTGAACTAAGGGAAAGCTGGGGTTTGTGCTGTTGGAGAATGTGAGAAAGAAAGATAGATGACTAGTGGGTCTGAGAGGTGGATCATGATATGTTAAGTTAGGGAAGTTTGAAGCTTGTCTTCTTGGATTAGGGGAGAGAGAAAGAGGAATGAATAGTGGGGCTGGGAAGTGGATCTCAGTGTGTGAAGTAAGGGAAGTTCTAGGCATATGCTCTAGTGAGCAGAGACAGAAAAAGAGAGAAAAATAGGGGTTGTGATAGAGATGGGAAAATGTGAAGTAAGGGAAAGACTAGGCTTGTGCTTTTGATAAGGGTGAGAGAGAACAATGAATGGAAAGATGGGCTAGGAGGTGGGAGAAAAATGGTTGAAAAGATGGGATGGTTTACAAAAGAAGGGAAGGCCTGTACTTATGCTGGTAGAGTAGAGGGGAAAGAGAACCAGATGAATATTGTAGGGTCTGAATCAAGGGAAGGTGTGGGATTGTGCTGTTGGAGGATGTGAGAGAGAAAGATGGATGAATAGAGGGGCCAGGAGGTGGATCACTATGTGTGAAGGAAGGGGAGTGTGAAGCTTGGCTTCTTGGATTATGGGAGCAAGTCAGAGGGATAAAATGTAGGACTAGGTTGTGTATAACAATGTGTGAAGAAAGGAAAGATCAAGGTGTCTGCCCTTGGAAGAGCAGAGAGTTAAAGAAGAAAATTGGAGTTGAGATGTATATTGAGAGGTGCAAAGTTGTTCTGTTTCAGGAAGCTGAGACAGAAAGAGAAAAAGGGGGTGGAGTGGTGAAGTGTAAGCTAAGGGAAGCTCTGGGCTTATGCTCTTGATGAGGATGAGAGAGAAAGATGGTTGAAATGATGGGCTGAGAGGCGGATTGTGGTTTAGAAAACAAGGGAAGGTCTGGACTTAATGGTGGTAGAGCAGCCGAGAAAGAAGAAGAGATGAATATTGCAGGGTGTGAATTGAGGGATGTTCTGGGATTGTGCTGCTGAAGGAGTTGAGAGAGAAAAATGGATGAATAGTGGGGCTGGGATTCAGACTCCAATGCATGAAGTAAGGTAAGTTCTGGGCATTTGTTCTTGGAAGAGTGGAGACAGAAAAACGGAAGAAAATAGTGGTTGTGATGCAGATGGCGAGATGTGAAGTAAGGGAAGGTCTGAGCTTGTTCTGTTTTGGAGAGTTAAGCCAGAAAGAGAAAGAAAGTGGGGCTGGGAGGTGGACTGCTGAGTGCGAACTAAGGGAACATTTGAGCTTGTGCTTTTGATGGGGGTGAGATTGAAAGAAGGATGAAAAGATGAGCTGGGAGATAGATTGTGGTTTATGCAATAATGGAGGGTGTGGACTTCTGGTCATAGAGCAGTAGAGAAAGAAAGAATAAGGGTTGAATATGGCAGGATGGGAATTGAGGGAACGTCTGGGATTGTCCTATTGGAGGAGCTGATAGAGAAAGATGGAAGAACAGTGGGGTTGAGATGTGGATTGTGACAGGTGAAGTAAGGGAAGTTTGAAGTTTGGCTTTAGGATTAGTGTAGAGAGAAAGATGGATGAATAGTGAGGCAGAGAGGTGGGTCACAATACTTAAAGTAAGGGAAGGTTGAAGTTTGCTTCTGGGCTTAGGGTAGAGAATAAGAAGGATGAAATGTAGGGTCGAGCTGTGTATCACAGCATGTGAAGTAAGGAAAGATCCAGGCATGTGCTTTTGCTAGACAGGAGCCAGAAAAATAGATGAAAATTTGGGTATATTGTCAGGTGTCAAGTGAGGGAAGGCCTGAATTTCTTCTATTTTGGGGAGCCAAGATAGAAAGACAGATCAAAAGCAGGACTGGGAGGTGGATCACAGAGTGTGGACTAAGGAAAGGTCTCGGCTTGTGCTGTTTGTGAGGTAGAGAGAGAAAAACGGTTGAAAAGATGAGCTGGTTTACAAAGGAAGGGAAGGCCTGGACTTATGCTGGAAGAGGAGTGGGGAAAGAGAAGCAGATGAATATTGCAGGTTGTGAATTGAGGAAAGATCTGGGATTGTGCTGTTGGAGGAGTTAAGAGAGAAAACGGATGAATAGTGGGGCTGGGAGGTGGGTTCTGATGTGTGAAGTAAGGGAAGTTCTGGGCGTGGCATGTGATGTAAGCAAAGGCCTGGGCTTGTGTTGCTGATTGAGGTGAGATGGAAAGAGGGATGAAAATGGTGGGGAGGTAGATTGTGGGTTGTGAAAATAGATGAAAATGGGGATTGGGATGTATATGGCAAGGTGTGAAGTAAGAGGAGGTTTCAGCTTGTCCTGTTTCCAGGAGCTGAGATAGAAAGATTGAGGAAAAATGGGGCTGGGGTGGATCATGAAGTGTAAAGTAAGGGAAGGTTGGGTTTGTGCTCTTGGAAGAAGGGAGAGAGACAGAGAGACAGACAGATAGACAGATGAAAATTGGGGCACAGATGTGGATTGTGGAGTGTGAAGTTATGAAAGTTCTGGGCTTTTGTACTGGATGAGAAGAGATAAGGAGGAGATCAAAAGTGGGACTGTAGGTGAAAAAAAGTGGGGCTGTAGGTGGATCGTAGAGTGTGAATTAAGGGAGGAACTGGAATTTGGGGGAGCAGGGATAGCAAAACGGATCAAAAGAGGAGCTTGAAGTAGATCATGGGGTGTAAGGTGAAGGCACTTCTGAGTTTCTGCTCTTGGATTAGAGTAGAAGAAAGATGGAAAGTGCTTTCTTCCATGTATTATGTGGTAAAAGAAGGTCAGGCTTGTAGTCTTGGAGGAGGGGAGATAAAAGAGAGGTGGGAAAATGCATTTGTGATGTGGAGTGTAGTGCATGAAGTAAGGGACGGTCTGGTCTTATGCTGTTTGAAGACTGGAGAGATAAAGATGGATCAAAAGTTGGACTTGGAGGTGGACCTCCAGGTGTAAAGTTATAGAAGTTCAGAGCTTCTACTCTTGCATTAGAGGAGACAGAAAGATGGATGAAAAGTGGGTCTAGGATCTGTATAGTGGAGTGTGAAGTAAGGGAAAGTCAGGGCTTGTGCTGTTGGAGAAGCAGAGAGAGAAAGATAGATCAAAAGCTTGTTCTAGAGATGGATTGCAGGTTGAGAATTAAAGGAAGGCATTTTTTTCCCTGTTGGAGGAGGTGAGAAAAAAAGTCAGATGGAAAGTTGGGCTGGTAGGTGGATTGGAAGTGTGAAATAAGGAAATATTGGAGCTTGTGCTGTTGGAGAAGCATGGAAAGAAAGATGGATGAAAAGTGTTGTGGGGAGGTGAGTTGTGGAGTGTCAAGTTATAGAACATCAGACTTGGGCAGTTAGAGGAGGGGAGACTGAAACATGGATAAAAAGTGGGGCTGTGAGGTGGATTATCGGGTGTGAAGTAAGGGAAGATCAGAGTTTGTGCTTTTTGGGTGAGGTGTGAGATTGAGAGAGAGAGAGAGATGAAGGAAAAGCAGGTCTAGGAGCTTGATTGCAGTGTTTGAAGGAAGGGAGGGTCTGGGCTTCTGCTGTTTGAAGAGCTGAGACAGAAATATGGATGAAAAATAGAGTTGGAAATTTGATTGTGAAGTGTGAAATAAGGTAATTCATGGCTTGTGCTGTTGGATGGATGAAAAGTGTTGTTGGGAATTTGATTGTGGAGTGTCAGTTAGGGAACATCAGCCCCAATCTTGCCTTTCTTCACAAGTCAGGCTTGGAAAGTTGGGTTAGTGGAGACAAAAGATGGATGAAAAATGGGACTGGCAGATGGTTCATGGGGTTTGAATTAAGGGGAGGTCTGGATCTGAGATGTTGGAGGCAAAAAGATCCGTGAAAGATGAGTCTGGGAGTTTGAACATGGATTGTGAAGTATTGGAAGGTCCGTGAGTGTGCTAATTGAGGAGGGGAGACAAAAATGGATGAAAAGTTGGTCTGGGATGTGGATCATAGGGTACGATGTAAGAGAAGGTTGGAGTGTGTGCTCTTGGCTTAGAGGAGAGAAAAAGATGAATAAAAAGTGGGGCTAGGATGTGTATCATGGAGTGTGATCCAAGGGAATGTCTGCTCTATTGGAGGTGGGGAGACAGAGAAACGAATGAAAAGTAGGGCGAGGAGGTGGATTGTGGGTTATGAAGTAAAGGAAAGTTGGGTCTTGTGCTGCTGCTGGAGGGGAGACAGAAAGTTGAATAAAAAGTGGACTGGGAGATGGATCATGGGTTGTAAATGAAGGGGAGACATAGGCGTTTGCTCTTAGAGGATCTGAGACAGAGAAATGGATGAAAATTGGGGCAAGAGGTGGGTCATGGTTTGCAAAGTAATGGATATTCTGGCTTATCCTGTAGAAGGAGGGGAGACAGAATGATGGATGGATGAAAAGTGGAGTTGGGAGGTTGTTTGTGTGGTGTGAACTAGAGGAAGGTCTGGGTTTGTGCTCTGGAAGGAACAGAAACAGAAAGACAGTTGAAAAACAGAGTGTACTGTGGAATGTGAAATAAGGTTTGGACTTATTCTGTTGGAGGAAAGGAGATGTAAAGATGGATCAAAAGTGGCGTTGAAAGGTACATGATGGGTTGTGAAGTAAATGAAGGTCGGGCCTTGTACTCTTAGAGGCAGGAGACAGAAAGATGCATGAAAAATGTGGCTAGGAGGTCAGTCATAACTTGTGAAGTAATGGAAGATCTGGGGTTGTATTCTTGGAGACGAGGAGAGAGAAAGAAAAATGAAGACTGGGCCTTGGAGGTGGATCACAGATTGTGAAGTGAGGGAAGGTCTTGGTTAATGTTGTTGGAAGAGGGGAGTCAGAAAGACAGATGAAAAGTAGATTCGGGACATGTATCACAGAGTATGTACTAAGGGTGGTCTGCATTTGTGTTTTGGGTGGAGGTGAGAAAGACAGATGAAAAGTAGGGCTGCCATGTGGATCTCATGATGTGATGTAAGGGAAGGTCTGACTTTGTGCTGTTGAAGGAGCAGAGATAGAAAGATGGATGAAAAGTGGAACTAGGAGCTGGATCGTTCATTGTGAAGTAACATTGTCTGGGATTGTGCTGTTGGAGGAGAGGAGTACAGAAATTATGAGATGTGTGGCTGGGAGGTGGAGCATGCAGTGTGAAATAAGAGTGTTGGCACCTGTGCTCTTGGATGAGAGGAGACACAAACACAGATGAAAAGTGTGGCTAGGAGGTAGATTGTGTGATCTGAAGTAATGGCATGTCGTGGCTTGTGCAGTTTGAGCAGGGGAGACAGAAAGACAGATGAAAAGTTGGGCTAGGAGGTGGATCCTGGAGTGTGAAATAAGGGAATGTCAGTGCTATGCTCTTGGCAGAGCGGAGAGAGAAATAAGGATAAAAGTGGGACTGAGAGATGGATTATGGATTATAAAATAAAGGAAAGTTTGGGCTTGTGCTGGGAAGAGAGGGGAAACAGTAACGCAGGTGAAAAGTGAGTTGAATCTGAATTGTGGCCTGTGAAGAAAGGGAAAGTCTGGGCTTTTGCTGTTGTAGGAGGGGAAACAGTAACGCATAAATAGGGCTGGGAGGTGGATCATGGGTTGTGAAGTAACAGAACATCTGGACTTGTGCTGTTGGAAGAGCAGAGAGAGAAAGATGGATGAAAAGTGGGCCTGGGAGGGGGATTGTGGGTTGTCAGCTAAGGGAAGGTTTATGTTGATGGAGGAGGGAAAGACAGAAAGACAGATGAAAAGTAGGGCTGGTATGTATGGTTGTATGGTGTTAAGTAAGAGAAGGTCTATGCTAGTGCTATTGGAGAAAGAGAGAGAGAGAGAAAGATGGATCAACATTTTGCCTGGGGTTTGAAGTAATGGAATGTCATCACTTGTGCAGTTTGGGGAGCAGAGACAGAATGATGGATGAAAAATGGGGCTGGGAGATGGATCACGTGCTATGAAAGAAGAGAAGGTCTGGGCTTGTGCAGTTCAAGGAGGGAGAAAGAAAGAAAGATGAAAAGTAGGGCTGGGAAGTAGATCATGGGCTGTGAATAGAGTGAAGGTCTCAGGCTGTGCTCTTGGAGGAGAGAACACAGAAAGCTGGATGAAAAATGGGGCTGGGATGTGGATTGTGTGGTGTAATGTCAAGGAAGGTCTGGACATGTGGTGTTGGATGAATGGAAAGAGAAAGAGGAATGAAATGTGAGACTGAAAGGTAGGTCATGGGATATTAAGTAAGAAAAGGGCTGGACTTGTGGAGGTGTGAAGTGAAGTAAGGGAATGTCACCTCTTCTGCTGTTGGAGGGAAATATAGATGAAACACGGATGAAAAGTGAGCCTGGGATCATGTGTTGTGAAGTAAGGGAAGCACGGGGCTTGTGCTATTTGTGGGTGAGAAAGACAAACTAGAAGTCTGGCTTTGCATTTGATTGTGAAGTGTGAAGTAAGGGAAATTCAGGACATAGGTTTGTCCACATGGAAAAAGGGAGTCAGAAAGACTGTTGAAAGATGGAGCTAGGTTGTGTACCATGTGGATTGAAATAAGGGAAGACCTGTCTCTGTACTATTGCATGAGAGGAGACAGAGGGAGTGATGAAACATGTAATTGGGAGTTCCATCTTAAGAATCTGCACTAAGCGAACGTTGGGGCTTTTGCTGTAGGAGAAGGTGATGCTAAGTTGGGCTGTGAGGTGGACTGCAGCATGTGAATTGATAGAAGGTCTGGGTTTGCACTGTTCATGAAGTCAAGATGGAAAGACAAATGAAAATTGCAGCAGAGTGGTGGATCGTGGGTTGTGACATCAGCGAATGTTGGGGTTTGTGTTGTGTTGAATAGTGGAGAGAGAAAGAAGGAAGAAAAGTGGGGCTGGGATGCAGATCACAGCTTATGAAGAAAGGAGAGGTTGGGGCTTGTTTTCTTGAAGGAGGGGAGACATAAAGAGGGATCAAAAATGAGGCTGCAAAGTGGATTATGGTTTGTGAAATAAATAAAGGTTGGGATTTATGCTCTTGGAGGAGGGGAGACAGAGAAACAGAACAAGAATGGGGATGAGATGTGTACGGCAGTATGTGAATTGGGGAAGGTCTAGACCTGAGATGTTGGAGGGAGAAAGAAGGATGAAATGTGGATCTCAGAACTGGATACTGGGTTGTGAAGTATTGGAAATTTTGGGAGTGTGCTAATGGAGAAGCAAAGATAGAAAGAAAAATGAAAAGTGGGGCTGGGAGGTAGATTGCCGCTTGTGAAGTAAGGGAACATCTGGACTTGTCATCTTGAAGAAGGGAAAAAGATTGATAAAAAATTGTGCGGGGAAGTAGATTGTGGGTTGTGAAGAAAGGGATGGTCAGAGCTTGTGTTGTTGGAGGAAGAGAGAGAGAAAGACAGATGAATAGTTGGGGCAGTGATGTGGATCATGGAGTGTGAAATAAGGGAAGTTTGGGCCTTGTCCTGTTGTAGCAGCAGAGATAGAAAGATGAAAAGTGGTGCAGGGAGGTGAAGTGTGAATTAAGGGAAGGTCTGAGATTGTGCTGTAGGAGGAGCGAAGAGACAAAGATGGGTGAAAAATGGAGCTGAAAGATTGTGAGTTGGGAAGTAAGGGAAGGCCAGGGGTTGGCTGTTGGAAGAAGGGGGAGAATAATACAGATGAAAAGTGGGGCTGTGAAGTGAATTGTGGAGTGTGAAGTTAGGAGTGTTCAAGGTTTGAGCTCTTGGAGGAGGGGAGATAGACGGGGATGAAAAGTGGGTCTAAGATGTGTATTGTGGGGTGTGAAGTAGGGAAAGATATGGACATGTGCTATTGGAAGAGCAGAGATAGATCAATGAGAATGGGGTGGGAATGTGTATTGTGAGGTGTGAAATAAGGGAACATCTGTGCTTATGCTGTTGGTGGGGTGAAAGACAAAGTTGGCTGAAAACTGAGACTTGTGAAGTGTGAAGTAAAAGAACTTTGGAGCTTCTCCTGTTGGAGGAGGGGGACAGAAAGATAGATGAGAAGTAAAGCTGTGAGGTGGATCCTAAGGTTGTGAAGTTAAGGGAAATTCGGAACTTGTGCTGTTGGAAGAACAGAGAGGGAAATACATATGAAAAGCATGCCTGGGAGGTGAATCATGGATTTTGAAGTAGGAGGGCGTCTGGGCTTGTACTCTTGGCAGTGAGGATAGAGAAAGACAGATGAAAAGTGTGGCTGGGACGTCCTTCTTTGGGTTTGATATAAAGGAACATTGTGGTTTGTGTAGTTCAAGGAGGTAAAAATGACAGATGAAAGAAAAGTCAGGAGAAGAGATGTATCAGTGGTTGGGAAGCAACAGAGGATCTGGGATTGTGCTGTTAGAGGATGGAAGACAAAAAGATGGATGAAAAGTGGGGCTGAGAGGTGTGTCACAGGGTGTGAAATAATGGAAGGTCAGGCCTTGTGCTCCTGGAGGAGGAGAGACAGAAAGACATATGAAAAGTGGAGCTCGGAGGTGGATTGTGGGTTTTGAAGTATCAAAAGGTCTGGGTTTGTGCTCTTGGAGGAGGGGAAATAGATGAATGAAAAGTGGGGTATGGAGGTGGATCACAGGGTTTAAAGTAAGGGATGGTCTGGGTATGTACTGTTGGAGGAGAGGAGACAGATGGATGAAAAGTGGGGCTGGGAGGTGGATTGTGGATTTTGAAGTAAGAGAAGGTCAGGGCTTTTGCTGTTGGAGGAGGGGAGAAAGAGGAACAGGTGAAAAGTGGGGCTGGGAGGTGGATTTTGGGGTGTGAACCTCTTGGGCCCCATATTGAAAGAAAGGTAGGATATCAGTTAAATCAAGAAATAATAGAGAAATTGTAACCTTTTGTCATCATGGACTTGTTGCCCCTGATTTCCTTATTTTATATATCATAAATTGTTTAGTCTTTAGAAGTCACAAGACTCTTTGTTTCTGCTGTAACAGACTAACATGGTCTGTAAAAGTAAAGCTCTGAAAAAAAAATCTCAATGTCTCTTGATATATGAAGTTTCTACTCTCCTGACAGACCTTACCCAATTAACATTCTACAATTAATTACAATGTGTTTTGATAAGCATAAAAAAGCTGAAACACAGTTTGACTTAAGAAGCAGGCAAAAAATGAAAAGTGGGGGTTGTACTTTGTTGTTTGTGAACAACAATTAGTGGAGATAATACCTTTGCTGAAATAGTGCCCCTTTTGGTCATAGCAATGATATTTCTAAATTGTAGCTGTGTGTGACAGCGTACATTGGCACACAGCCTATGTATAAGCAAGGTGTGGGAGACTACAGATTCCGCAATGCAGTTGTACATTGGCATGTCCTTGATGCTAAACTACTGCTGTTTTTTTTTGGCTGATGTGTGCACAGATATTTAAATAAATTTAATGTAAGAGATTTTTTAATGGGATTTTCTTTGCATTGTATGCAATGCACACAACCCCATGAATTTCTTAGGGTCTTCTTAGATATAGAATACTCTGAGGTGGGTTTGCCAGATCCTTCCTTGCAAGTAGAAACCACACTTGAAGTTTTATGATTCACTCCAGGAAGTACAAAGTTTATTACAGTTGAAAGTCCTTGGCTGAAGGACTACTTTCATAGAGATTTGTTTTTAAATTTTAACTGGGTCAGCAGAGTTTGCAAAGTTGCTTTTAAGAAGAGCGGAAATAATGACATAATGAAATTATCTATAACTGATCAGTGATAGGGGGATGGTCTGGAAGACACTTATCCTACCACTGGTCAGTTATGGATGGCTCCATCATGTTATCACACTCATTCTTCTTAAAGATAATATTACATACTCTGCCTTTTAGTCCCAAGAAAATATATTAGTTTTCAACAAAGTAGCTGTGTTAGTCTCTTGCAGCATAAAAAAGAGTAAGGAAGGGGGAGGGAAGAGGAAGAAAAGAAAAAGAAATGTGGAGCAACCTTTAAGACTAACTAGTTTTTATTTTTGCATGAGCATTTGTAGATATAAACCCACTTGTTCAGATGCAGTACTGTATTGTACCACTCTGTACTGCATCCAAAAAGACAGGTTTATGTCCACAAAATCTCATGTGAAAGTAAAAACCAGTTAGTCTTAAAGGTACTACAGTCACGTAGGGACCTGAGAGGGGGGCGATTTGCCCCAGATGGAAATGTTTTTGGGGCATCCCGGCCCATAGCCCCACCCCCACATGCCCTGGCCCCACCCCCATGCACAGTGGTCCTGCCCCCTCGTGCCGTAGCCCCACTCCCCTCCCATCCCCCCTCCACACACTCCAAGTTCCGCCATTGAGGTACTGCCACATTTCTTTTTCTTTTTTTCTCCTCCTTCCTCCTTTTTATGGAAAAGTATCTTTATTCTGTTGTTGTTGTGTGCCTTCAAGTTGCTTCCAACTTATGGCAACCCTAATGTGAATCTGTCACAAGGTTTTCTGGGGCTGAGGGTGTATGGCATGCCCAAGATCACCCCAGTCGGTTTGCATGGCCAAGTGGGGAATTGAACCCTGGTCTTAGGCTAAACACTCAAGCCACTACACCATGCTGGCTCTCATCTTTATTATATGCTTTTATATATGCAGAAACTGATGCTATGACTCACTTGTGCTTCTAGGATATATAGGATACCCAAAGAAAAGCTTCCTAATCCTAAAGAAAAAGGATGAAATGTTCTTTGCATTTTTATCCTGTGACTTTGGAGACAATGGCCCTTTCCACACGCGGGCAGAGAAAGGGGGAAGCCACGCTGAAACGGAGCTTACCTGAGTCCATCGCCACGTGGAGCAGTGTGTTTCGCTGCTCCACACTTGTCGGCGTCCCGCGGCGTCCGGCAGTGCCCAAAATGGTGGCTTACGACTGGCAGAGGTTCTCCACCAACCGGAGAAGCTCGCCAGCCAGATATCCCGCCCCCTGCCCGATCTGCAGGCACGCCCTTGTGCGCGCCTGCAAATTCACACTGGGCGCTGCGATGGGGCTGCATGGGGCTGCACGCCCCGTGCCTTTTGAAAACCACATAAAAAGTGGTTTTTAAAAAGCATGCGGCGCCACCACTTCCGGGCACCCTAGCGTGGATTGGGGGTGTGGAATTACTCTAAAGTAATCCACCCCAATCCACTTTACGGTGTAGAGGTCGCGCTACCACATCTTATTTCCCCATGTGGAAAGGGCAATGAAAACTTGGGTTTGATTGCCACAAGAACAGTAATGAAGATCCACCCAAAATGTTTTTAAAAAGAGTTATAAAAGTGGAAACCAGCAAAAATAGGTCAAGATCCCCAATTAATGCTACAATGTAATTCTCTTGAGGGTAAGTATGCTGCAGCATTAGAGTTCCCAGTTAAGGATTGTCCCAGGCCCTGAGGTTTTGGGGCCAAGACCTGAGACCTATGGCTGGTCTCTGGTGATATCATTAAGTGTTATACATTAAGTGCCAACCACAGTTTACAGCTTGTCATTGAAACACACACACAAATAGACACATACATGTACAGAGAGAGAGAGAGAGAGAGAGAGAGAGAAAATATTTTTGCTTTGGAAATTAAAGCAGAATCTTAACAAAAAGGGCTGTTCCCAGAACATGGTGAAATGAGATTACTGCTTCTCGCTTAAAGAGGTGGAATAAGGAACATTTAATTTAGCCAACTTGCTTCTAATTGGAAGACGGATATAGAGAAGAGCAGAGGGTGAGCCCTGGCATCATGATAACTGGCGGGGAAGGAAGAAGCTAACCAAATATATAAGCCCCTTGGAGAATCTTTACAAGTTGCAACAACAAATCAATTAAGCCTTGCAAATTGTAGTAAGCTGATGCTCTCCTAGATGAACTGGAGATTTGTAAGCAGCACTTTCCCCTTTCTTGGAGCTGACCCCACCAAAATTGGAGAATTTGTACCCTTATTTCCTGCCTGGAGGTGACCCCTGAAAACTAGAGACTAATGGGAAAAAAGTGGGCATTATTTTGACAAACATGAATCGCATGTTCTTCAAGAATAGTATTAAAATATGGAATGGAATTAAAAGAGACTTACACAGTGGAAAAAGCTTTATATCATTAATGTGAAGAATTCCAATGGTAAAAATGAATGTTTTTCCCAGAATGATGTATATATTTCAGAAAATGCTGGTTTTGACAAATGATTCAATATTTAAGCAACGGTAGCATGATTTATCAACATTCATTTGGCAAGGAAAGAAACCTAGAATCAAATACAAAAATTTACAGGATGCCAAAGATAAAGTCTGGTGTCACGTGTGCACTGCTGAAGATTAAAGAGTGGATTATGTTAGTAAATAAGCAATTACTGGAATCAGAGGGAAATAAATTAAAATTTGGCTGGTGTGGATATCTCTGGCACACTTTTTTCTCTCTTTTTAAATAACCACTATGTGAGGAGAGCCTTGCTAAGAATGTGGGGTAAATATAAATTGAGGTTTTGTCTGAAAATCCCATTATTGGTATCCACCCAAGAAGCTTCCTATAGGAAAGAGATGGTGGCTAAATAAAGATGGCTAATATATTGTGATTTATTGGAAATCGAACCAAGTCACTATAGAGTTAAATCAATTGAACTGTTAATGCATGAAGGGTCTGGCTTCCAATAGTTTTCATATAGACAAATCATAAAGAAATACAAGAAGTAGAAAGAGATGTATGATTTTGAAAGAAGTGAGAATGAATACAAGAAACTAATTTGTACAGATAACCAACTGGAAAACTACAAACTTCTGTTAGAGACAGAGCAAGAAGTGGTTAAAGACGGTATGGTGAAATGGTCTCAAAATCTGGGATATAACATTACATTAGAGCAATGGAGAAAATGTGGTTAGAAGGATTAAACTTTACATTATGTTATGACCTCAAAAATAATTTTTATAAGTTGATATATAGATGGTATTTGACGCCAGAAAGATTGGCCAAGGTACATAAAAATATGTTGAACAAATGTTGGAAATGTGAACAATATGTAAGTACTTATAATATGTGGTGGATGCGTGAGAGGGCAAAAAAATTCTGGAGTGAAACATATTCTGGAATCAAAAAAGCATATTGAAAGTAAATTTCCAGAAGGAACTAAAATTGTGCTTCCTAGGACTAATGAAAGATTCTCTAGATAAGAAACATGGATGAAGTCTATGATAATATAGTGACAGTGACATGCTGAGCAGTGAAAGAATAATTCCAACAAAGAAAGATTGGTTGGTGAAATTGATGGACTTAGTAGAGTTGGACAAATTAATATTTTTAATAAGGTAAAATACAATGTAGATATTGGGAGCCGTTAATGCATTTTTTACAGTACAAAGAGATGTACGTATCAATTATTGGTTTTGATTAATAGATGGTAATATTAGCAAAGGAAGTAATGTTTTTTATATTAATAACAATAATAACCCTGGAGACTCAGGACCATACCCTAAGTTCTGGTAGTGCTATGCAGCATACTCTCAACATTATTTCTGCTTTCATGTGATGTGTGTATGTGCCTTCAAGTCATCTGCAACATATGGCAAACCCATGAATTTCATAGGATTTTCTGAGGGAAGGAATACTAAGAGGTGGTTTCACTAGTTCCTGAAATATAGTCTGTGATAGATCCTGCAGTAATCCTGTAGTTTGGAGACACACTGGCTTTGTTTATGGGATGGCTTTTGTAAGTAGTCTGCATTTCAGTCATCCTAGTATACTGTCAAGGAAGAATATTTTCAATTGTGAATGGCTTTCTGAAAAAATAACATACATTTTCCTCCTTGCCTTGTAGATAATGTTTTGCACTTTGAATACCCACAAAATTGATATGGACAAGCTCTTAGGAGTTCAGATTGGTCTTGAAGACTTTATATTTGCTCACATAAAAGGAATAAGAAAAGAAGTGGAAGTTTTCAAATCTGAAGATTCACTTGGACTTACCATTACTGACAATGGAAATGGATGTGCCTTCATAAAAGTAAGAGTGATAAAATACATGAGTGTGTGAAATCTCTGGTCAGAAATAGAATAGCAAAATTATTTCACTGATTGTCTGTGTTACCAAGAATGGTGTAGAGTTGACACTATGTAAAGCAATCCACATCCAAAAGGGTATGATGGGGTATTGACATCATGACTTAAACAGGAGAGAGGGGCTAAAATCCAGTTGGAAATGGTTTAAAGTGCTTTAATTTTGTGCTTTTAGTAGTTTGCACAATTGTTTTCCAACTTCTGCATTAATTGTTTTTAAGCTGTACTTTGTTTTAAGTTGTTGTGAACCACTTTGGTCTTGTGCTGGGGAAAAAGTGTGATATAATTTAAGTAAGTAAACAAACAAACAAACAGCCTTATATATAAATAAATAACCCCTCTTACTTACGAAGTTGTAGTTTTTCAGCCATTACACAAACTGTTGCATTCATTTCAGAGTTGTGCAAATGGAGTTTGGCAAGCATAACTGTTACACATGTACCTGTACATTCTCACCTAGTGTGTGCATGTATCAGTGCCTTCAATTTCCTGCTTAATTCACTGAGACTGCAAAGATAGCCTGACCTGTAGCTTCATTATGATTTCATTGCCCACCGAAAACCTCTAATACAAAGACTGATAAGTGGCAACCAAACTGGAAATTCCTGAAATAAAGAGGGGTGTAGGAAGCACATGTTTCCATATTACACAAGAATTATGGTTTTAACAACCCACCAGTCTTTCTGGGATTAAAAAAAAACGGTACAAAATCTGTCACTCTCTGACTATACACCATAGTATGTGAAGGAAATTTGCAAGAATTTAACAGGCGAAGGCATAATTTCTATTGAGGGTGACAGGGGTCAAAATTTTAAGCTGCTTCAATTGTACATTGTCTTCCTTGGAACCCTCTTAACTCAATTTTGCTCGTATAGGACTATGGCTACTTGCTGGTGGCAGTGTGAAGGCAGGGAGCAGGAAATCCTGCCCTTCAAATATTAGAGCACTTTAGCATAGAAGCAGGCAAATGCCAGGTGTCTAGGGGCCATTTTTCTTTGCTGGGACCCATGATGGCCACCATTCCCCTCCCCCCTCCCAAAAAAATTGGAGCTGGCTATTTAGCCTGATTCTGGTTCTGGAGAGGGACAAGGCATGTGTGTATGTGTGCCTGCGTGTGGGTGCACTTTGTTCTAAATAATTGCTACACCTTACACATTTCCTGTGTTCCAATAAAAGAATAAAAACAAACATGTTGGCAGCTATTTTTTTTATATATATAATTTTTATTGAATACACACATATGCACAGTATACATGTACAGGTAAAAAATAAGAAATGTTACATGGGAACAGATAGTCAAACTTAACAGCCTGATATATCTGTAATCTCACGTCCCCTAATACTACTCATTTAAAATTTGAACATTGAACATTGTAACAATGTTATATTGTAATATTAACCTTCTGGAATTTTGCATATCATACATATAAATAAAAATAGGTATCACAGCTTGTGCAAACAAGAAAAAAAGAAAAGAAAAGATATATATACGTACACACTAATGATACCTGTCAATGTTTTATGAGAGTTCTACTAATAAATCTGTAAAGAGAAATCTGTAAAAAACATGTTGGCAGCTAGTCTGCAGAACAAAAGGTTAAGAGGAGACATGATAGTTATATTTAAATAATTGAAGGGATGTCATGTTGAGGAGGGAGCAGGCTTGTTTTCTGCTGTTTCAGAGACTAGGACAAGGAGCAATGGATTCAAGCTGCAGGAAAGGAGATTCCACCTGAACCTCAGGAAGAACTTCCTGATGGTCAGGGCTGTCTGGCAGTGGAATCTGCTGCCTCGGAGTGTAGTGGAGTCTCCTTCCTTGGAGGTTTTTAAGCAGAGGCTAGATGGCCATCTGTGGGGAATGCTTTGATGTGTGTTCCTGCATGGCAGAGGGCTGGACTGGATGGCCCCTGGGGTCTCTTCTAACTCTATGATTCTATGATTTTATGTGATCAGTTCTGTGCACAGTAAAGGAGGCATAGTACAATATCTGCATATCTTCATCGGCAGTGGTTTATGGTATGCAACCATGAAATAGTATCTTAGCCAGGATCTGCAGAGCAGTGATATTGAAAAGGAACTGTGTACATTTCTTGGTAACTAAAAGGACACTTTGAGCAGAATAATTCTTCTTTTGAACTGATTGCATTTTGATGCACATTTATTTTAATTTTGTTTAACCTTGTTTCATATGCCATTTTCATTAGCCTAAACTAATCTTGCAGTTTTTAAAAATGAACAGTCAGGCTAATGTTTGTTATATCTGTGAGTAGTTTAGTCCACATTTTCAGCAGAAAGGTATTGCCAGAGCATGCAGATGGAGAAGACTGCACACTTTAATGTTTCTATGTTGCATAGAAAACTAGTGCATCATACTTCCCAATATTTCACTGGAAAGAGGGGACACTCTGGAATAATTCTGTCAGTTCTGTTTCAGTGCAATCATAGAATTTTGGGGTTGGAGGGAACCTTTGTAAGTCATCTAGCTCAACCCTCTGCAACCCAGCTGCTTCTTAAATTGCTTTTGTGAAGGGTAGCCTACCATTACCTGAGGCAGTTTCTTCCAGGTTTTTGCCACTTTGTGAAAATCTAGTGAAAACCTGCTTTCTTATAATTTCAGCTCATTAGATCTAGTATTGCCCTCAGGAACAAGAGAGAAAATCTGTTCCGTGTCCTGCATGTTAATCCTTCAGATATTTGGAGATAGCTATCATGATTTCCCTTAATCTGTCATCTAGACTAAATATGCTTAACCTTTTCAGTTTTCAGGGAATTATTTTTCAGTAATCTGTCTGTACTGGACTGGACACAGTCTATCTCAGAGATCTTTCTTAAGGCTTTAATTTAAGATTTTTTAAAAAACCACATTGCATGAAGCATCTGGGTTAAATCTAGGGTTAGCTTCCAACTAGTCTATAACTGTTGAAATCAAAGGGACGAAGGTTGTGGCTAACAAGTCCACTCATTTCAATGCATCTAATCTAGTTGGCATCATCATTGGATTTAAGCCTTTGTTTACATCCAGTAGCTTATTAAGCGTGAACTACAGTATATTAGTAAAGTTAGCATAACTGGCTGTTTTTGAGTGTTTTTTTGGGAAATTTAGAGTTAAATCCAATATTAGTCCCAACTAGAACAGATCTACTGAATCAGTGGAATTTCCCCACGTGTTGATTTGCCTTTCAGAAATTGATTGGATGGTCTAAATAACAGGAACTAAAAACTGGATTCACAGGTGGCTCTTAATTTACATCAGGGTTGTGCTCTTGTACTTGCAGTGTCAATTGAGACTGATGTAAATGGCAGAGCTAGTTCCATGGGGAATAATTGTGATCTTTTCCAACATAACGAAAGTAATCACAAAGGTTAGCAATTTTACTCAATCCATCACCAATTTTAAAGAGCTTTAAAGCATAAAACACCTGAGCTCACCTTTTTGCAGGCTAGAGAAATGTGTAGATGCTCGCTAGATGGACCAGAAGAGGCAGCAACTGCTGATTCCCAGGGGGCTTGGTAATGATGAGCTGGCCTGCTATTAGATTATAGTTCTTTATTAGAGGAGCATGCAGACAGAGAACAACTGATAAGAACTGCATCCTTCTGCTGTGCCTTCTCCGGCTGGCTTGCTAGATAAAAAAGCATATTAGGAGAGAGAGGGGAAACACATCTCCTGCTGAGTCTTCTGTGGCAGGGCACTATAGGAAGAAAGCTGGCACATCTCCTGTGTGGTAACCAGCTGCACTAGAAAAACAAAGCAAAGACAAGATAAGACACAACAAGCCCGCTTCAAAAAACAGTCCTTGCACAAAATATCCAGTGATTTTTCTCTTCTCATGCCTTAGTGATAAACAGGCTTTAAGATGTCATTGGGTTCTTTGTCATTTTTACTGAAGCACGCTTAGCAATTATCCCTTTTGACGTTGTTAGTGTTACACACCCGCTCTCTCCCCACTACAGTTCCCCCAACATAAGCAGACAGAGGAAACTCTTCCCTCCACCACACTAAGACTCCAAGATTCTACTTTTTTCTTCTCTCTCTCATAACCCTTCTAAGCAAGTAAAGGAAACCCCTTCCTTCTGCAATATCAAGAATGCAGTTGACTTCTCCCTCTCCCCACTCCTCCAACCTAGGCAGGTAAAAGAAACTGAGTCCAGTGAGCTTTTCTGATGCTCAAACTCCAGCTGATCCTACCTTCGTCACTCTTTTCCTTCTCCCACATTGCTCAACTGCAGAGGCGCAATGGAAGAGCTATGCATTGTGTGCAAGACATTCATTCATTTTTGGAAAAATATACAGGCAAACTGTGCATTGCCTGTTTACATTAATCTTGCAGTCAACCTAGTTCTGTTTATTATAGAATAGCTATCAAACTGAAAACTTTAGAACTATTAGCTTGAAGCCCATGTGTAATCAGCCCAAGACCCACATACAGTCCATATTAGATGGCTATTGGGAATACTAGAAATGAAGCAGCATGAAGTATTTTGTGTCTGTCATTGGACATATAAATATTTGTGTGCTTGAGTCAAAATGTATCTGTTGTAAATTAAATGTGATACTAGGATATCTGTTATTGTGTCATACATTTCCCACTATGATTCCTCCTAAAAGAAACTACAATGGTTAACAAATGAGATCAGGGCTGTGGTGCTGCAGGAGGAAGATGAAATCACCGCATCATACTCATCGATTTGTTTGCTATGAATGCACTGAATTCCTTTATCTCTTATTTGAGACTTAATAAGACAACAACAAAAATATTACCCTGTTACTAGAAACATGTGGAGGGAATTTACACATTATATGAGTACCCTTACCCTTAGATGAGATTCAAGGGGATTCAAACCTGGGAAATGGCACAGGGAAAACTTCAATTCCACCACATAACCCTACCACTGCCTTCACATTGCTGTTTTTACTTTTGGGGGAAAACAAGGTACCAGTCTCTCCACAAAATTACTTCTAGAGGCTGGTAAATACACTTCCCTTTGCTATTTCGTAAAGGCAAAAGAAGAACAAAATGCAAAGTTTTTCAGACAAAAGTCTTGGAAAGCAGAAATGAATATGCAATTTTCTACCTAGATTCTGAGACAGTGGTTTGAAGAGTACTGTTATAATGTACTTTTTCTGAATGGTTCAAAGTTTCAGATTGCATTTTATGTTTACCTTCTGTAAGTTTCAGATTCAGCTGATTCAGTTAGCATGCAACATGCTTTGTTAATGCACAAAGATGCCTTGTCAGCACTGTGAATTATGTAACAATTTCCATTTACATTATGCCGTACTTTAAATGTACTGGGTGTATAAGCAGGCAGAAACTTTTCATCCGAACTCACAATTTAAAAAATATGTCGATGAATCTCTAGTAAATTAGAGTAGCTAGGTGCTTTGTATCCTTTTCTTGTCTATTTTATCTGGCTCAAAAGATGAGATTTATGTGTTTGCATTACTCTCCACTATGCTATATCCTACTGCAGAATAGACTTTTTGTTTCTTGTATTCATTACAATTAATATAATGCTTTTTCATCCAACAGAGAATTAAAGCAGGAAGCCTTATTGATCAAATAAAAGTTATATGTGTTGGTGACCACATAGAATCTATCAATGGAAAAAGCATAGTAGGCTGTCGTCATTATGAAGTTGCTAAGATTTTAAAGGACTTGGAGAAGGGTCAGACGTTTACACTAAAGTTAGTAGAACCAATGAAATCATTTGGTGAGTGACTTGTATCCATTATAAATTATACCTGTAGTTTTCTTCCATATATGTTTCCAGATAGAATAAAACCTGTCCTGTTTGATCACATAGAAGAATCCATGCAAACTGAAGTATAAGTTTGAAACAGGCCTCTCAAACATTTGATTTAGTAAATTACTTGTGGCCACCAGCCATGGTGCAGCCACTTAGGGCTCAGTAAACTTTTCTTCCCATTGCTGGCATATGAGGGCTTTAAAAACAGATGGGTTATTAAACATGGCCTGTCTGACAGAATATATTAAATGTGGTTCAATTGTGTAACCTAGCTTAAAGTATAAACCAAAGATATTACAAAAATACTTCCTAAATGACAAATAGGATAGCTTTTCTTCTCATTTCCCCCCCCCTCATGTTATCTAGGTTTTACCTAAATCAGGCTGGGAAATTTGTAACCTCACAGTTTATAGGTGTACCTCTGACAAAAAAGCTCCTTTCTATAAAACCTTTTCTGCCTGTCCAGTCCCATTTTTCCTCCTCATTCTTTGCCTAGTTGAAAGTTTTTAGCAGCATCAGCATTGGGAGGATTGTACAGGACAGCAGATGCTGTGTTACAGTAAACAATGCAATAAACTTGAATTGGGAAAGAATTGGATTCTGCTCTAGGCAATCTCAATGTAGGTGGTGTGTGCCTCCCTACAACAGGCAAGGTAAACAACAGTTGCCTCCAAAATCCATTACTGAACATATGTAAATAGCAAAACAGAGAGAAAAGAAAAGAGCAGATAATGCTGCCTCTATAGCTGTGCCCAGCATGTTAAAAAATGTCAAGATCTGAACATTTGCCCACCAGAATGGAAATCATAAGAAAAGTGGAGGATAGTAAATGAAAAGTCAAGGATGTGTTTTCGAAGAAGCTTTCAACTGGTCTTGGGAAGATTCAAATTTTACTTATTCAAAGGTTGCCTGATCTGGTTGTTTCATTTAATCTATTCCTGTTGTTAGCTTTGGATAAAAGTTTGCTGAAACATGTTGAACTTCTCCTACCTCTCCTCTCCCCCTCTCCTTCCCCTCTCCGCCTCTTCTTTGTGGATTAGGTACTTATCCCTCTTCTTTCCATGTTATTTCTGCCTCTGGTATAAAATTGCTACTGTGCTGTAAAATTCAACTTCTGAACATTTGTTTGTTTAGTTTTTTTTTTCTATCTCCTTTCTGCCCCTATAAAAAGTCTTGCCACAAACATCAAACAATATAAAAACAAAAACAGTGAACAGTTTTGAAATAAAGCAGCAATTGGGTACTGATTGGAACACAGCTAAAACACTTGCTTGAGCTCCTTAATTTGTTCTAAGAGACTGCTAAGACTTTAATTTTGAGAATAAGCAGACTGTGAGAAACAGCCAGCTTACCTTATCAGTGAGATAAAGCACAAGGTAACCATGTTTCAGGCAAGAAGAGAAGATTAATTGAACTTTGAATGGCCTTACCAACAACTTCCAGGTGACAGACAGTCAAGAGCTGGCTAGAGTGAAAGAGAGATTAAATTGTACTGACACCAAGTGGTGGAGTAGTATAATTACAGCTAGAATTTTTCTATTCAGTTTTCTACTTTCTATTCAATTGAAAGAGCTGTTAAATATCAAGATGACTACAAAGCAGGCACAGCTTGCAAATCAAAAAAGAATCTAGAGAGGGAGATTCAAACAATTTTGGAAGAATTAAAAAGACTGAGAATTGACTTGAATCAGATGAGGATGAAAACAGGAGTTAAAAACAGAACATCAAGATATAAGAACCTCCTTGAATAAAATTGGAAAGGAGATGAAGCAAGTGAATAAAAAAATGGGCTTGTTAGAAGAAAGAACAAAGAAATTGGAAGATGTCACTGGGAAGTTGTCAATGGAACAACAGCAGACTGTGGACATTGTTGGATCTGAAAAAAAGGGAAAGATGTCTTTGTATTTGGGAAATATTTGAGAAGCAGAATCAAGATATCTATGCAGGAGTCACAAAGTCACTGGCAGATTTCTTAGTGATTAAAAGAGAAGACTTCTTCTGTGAACTGGATAAAGTATATTGCTTGGATTCTGTGATAGCCAGACAGAGAAATCTACCAAGGGACATGATTGTTTATTTTGTGAGAAGGAGAATAAAAGATGAAATTCTTCAACAACACTATCTGAACAAAATTCAAATTGATAGGAAGAAGATGATAGTCTTCAAAGATATATCAGCCAGAATTTTGAGAAGGAGCTGAGACTACACTTTCTTGACTAACAAATTGAAGCAACATAGAATTTCCTTCAGATGGGGACATTTAGAAACCTTGGTCTTATGGTATGGGCAAAGGAGATTTAATCTTAACACAATTTGAAAGGCAAGAGAATTTTTGGAGAAGAATGGCAGGGATTTTGAAGGGACAATCATCAAAAAGAGAGAGAGAGAAGACACCAGAAAAAGCTTGAAAGAAGAAAGCAATGGAGAAGATGACAAAAGTGCTTGTGTCAAGGCAAGTGTGCATATGGGCTTCAGTGATGAGGAGGCCTTGAATTTCTCTCTTGGAATATAAGAGGGGCCAACTCTGTTGGAAAAAGGAGGAAATTTTTTCAATACTTGGAAAAAAAAAGATTAGATTTGATTTAGCTTCAAGAGACACATATAAGGAAAAAGACACCCCCCCCAACAAATCCTAAATTGGGAGAGAAATTTAGTTCATGCTATGACAAAAAGAAAAGAGGTGTAATGATCTATGTAATTGCTAACTTGAAACCAGAAGAGATTTTGGAAGATGCAAATGAATGTTATCTTGGAGTAGAGTAAAAATTCATGGACATATTCAGGTCAACCATTCAATTCCACAGTACTTTGAAGACCTGACATTTGTGCAGCTTCAGAGGGCATTTACAGAGTTAAGATTTCAGCAGACCTCCTCTGCATATCTCAAAGGGAGATACCGACATATCCCCATTGCAGAGAGGAAATGTGGTTTTGGCTGCAACCAGATAGAGGATATAATTCCTTACCTGTTATACTGCCCTCTTTACTCTGAGCCCAGTCAAAGATTTGTGTTACCTTTAATTCAACCCTCCTGGGCCTGCTCTCCTCAGAATATTGTGGTAGAGCTTCTTGTGGACACACATGCAAGGGTGACCTATTTGGTGGTCCAGTTCGCAGTTGCAGCTAGAAAAATATGTGCTTGTTTTATCAGAGGAGATGTGACTTCAACAAATCATTCTTAATATAGTAATCGTATAGCTCATTTACATGTTCACTGTTCCATTATTTTAATTGTAACATTTAATTATTCTGTAATTTTGTACTGTGTTTTAACTGCTTGTTCTAAAAATTGTGATGGCCATTGGCTACACACAACAGTAAAGTAAAGTAAAAATGAAATTGTATTGAATAAAGTCAGTTATTGGTTTTTAAGGTTAAGCTTATAGTTATTACATACTAGGTGGTACTGTGATAATGATAGATATACTAGAAGACAGAAAAACTAGAAGACACACTATTCTCCTGAAGTCACAGTAGTTTGAGGGTTTAAGACCAGCTACAGTCATAAAAAGAAGAAAAATTAACATGAAACTAGGTTGGCAATTGTAAGGAATATTTCTAGAAAATTGTTATTTTCTTCAACAAAAGATGAAAGTTGGGTTCTAGGCTTAGTTTGGTACTGACTGGAAGGTCATATGGATTGGAAGGTCAACTGATACAGTGTTGTCTTGATAGAATTAGGAAATGAAGGAAGTATGGCTTTCCTGCCTTCAGAAATGCCTGGGTCAGCATATCTTTTCAATTTCAGTGGAAAGGACCAGTAGGCCTTTAAAACGTTTCCTGTCCAAATTGGTCAATCTTTATCAACTAACATTTTCAGACAAAATGGAGCTTTGAGCCAACAGGGCAGGTCCCAAAATAGAAGTGAGCTGTGCTTTTTCAACATGCTCCAATGAACACTGAACATTGGACATTCTTGAATGAGCATCTTTGATCAGAGTTCTGACACCCAGGACAAACCTTTTCTTGTCAATTTGAAAAATAAGAATGTGGGATTATCTAACTCTCTTGTTACTCCTCTGATCCAAATAAGTTTTTGGATTCACATAAGAGCTCTGCAATGGTCAAGCTATCCCTGGACTAAATTCAGTTTAGATATTTATTTTGATGGATCAAAACCCAAAATATAGTTCATGAGCCCTAATTTTGCCTTTCCTCTGAACAATACCTAAAACAATAATGATTTTGGATTAATATTCCAATTTACTTAATTTCTACTGCAGAAATGATTGAACCAAGGTCAAAGGCTGGAGGTTTTGTAGAGGGAAAAATCTCAAGAGGCAGAGAAACTCTTCGACTGAGGTCCAAAGGACCTGCTACAGTGGAAGAAATGGTGAGTATCTCCTTTATGATAGTGCCTTCTGGAAATACGGGACAGAACTCCTACTGTTGAGATGTGGTTTGAGATAGATGTGCTGAAGACATGCACACAAGAGAAGGATGGAAGCAAAAAATCAGCAGATATACTGGTCACTTCCAGACCTATAGCTATGGTTTATTGCAGAAGGATAGCTACCTCCAAACTGACCCACTTCAGTTTCTTTTGTGGATATTAAAGTGCAGGATGGAAAACTAGAATGTAAAACCTACATATAGGAACACTATTTTGCATTAGTACAGTCATAAACTATCCTCCTTGAGGATTTAGTGTTTCAAATACAGTCAGTTTAAATGAAGATTTTTCATAACATGCTAGGTATTTCACATACTCCAATATACTACTGGATAAAGCTATCGTCATGTAAAGAAAATACATAGGGCAGTTCAGGATTAATATCTGGACAAATGATAGCAAGAAAAGCTTTAGCAAGGTATGGCTTATACTTCTCTTTGGCTTATACCAAAGGAAAGACTTGAATGATTTTTCAGTCCTTTTAAATTTCTTATTGAGTGTGTGATGTACTGTGCAATGTCACAGGTGTATGTCTTTTAAAAGAAAGGTGCAGAATGTTGAACATGACTGTACTTGTATAGGCAGATTTTTTCCTCAAGTTCAAATTCTGCGTCAAGGAATGTAGAGACCTGAACTGTGTATTTGGAGTGAGTAAGTAAATAAATAAATAAATAAATAAATAAATAAATAAATAAATATTTTTCCTTAAAAGACAACAACAACAAACAGCTGAGATGTTTTTTTAGAATGTAAGAAGTTGATAACTGTGTCTTCTGCAATGTACTCTGTACTCAGGGGATTGTCAATTATTGTTGGGCTTTGTGGCTGGAATCCAAACAAGTTTGTTGTACTTTGGTCCTGTTGAAACAAATGTGAAAAGTCAGTCATGATTTTGATTCAGAGAGATGAAGGTTCATTTCTAGAGTCTGACTGAGAGATGATGGATGTAAATCAGGGGCAGAAAAATGGCCCTCCCTGATGTTAAACTCCTACTATTTCCACCATAGGGTGACTCCTACCAAGGCTGGCTAGGGCTAATGGAAAATGGGACACAACATCTGGAGGCGCACAGTTTCTCTGGTGCTGGCATTAGTACTATGCCACTGTTGGAGAGAGAACCTTCACCCCAGGCAAGAGGACAGAGGCCCTCTGGCATACTTGAAGAAAGTTTTGCAGGCATGATTTAATCATGTTAAAAGGCATTATTTCAGTGGTGTGATCAGGTGTCATGGGATCAATAGGATCCTGTTTTTTCTTCTCTACTTAATACCACCAGAAGGACCCCTGGAGCTGATGTAAGTTGATTCTTTTATGGAATAATTAGTTCCCCACAATGGGAAGAACAAAACAAAACAAAAGTGGGAGGAGAGAGAGAAGGAGAGAGAGAGAGAGAGGTCACTTACACATTTTTAATTCAGTTCCATCCCTGTGATATGAGACTATTCTTTTGTCTAATGTTTTCAGATGCTTTCAGATGATTTTGTCCTACATACATTTGAAAGCAGAGAATAATACAGAATACAGATGATTTAGCTTAGAGTACATTTCAGTTGGATTCCAAAATGTTGATATGAAGGCTGAATCCACTGAACTCAATGAGGATCACTGCCTTGGAAGGGTTACAGCCTTAAAGCTGGCTAAAACAATTTCAAAAAGGTAAAAAATAAAGTAGACATTGGTACCATGTACAGTACTGCTGGGTAAATTAAGCTGTTGAAAATTTACTTTATTTAAAACATTGATTCGTAAATATTCTGTCAAATCCATTTTGCTTTGCTCAAGTTTTAGTTCAGTTTTTTTAGAAAAAACATTTGTGCTTTGTTTTTTTCCCTAAAGCCTTCCGATGTTGAAGAAAAAGCTACCCAAAAAGTGGATGATCTTCTTGAAATGTACATGGGGATAAGAGATCTTGAACTAGGTGAGCATTTGTGTTAACCAAGTTTCATTTTTTTAGTACTAAAGGAAATCTGGCAAAAACCAAAGTCTGAGCCTGAAGTGGTGTAAAATATCCCCCCGCTCCCTTCCTCTCATTCTCTCTTTCTTGTTGAGTAGCAAGGGCAGTGTGGTTAGGAGTGTGAAGTTACAATGTTTCCAGTTTTACTTTTGCTTTCAAGTGTGTGTCTCATCTGAGAGAGAACAAACAAGTTCCTTATGGTTGCTGCATATTTAGAATGTGATGGGCTAAAAATCTAGTTAATTAATCACATAAAAAAGATCTCTGTGAAAATTAAAACCTGGCTCCCAGTAGTATCTAAAAAACAAGCTAAGTAGTATCCTAAACTGGAGTGCACATAAGCTGGAGGTTGGAGGGCCACACTGAGGGGTAGTAATGGAAGGTGCGCAATAATTAGCTCCCCTGTGCACCACAACATACATGCACATAACCCTGAGTTACATGCATACATGTCACCAAAAGGATTCTATCTCTTAAAGTTCCAGCATTAGAAGCTTCTCAATGTTTAATTTTTGTGTAGTTTTGTTACCCTGATTTCTGGGGTTCCCGTGAGGGAGACCTAAGTGTGCTCCAAATATTATAAAGTTGGGAATTAGCAAAGAGTACAAGCTAGCACTACGAGAGACAGGGCAATGTAGCGAGATCTTTTACCCAATGTCTACGGGGTCAGGCCGAATCAAGGAGCAAACAGAAGTAAATAATAATTGTTGTTTTTATTGATATACAGTCAAACACGTGTATGCAACACACTCACACAGAGATCTATAGAAATAAAGGTTGGAGTTGGATAGAGGGATTTTCAGAGGAGGTTTTGTATGGGAAATACTTCACCTGTCCTGAAGCCCGGGTAGTCTGAAGAAGAAGTTCGTGGAAGTGAGGATTCTCAGCACGAGGAGCTGAGGGGAAGGCTTGCCGAACAAAGCAACAGCAAGGCGGGATGGAAGCCAAGAGTGATCCGAGGAAGCACTCAAAGTCAGGGGGTCTTATAGGGGAAAATGTGGCCATAGGCTAGTCCATTCCAGGGAATAACAGTGGGTTTCGGGCTGGAGACAAAGCCTCTGAAAGGTCAGTAATTTACATGATTGAGTTATGACAGAGTTGTCAATAGCTCAGACAGTATGCAAATGCGGAGTTCTTGACAGTAGAGTATTCGGCTCGTCAAGCTGCCTGCTCGGGGCAGGGAGTCCTTTGTGAGTAGCGTGCATACATAATGTGGTACTTGCCTTGAGGTATCCTAAAGCGGCAGTCTGGCTATTTCTGGCCTGCTTGTATTTGTTTGGAATGTTTCGGCTATTAGCGGTCATGCCTGTGTGCGTGCTTGTCTGGGGGCCTTGCAAGCATGTGGAGAGGAATAGGTAAAGAAGGCCAAATTATTGATATCAAAGTGATATCTAATATCCCACAAGTCTGGGCTAGAAACTACGGTAACAGTTTCCAGATGTATTAATGCAGGGTTCATTGGCTGTCCAGATGTTGCTGAACTACAATTTCAAGCTTACCTTATGTTATGCTGGCTTTGGTCGCTAGAAGGTGCAGTTCAACAACAACTAGAGGAATATGTGGTGCTATTTTAAAGCCTTCTACAAATTAACTTCAAAACAAAAATAAAAGCAATCTCCAAATATATATTTTGTGCAATCCTAGACCATTTGTGTTTTTAACCATGTTTTACGGATTTTTCATCTTTTCACCACATTTTCAGGTGACAGGCAAGCTAATAACATTTCTAGGATAATAATGCATGTAAATGTATTCGCAGCTATATACAGTCAGCTGTCCACATTTGCAGGTTTCACTTTTGTGGATTTGATTATTCACGGATTATTTGCTGTTACCTCTGTTGCTTCCCTATGCCATTTTTAATAGGAACTACAAACCTTGTGAGTTTCTCAAACTGCGAATGAGGTTTGTAAGTCTCTATTAAAAATGGTGTGGGGGCAGGAGTGGAAGTGGCTGCAAGTCCTACCAGCCACCCATTTCTGCCTTGTGAAGGAACCCTGATGCCTCAAAGGAATTCATGGTGGGTTGAATATGGTGATCATACTTTTTTGGTGTTACATATGGTTTGGGAGGGCCTAGAGTTATTCACTGTTTTTCCAGTTTCATGGAGGTCCTGTGCCTCTAGCCTTAGCGAATGTAGAGAGATGACTGTACTCACTTTTTCCTTTTTTCTTTTTCTTTTTAAATCACTTTCAGCACAATCCAAATATTAGGACTGTAGATTAGTGGAGAACCTTCCACTTTTGAAAGGGAGAATGGATGACAATTTCTTTAAAAATGCCCCATATACAGACTAAGTTGCAGTATGTCCCATATATGCATCTAACTGTTGAGTTGAGTTGTGAGATGGGAGCCGATTTTTGTGAAGTAATTTGCCAGAATTAAAGTTCCAGTGCCCTTCCAAATTGTTAATTATCATCACACTTAAGTATAACATTTAAAATTTCTCTTATCTTAAAACTAATCAATTAACTTAGAATCATAGAATCATGGAAATCTAGAGTTGGAAGAGACCACACAGGCCATCCAGTCCAACCCCCTGCCATGCAGGAACATCCTCAAAGCACTCCTGACAGATGGCCATCAAGCCTCTGCTTAAAAACCTCCAAGGAAGGAGACTCCACTACTCTCCGAGGCAGCAGATTCCACTGCTGGACAGCCCTGACCATCAGGAAGTTCTTCCTGAGGTTCAGGTGGAATCTCCTTTCCTGCAGCTTGAACCCATTGCTCCTTATCCTGGTCTCTGGAGCAGCAGAAAACAAGCCCTTTCCTTCCTCTACGTGGCATCCCTTTAAACATGGCTATCATGTCCCCTCTTAACCTTCTCTTCTGCAGACTAAACATACCCAGCTCTCTAAGTCTATCCTCATAGGGCATGGCTTCCAGGCCTCTCACCATTTTGGTCGCGCTCCTCTGGACTTGCTCCAGCTTGTCAATATCCTTCTTGAATTGGGGTGCCCAGAACTGGACACAGTATTCAAGATGGGGTCTAACCAAAGCAGAGTAGAGTGGTACCAGTACCTCCCTCGATCTAGACACCATACTCCTATTGATGCAGCCGAGAATTGCATTGGCTTTCTTGGCTGCCACATCACACTACTGACTCATGTTCAGCTTGTGGTCTATCAAGACTCCTAGATCCCTTTCACACATACTGCTATCCAGCCACGTGTCCCCCATCCTATATTTCTGTATTCCATTTTTTCTACCTAATGTAGGACCTTACACTTCTCTCTGTTGAATTTCATTTTGTTAGCCTTGGCCCAGCGCTCCAATCTATCCAGGTCATTTTGAATTTTGATCCTGTCCTCTGGCGTATTAGCAACCCCTCCCAATTTGGTGTCATCTGCAAATTTGATGAGCATGCCCTCTATTCCTTCATCCAAGTCATTGATAAAAATGTTGAACAGCACTGGGCCCAGGACAGAACCCTGTGGCACCCCACTAGTCACTTCTCTCCAGGATGAAAAGCAGCCATTCGTGATCACCCTTTGGGTTCGGTCGGTCAACCAATTACAAATCCAACTAACAGTAGCCCTGTCCAGCCCACATTTTACTAGCTTCTTTGCAAGAATGTCATGGGGAACTTTGTCAAAGGCCTTACTGAAATCGAGGTATGCTACATCCACAGCATTCCCTTCATCTATCAAGCTAGTAACTCTATCATAAAAAGAGATAAGATTAGTCTGGCATGACTTATTTTTGAGAAAGTCATGTTGACTTCTCGTGATTACCACGTTGCTTTCTAAATGATTAGAAACTGACTGCTTAATGTTCTGCTCCAGGATCTTTCCGGGTACTCATGTCAGGCTGACCGGGCGATAATTATTTGGGTCCTCTTTTTCCCTTCTTGAAGATGGGGATAACATTTGCTCTCTTCCAGTCTGCTGGAACTTCTCCTGTCCTCCAAGATTTCTCAAAGATTATAGCAAACGGTTTTGAAATGACCTCTGCCAGCTCTTTTAATATCCTAGGATGCATTTCATTTGGCCCTGGAGACTTGAATTCATCCAATGTGGCCAGGTATTCCTGTACCACCTCTCTACCTATTATGTGCCTCATTTCCTCTGCTTCCTCCCCTGCTCCCCAACCGCCAGGTTGAGTGCTTGTATCCTTATGAGAAAAAACTGAGGCAAAGAAGGTGTTAAGTAGTTCTGCCTTTTCTCTTCCCCCTGTGAGTAATTTGCCATCTTCTCTGCGCAGCGACCCTACCGTCTCCTTCTTTTTCCTTTTGCTGCGGACGTATTTTAAAAAGCCCTTTTTATTGTTTTTAATGTCTCTGGCCAGCCTAAGTTCATTCTGTGCTTTAGCCTTTCTGACTTCCTCCCTACATCTCCTAGCTACTTGCTTGAATTCTTCTTTGATGGTTTCACCCTTCTTCCATTTCCTGTACATGTTTCTCTTAACACTCAGCTCAGCTGAGAGTTCTTTAGTCAACCATTCTGGTTTCTTCAGATGCCTTCCATTTTTCCTCCTCATTGGCACAGTTTTAGACTGTGCCTTCAGTATCTCCTTTTTAAGGAACTCCCATGCCTCCTGAACTCCTTTCCCTTTCACTATTCCTGACCACGGAATTCCAGCCAGCAGCTCCCTAAGTTTACAGAAGTCCGCTTTTTTAAAATCTAAGATGAGTATCTGGCTACACTTATCTTCTCCTTCCCACTGAATGCCAAATTCCAATAGGGCATGGTCACTCCCCCCTAAAGATCCAACCACTTCTACCTCATTAACAAGGTCATCCCTGCTGGTCAGGATCAGATCTAGAATATTTGATCCCCTTGTGGCCTCTTCCACCTTCTGGACCATGAAGTTCTCTTAAGACAAGCAAGAAACTTGCTGGACCTTGCTGTCTTGGCAGAGTTTGACTGCCAGCATATATCTGGGTAATTGAAATCTCCTATTATTACTGTATCTCTCCTCTTTGAA
Source organism: Ctenosaura bakeri (assembly GCA_948474755.1). Lineage (NCBI taxonomy): Eukaryota > Metazoa > Chordata > Lepidosauria > Squamata > Iguanidae > Ctenosaura > Ctenosaura bakeri. The sequence goes on from CAOLHI010000835.1 coordinate 185,473, forward strand.
TGTGCAGTCATTTGGTTGAGGAAGGCATCATCCAAGTCCTGAGCCTGGGTTGGAGGTCTGTAGTAAACCCCCACCAGAATATCCCTATTGTTTCTCGCTGCCTTAATTCTTACCCAGATGCTCTCGACCTGGCTTTCTGGATTTAAGTCCTGGATCTCTTCACAGGTGAAAACATGCTTGACATACAAGGCTACTCCTCCTCCTTTCTTGTTTGGTCTATTTTTACAAAATAGGCGATACCCCTCTATTCCTATATTCCAATCATGAGACTCATCCCACCAGGTCTCAGTGATGCTTATCAAATCGTATTTATTTTCTTGTACTAGGAGTACAAGTTCATCCTGCTTGTTTCCCATACTCCTTGCATTAGTGTAGAGACACTTAAGTCCCCGGGCCCTTCCTGCAAGCCCTGTATCATTGTTTCTACTCCTCCCGCCATTGGCTGCTTGTACTACTTGTCCAGTATCATTTGGGCCTTTTCCCCCTGTGCTCTCCGAGTCCTTGCCCTGAATAATATTGTCTCCCTCCCTAGCAAAACTTAGTTTAAAGACCTCTTAATCCTCCTGCAAGACAGTTTACAAAAACATTCCTGCCAAGTTTTGTGAGGTGCAGCCCATCCCTCGCCAGAAGCCCATGTTCATAGAAATTCAGGCCGTGTTCCAAAAACCCAAACCGTTGCCGACGGCACCATGTGCGGAGCCAGTTGTTGACCTCTGCTGTTGCCCTTTCCCTATGTGCGCCGTATCCTTGAACAGGGAGGAGAGACGAAATGACCACCTGCGCACCAAGGTCCTTAAGCTTCATCCCCATACGCTCGTAGTCCTTTGCAATGTGGTAAAAGCTGCTCCTCGGAGTGTCATTGGTTCCGACATGAACCAAAATGAGGGGCTTATAGTCAGTGGGTTTGACCAGCCTGCTTAGCCTCTCCGTTATGTGGTGGATCCTGGCCCCGGGAAGACAGCAGACCTCTCGTTTGAGCTTGTCTGGTTTGCAAATTGCCATTTCGGTTCCTCTGAGCAAAGAGTCCCCAACAACCAGAACTCGCCTCTTCTGAGGCTTGTCCTGGGCTCCTCGACGAGCATGTTCTACTAGGACTGCCTGGGCATTCTGTTTAGGCTGGGAGCGTTGATCTAGTTCCTGTTGCCGAAGTTGGATTCCTTCTTGTTGACATTCTGTTCCCTTCGTGTAGTGTTCCTCATTGTTTGTAAGGCCAAGTACATCGAAGCAATTGTGTAGGTTAAGAGTCTCTGTTACCTTCCTGGTCCTTTTACTCTTCCGTGTGACATTTGCCCAAGCCTCCGTTTCCTGGCACAGTGTACTGACTTCCTGATCTGGCAGCTCCTCCGTGCATTCGGATTTGCGGTAGGTCTTCTCAGCCCTATCCAAAAACTCCTCCCCTTCCCTAATAAGATGGAGATCAGAAATTCGTGCCTCCAGCTGGTGAACCTTCTCCTCCAAGAAGGTGACCAGCTTGCACTTGGTGCAGGTGTACCCGAGAACATCTTGTGGCAAGAAAAGGAACATGCCACAAGTGTTACAGGTGACTGCAGCAGCTCTCTCACCTTCCATCCTTGAAACTACAGAGAGTAGTACAGGATGAAGCTCGAGAAAGAGTAACTGGGCTTTCTTTCTGAAATTCAGCTTCGTAAGCTACATTAGCTCTGTTGATTGACAAAGGTTAAACTTGGAGGATTGAAGTAAAGGACTTCAAGTGCGTGCGCCGAAGGTGCTTGCCGTTGGGAGCTCCTAATAAAGCTCCTCCCCACTAACTGACTCCTTCCCCTTGTTAGTCAGACCGTGTGATCAGGCAGAGCACACGGCCAGCACAATAGCAAGCAAACAAACAAACAGCAAAACAAGCACAGCTCCACAAGCCTGTAAACACACCTGGTCTAGGATGTCTTCACAGACCTAGCTCTCCTCTGCTCTCTCCTCTGGAAAACTTTAAAGTCTGAATGTATCAGTATGATGCACAGGGCAGGGTGGAATTTGAATCCTTCAAGATTCTTCTTTCAACTGTAAATGTAACTAAAAAAGTTACCATTACACTACAGAAAGGAATAAGGTTGTCCCTCAGTAAATTGCAGTTGTAATGTAACTCAGATACCCCTTTATTAATGGGAATGAAACAATAAGTATAAATACTTCCAAGCTCAGGGCATGCTTACCTTTGAGTACAAACTGTGTGATTAACAGTGAAATCCTATCTACTAAAAAATACAGTATCTACTTTCAGGTAAGTGCTTATAGGATTGTAGCAAACTCTGCTTCTCCATGGGAATCTGTTGGTATGACGCTGACTTTGACACGAATATTTGTGGTGAATGTATGCAAGCATACATAATTTGAGGACCGAACACATGAAATATACCACATTAGAATCGGGGCCAGTTTCTTTCCTTTTTTTTTTTTTTTATTTTTGCAGAGGGCTAATTCTTAAAATAATTTACCCAACCACAATCAAAGCACACACCAGTTACCAAGTGAGTTTGATTACCACATGTGTAATCACTCAGACATTCCTGCATAACCAAGAATAAAAAGAAAGGCAGACAAAGAAACTCATTTGGTAGGCTAATTCACATTCACATACAAACATAAACACATACACAAATGCACACACAAACATATGGAGAGAGAGGGAGACAGAGACAGCATGCACTGCTGGCAGAGTGAGTAGACAAGCTCTCGCAAATCTGTTGCTTAACACAACATTAGTTATGGGATGAGATCATGCTATGATTGCAGATGTGATCTATCGCCTACAGAATGAAATGTGAAAATAATAGATTCATTCCAATAATTCCAATGACTAATCAGTTAGCAATTTCATTTTCATTACTCATGTTAGATTAGCCTAATTACCATCACTGTGATAATGCACTGAACTGGCAAAAGATTAACGATTCACCACTCCCACTGTACTCTGTTCAGAAAAGGGTTTTACTTTTAAGTAATGTAGTTCATTAATCTGTTAACTGATAATTTCCATAACATCAGTTCCTTCAAAGCAATTTCAATTTCAAATCTAGTAGTTTAGAAAGATAACTAAGAATAAGTAATAACTCCATAATTTTTGAGTATCTCAGGTCATCAGAGCTACACAAGAATTCAGTCTGAATAAAATTATGTATACATTTTGGGTATTATAGTGGTTACTAATTGGCTGTAAATTATTTGAACAAATGGCATATTTATATGAACCATGGGCTAGCTGAGAGCCAGTGTAGTGCAGTGGTTTGAGCGTTGGACTATGAATCTGGAGACTAAGACCTGAATCCCCGTTCAGCCAGGGAAACCCTCTTGGGCAAGTCACACTCTCTTAGCCTCATAGGAAGGCGAAGGCAAATATGCTCTGAACAAACCTTGTCAAGAAACCCTGTGATAGGTTCACCTTACATTTACTATAAGTTGGAAACAACTTGAAGGCACACAGCAAAAATGGATCAATTAGTTTAATTGATTTTTTTTAAAGTAAAGGGTATAAGAAATCTAGTTTGCCAGATCACCAAAGCAATTCTATGCCTAGGATCTAAGTGGGTCCATATTAACTTGTTCGTTATGCACTTGGTTGTGGTGCTGGTTATGTGCATGGGTCGGGCACATTTTGCTAATTTTTTTGTCTCATCAGGAATGGAAGCAAACCACACTTTACTTAAAAGTGTGCAGCCAATTGGGCTTCCAATTAAAGAGCATATATAAGAGGCCATGTTAAGTTAGGCACATGCCAGAGAGAGAGAGACCGTAACAGATTTCCAGCTTAAGCACAAATGTGGGAAGCATTTCTTTCCCTTTATGAACAGAACCAGTGAGATGTATTGCTGGAGTAGGACTCCAAGATTAGACTAGGAGACCAAGGCCATTTCCGCACTAGCCTGTTATAGCGCTATGATTCCACTTTCAACATCCTCTGGAATTCTGGGGTTTGCAGTTTCGGGAGGGGCCGGCCAGATAGTGCGGAAACGGCCCAAGATTTGAAACCCTGCTCAGACATGGAAATTCATTGGGTGACAAATTGCAGGCTCTCGGCTTAAGACGAAGGCAGTGGCAAACCTCCTCTAAATCTTGCCAAGAAAACCCGACAGTAGCTTCACTTTGGGTTGCTCCAGGTTAGAAGCAACTTGAAGACATGCAACAAGTGAACAGAAGTATTGATGTTTGACGTTGGCATAGAGATGCTGCATGTGTTTGTGCCAATGGATAAAATTAGTATTTTTTTAAACATTACAGTCACCTTTAGATTGTTTCTAAGGGCAATTGTGTGTATATGAGTGTGTGTGGTTTTATGATCACCAGAGTAAAGCAATCTCCTGAAAATTACCTCTTTTGAGCTTATATTCTTAAAGTTAATAATAAGATCCATTTTTTCTATATATTGAAAATAAATGTACCAGCTCCTTTTCTTGTTAAAAATAGTTCTAATCCCGTAGTAGTGGGTAGGATTGTATTTGGAGTAATTACACATATTTATATTAGAAAATATACATCAGAAGAGTGTGTGTATGTGCCTTCAGGTCATCTGTCAACTTATAGTGACCCCATGAATGTCATGGGGTTTTCATAGGCAAGTAGTACTCAGAGGTGGATTTCCCAGTTCTTTCCTCTGAAGTATAGCCAACAGCACCTGCTATTTGTTGGTGATCTCCCATTCAAGTACTAAGTGCTGACCCTGCATAGCTTCCACGTTCAGAAAGGATCTGGTGCCTTTGGGTTAGATACATGAGAAATACAAACATCTAATGTGCAGCAGCTGCTCAAAACACCAGTTCCTGGCATTGGCCACTAGGGGACAGTAATTGATCACTAAATATCAACACAATCAACTTCTAGTATTCTTGAAATGCAGTATTTCTGTGCTACTAAGATTGCTGCAATTTCTTATTTCCCATTAAGCTGGCTTTAATTTATTGTCATTGTGTGGCATCAATCCAACATGCCCTGACTGTGGCATAAATATCCATGTGTGTCCGTAGCATCATGGCAGCACTATGTACTCCCAAGGCAGAATAGCAACTCTGAATGACAAATGTCATTGACTTTGTGCCACTGCACAATACACCATGCACAACCACAATGAATAATCACAATGCAAGGTATAGGATGTACATCTACAATGGAAAGTATAGGATACACAATCACAATGCATAATCAAAAGGCACAGTATTAGATGCACAAATGTGGTGTGTAATCACAGTACAAAGTACAGGATGCACAACTACAATAGGTAGTCAAAATGAAAAGTATAGAATACACCGCTGCAATGTGTAATCCCTATGCAAAGTATAGGATATACAACCAATATTCATTATGATGCACAATCACAGTGGCAAGCATAGGATACACAACCACAATGTGTAATCCCAATGCAAAGTATAGAATGTACACCCACAATGGAACATATAGGATGCACAACCACCATGTGTACTATAGAATGCACAGCTACAAAGGAAAATACAGGACACTCCACTGCAATGTGTAATCACTATGCACAGTATAGAATACACAATCTAAATTCATTGTGATTCACAATCACAATGGAAAGCATAGGACCCATAACCAGAATGTATAATCACAATGCTAAGTATAGAATGCACAACCACAATGAAAAGTATAGGATACAAAATTGCAATTTGTACTTTCTGTGCAAAGTTTAGATACACAACCAAAAAACATTGTGCTGCACAATCACAATGAAAATCATGGGATGTACAACTACAATCTGTAATCAGAAAGGAAAGTACACAATGCACAATCACACTGGGTAGCATGGGATACATAGCTGGAGTTTGTAATCATTATGCCAAGTCTAGGATAGACAATCAAAATGCATTGTGGTGCATGATCATAATATAAAGCAAAGGATCCACAAACACAATCTATAATCAATATACAAAGTACAGAATATATAACCACAATGAAAAGTTTAGAATACACAACTGCAGTGTGTAATCACTGTCCAAAACTTAGGATACACAGTCAAAATACATTGTGATGAACAATAAAAATGAAAAGCACAGGATCCACAACCACAATGTGTAATCACAATGCAAGTATAGAATGCACATAAACAAAGTTTATGATACACAACTGCAATGTGTAAAATTTGAAAGTAGATGGTGAACAACTGCAATGCATCATCACAAAGGATGGCATAAGATGCAGAACCACAATGTGTCATCATAACCACAGTACGCACAATCACGATTGTATGCACAACCAAAATTCATTGTGCTGCAAAATCACCATGAAAAGCATAGCATTCATGATGACAATGTGTAATCACAATGCAAAGTATAGAATGCACAACCACAATGGAAAATACAGGATGCAGAACAGCAATGGAAAGTATAAAATACAGATCTGCAATGTGTAATCAGTATGCAAAGTTTAGGATACACAATGCAAATACATTGTAGTGCACAAACACGAATAGGATCTACAGCCATGATGTGTAATCACAATGCAAAGTATAGAGTGTACAATCACAATTGAAAATTTAGGATGCACAACTGAAATGTGTAATCACTGTCCAAAGTTTAGGATACAAAACCCAAATACAATGTGATGTAGATTCACAATGGAAAGCACAGGATCCATAAAAACAATGTGTGATCACAATGGAAAATATTGGATGCAGAACAACAATGGTGAGGATAGAATACACAACTGCAATGTATAATCATTATGCTGAGTATATAACCAAAATTCAATGCAATGAACGATCACCATGAAAAGGATAGTATTCACAACCACTTTCTGTAACCAGAATGCAAAGTATAAAATTCAAAACCATAATGGACGGTATAGAACACAGATCTGCAAACTAAAGGATAGACAGTGAAAATTCATTATGATGCACAATCACAATGGAAAGCATAGAATGCGGAATCCCAATGTGTAATCACAATGCAAAGTATAGAATGCACAACCACAGTGGAATGTATACGATGTATGATCACAGTTGAACGTATATGATACACAACTGTAATGTGTAATCACTATGCAAAGTATAGGATACACAATCAAAATTCATTGTGATGCACAGTCACAATGTGTACTATATGATGCTCAACCACAATGGAAAGTATAAGATACACTACGACAATGTGTAATACTGATACAAAGTATAGGCTACACAGTGAAAATTCATTGTGATGCACAATCACAATAGAAAGCATAAAATACATAGCCACAATGTATAATCACAATGTATAGTACAGAACACACAACCACAATGGAAAGTATAGGATACACAATCACAATGTGTACTGTATGATGTACCTCTAGAATGGAGAGCATAGGAAACACAACTGCCATATGTATCACTATGCAGTAAATCACTACGCAAAGCACAAGATACACAATGAAAATTAATTGGGATGAAGAATCACAATGGAAAGCACAGGATGCATAACCACAATGTGTGATCACAGTGCTAATTATAGAATTATAGAATTAACATCCACAAAGGAAAGCATAGAATGCTCAATGACAATGTATACTATATGGAATGCACAACTGGAATGTAAGGAATGGCATGTACAACTCAATGTGTAATCATAATGCAAAGTATAGAACACACAACCGCAATGGAAAGTATGAGGTACACAACTGCAGTGTGTAATCACAATCCAAAGTTTGTGGGCCTTTCCAGGCCATTGATTGTGCAATTTATGATGCTGTTTGAAAAAAGAGATTGTTTTGATTGGATGTTACAGGGTGTTCTGTGGGGCATTTTTTAGGGGGGGAGGAAGAAACTAAATTGGGGAAGAGTTCAATATTATTGAATAATTTTCCTGATGTGAAAGGGTTTGTTTATGAGGTATTTTTTCAAAACTGGCTTTTTAATTGTAAAGATTTAAGACATTGTTTAATGTTGATATTGCTTGTGCGTGATTTTTTAGCCTGCTTAGAAGAAATAATATTATTGTAAAAGGTATTCAGAACACTTAGTTGAGATCCATTATTAAGCTGAACATGTACTTTATGTAAATGACCAAACAAAATGGATTTTGGACAATAGGTTTAAGTATATAAAGTATGATTTAAAAGAAAGTTTTAGCCATTGAGGATAAGAGATACAAAATATTTGATTCAAGATAAATAAATAACTTCTGTTTTTATGTTAATAATAATAGTTTTACTAATACATGAGAAATTACTATGAGTAAGAGAAGGATATTTTGAAGCTCTTTAGTGTTATTAGAATGCTAAAGGTATAAGAAATGGATATTATATTTTTATCATATTTCATTAAGATATGTAGATTTTAACTAAATAAGATAAGAAGTTAATGAGGTATATACTTTAGTATTACTCATAAATTTATAAGTTAGTATGGTTAGTCCTGGTATTATGTTAATTAATTATAGACTAAATTGGGTTAATATTGTGTGTGATGGTAGATTGGATAGGGTTAATACTAGATGATTAGGCGCTGTTTGTAATGGGAGTGAGAAAGTATGGGATGCACAACTGCAATCCATAGTCACATTGAAAAGTATAGGATGTACAACCACAATGGAAAGTTTAAGATACACAATGACAATGCATATTATAGGATGCACAACCAGAACAGAAATAGAAATAAAAAGGACACAAGAGTGTACAATGTGTACTCACTATATAAAGTATAGGATAGACTATCACAATTTAAAAGTGTAGGACAAACAACCATGATGCTTCATCACATGGATCAGTATAAGATGCAGAATGATATCACAGTCCAAAGTATGGGAAGCACAACTGCAATACATAGTCACAGTAAAATGTATAGGATGCACAACCACAATATAAAGTATAGAATACAAATCTGCAATGCTTAGTCACTATGCAAACTAAAGGATAGACAATCAAAATTCATTCTGATGTACAATTCCAATGGAAAGATAGGATGCACAATCACAACATGTAATCACAATGGAAAGTACAGAATGCACAACCACAGTGGAAAGTTTGGAATACACAACAGCAGTGTGTAATCACTATGCACAGGTTAGGATATATAAACCAAATTCATTGTGTTGCGGATTCACAACCACAATGTGCACCTTGCAAAGACAAGGCACATATGAACACACTCTCTGTGCAGCTCTGCTTGTGCTGCTGTCAGCAGAATACATTCATTGAACAATGATGACTTTTTGGCCCATGTAGTGTGACTTCCTGGTGCCCATGACCCTAAGTGAAATCAGGCCTATGCATGAGAAATCTCCAGATCCCTGATTATCTGCAGCCCTGGTCAGGTCTTGCAAGCTCTGGGCTGTGGCTTCCTTTATTGAGTGTGTGTGAGTAAAATTAGAAGACTATGATTAGGAGTGTAATAAGAAGCACAACTTGTGCAATGAATACATTCATGTTAGTCAACAAAGATCTGACTGTTATAGATAAGAATCCTTATTAAAGCTTAGTTATATATTTACAATTTTTGTAAAGTTTCTATTTTCTGATTATGTAGACAAGTACAATGTGTCTGAGTGAAATACATTTGATTCTTTGTTGCCAAATAATATTTCAGTATTAGATATACTGCATTAACCTTCTTTATCACACAATCCATTTTCTCTTGTACGCATTGGCTTATATTGAAAAACTAATGTATCACTTCTGTTCTCTGAACTCTTGTGAAAGAGCCCTTGTTTGCGGCTAGACTTTATCCTAAGATATTTAAAGCCATCAATTGTCCATAATAGTGCAAAACATGATTGACCACAAAGACAGGGATGTGTGTGTGCGGTGTTATCTCTTAGTTGTTTGATTTGACTATTGCAGTTCAAAATTTTTAAATAATTTGAGGATTTTCTGGCTCTCTCATCACATACTGGGAGTCATTTGTGACATCTTGGAATAGCCTGATTTTAGAAAGGTTCTATGTGTTTTCATTAGAACATTGTTTTGCTAAATCATGAGCAATTTTATGAATGTTTTCCCTTAACTTGTAGTTTACATTTGATAAGGTGCTCAAAACAAGTAGTATTTAAATAAATTCTACATGTTGCAAGCCGTTCAAAATATACTATATACTCTTTTTTCTTTTTGTTTGTAGCTGCAACAATGGTAGAAGCTGGAAAAGGCAAGAACAACCCTGATGAGTTTGCAGTTGCTCTTGATGAAGCTTTAGGAGACTTTGCATTTCCAGATGAATTTGTCTTTGATGTGTGGGGAGCCATAGGAGATGCAATACAAGGAAGATTGTAAAGAGAATGCAACTTTCTGGGGACATAAAATGAACAGCTACATACATGGAATGTACAAAGCAAGTTTAAAAAAGCAGAATCTTTTGAATATTCAAAAACCTGGATAAGTAATTATATTGTTTGAAAGAGATGCAGATGTATTTCAAAATAAAGCCGGGTTTAGGACTATACTCATGTGAAGCTTTTAGAATCCTATGGCAATCAATTTGAAATCTTCACTTGAAATCTTCACAAAACCATATTATTTGGGGACTTACTTGCATCATTACTTTTCTAAATTAATCTGGACAATAGTTCTAGAGATCATGATGAGAATCCCATAAAAATATATTGTGTTTCTGATCACGAAAGGAATATTTCTGGGATTTGCTGAACTCAAGGAAAATGTTTCTGAAGAATTATATTGCTAACCCAAATTTGTGTTTTGTTATATCCTCACAGTGACTACAATGGACATGGTGCTCTATTTCCAGCATTTACTTCCATTACAACAGACATTATACTTGGGGTTCTGTGGGCACTCAGGAAGGCCATAGTTTAGATGAGATGAGTCAGATGATATAAATTGGCAGTAGTAGAATACATGTGTTGAACATATTAAGTCATGGGTGGGCAACAATCTAGAAGCTAGGAACCAATTTCCTCTCCCAACCTGCTGTAGGCTGCAACCCTCACCCCCCATAGCAAATAACCAAATAACTCAATTTTCCTCTTCTGTCTCTCTTAAAATGACAGGAAATGATGTTTCAACACTTCCTGCTATTTTGAGAGCAACCACAGAGGTATGAGGTATTTGGGAGTAGTACAGAGTTCTGGGAACAGAGTGAGGGGCATGATCACATGTTTTCATGTATTTTTTTGGGGAAATTGCCCTTAATTCATACCAATATTTCTTTTAAAAAATTTAAAATTAGCCTATGGGGCTTCAGAGGCCACAATTGGGGATTCTAGGGACTGCCTGAAATCTATTGGCTGCTCTATGTCCACCCATGTATCAAGTCTTCAAATTCAGCTCAGCCCCTGGAGCCTCTAGTTAAAGATCTTAGGAGAGGGCAGGAATATTTGAGACAGTGAAAGCTGTCATCAGTCAGAGTAGACATTGCTTAGGTAAATGAACTATCAGTTGGAATAGAGTGAGAAGATCTTACTTTTAAAGAGTAGGAGTCAGAGAAATTCTGTGTTATGTAGTGGTGTTTTAATGTATAAGAGGCCTAGAAAAACTCTTCCTAGAAAACTGGCACTGCCCATAAATGATTCTTCAATAGTTTTCACACCTCATTTCATCAAATCAAATTAAGAACAAAAATTATGATCAAAGAATATATCTTAAATTTCAAAATACTCTTTGGTTTCCTTTTTCCTATCAGTACCATTGCAAATGACACATTACAGGTACAGTACACTTTTAGTGTCACTGAGGATACTAATATCTTTTTTCATTGCTAATTCAGGTGGATTTAAATCATAGGTAGGTGATGTCTTTCCAGTGTTGTTGGGCTGCAGCTGCTAGTATACTTTACCTTTGGCTGTACTACTCAAGGCTGATAGTATTTGCAGTTCAATGACATTGGACAACTCTGCTTTGTCTACCATGGTTTACATGAATGTGTTGGTACAAAGTACTAACTTTTCCAAAACTCAGGCATAAATCCAATCTTGTGTTGGTTCTGCAGCACCAAAGTGGTGAAACAGTCTTCACTTCTCCTCTCTGCTGCATCCCTCAGTGCTGATTAAAAATCAGTTTCAGAAGAGCAAGTTTCAGCCCCAAGGAACAAGTCACTGGGGCTCACCAATGACCCCAGTAAGGTGGAATGATTACCCATTTCAGTTCCATTGATATAAGCATATCCAATGTAACTCACTGGATCATGGACATAGTGTATAAAATCCGTAATTTAAATCACTTTTGCTGTTGTTTGCTATAAATTATGAGAGGAAAAGGCTTTAAAAAATCTTTTTGTTTTACATATGTTTTGGAAGTTTGGAGGTGGGTGTTGCTATTAAACTGCAGTGAAAGTTAAAGAAATATTTAAGCTAGGTACGGTATTTTCCACCAAAGTATATTTTTGTGCTACACTCATTCATTCTTTATTCACAGGATCCAGGATAGCGCTTGTTACAGTTCCCACTATTTACACCAGCATCTACAGCCCTACCTCTGCTGTAACTCCCCTAAGCATCCTAAAAGAAAACTATTCTGAAAGACTGGGAAATTCTCTGGAGCAGGTCTATGGCATCATGGAGAGAAAAGGCAACAAATTCTTCTGGTGTTATATACCAAAACTGGATCTAGGCTTATACTTTATATAAGATTAGTGTCTTATCTGTTGAAGTTCTAGAAAATAAGAAGTAACCTCATCGTACTTGATGATGATGATTATAATTCCACATGCACAAACATGTGTTGGTCCCTTTTTTGAAAAGCAGTTGTTTCTATTTATTCGTATGCTGATGTCATGAAATGTAAATGTGCTTAAGATTTAGTATTAGATTTTTTTTTCAAAATGCAGATTTTTGTAACTTAAAATACTGAGGCTAATGTGCCAATTATCAAAAAGAGAAAGATGAGTTCCTCTTGAGAAAAGTTCTGCTTAAGACTCTGCAAATGTTTGAACCCTATGCATCTTTTCATTACACAGAATGAAAGGACTATTGATTTTCGGCTACACAGTGGGAAATCTACTTCACTCATAAGGGCTATCTAATCACTTCAGAGAGGAATCTGAAAATAATAACCCACTCCATTAACTTTGGGATTGTCAAGGTGATTATCAAGGTTTCCTGCATCAATGTTAAGCTTAACCTGTCCAGGACACCCAAGAACAAAACTGTGCATAGCCACTTAAATTCTGAGACTGGTTATATAATTAACATAGATTATGCATGAAATATTCATTACACTTCACTGATGGGAAAATGAATGAAGTATTTTATTGCAGGAAAAGTTTGTCTCATGAAACATGTTCCTTGCTTCTATGTGTTGTGAACCTCTTTGACATGTTTTACAATGTCTATAGGTCCATTTGCACATCCCTTGAAGCCAGAGGAATATGTCAGATTGTGCTTAGATTCCAGCTAGGCTGCCTTATATATTTAGATGGGTGTGTGTGTGTGTGTGTGTACACGCGTATGTGAATTCTAGCTGCTAAAGTTACTCTCTCTGGAAAAGGAGAATAATTTGTCCATTATGCTTTTTAATCACAATGCAGCATCTGAAACAGGGAGGACTTCTGCTTACTCTGATTTAGATTTCTTTCCTTGGTGATTCTGAGCAAGAAATCAATGTATTTTGGGTCTGTAGTTGTCTTGAGTGGATTCATGTCAGATCTACAGTATGAATACATCTTAAATACTGGAAAAATGATACAGCAAAATTACAATTAAGTAAATAAGAGACAAAGGAACACTAGCACCTAAGATGATATCTAAGTCATTTTGCTTAAAAATGCTTGAAAATAAAGTTAGAGGACTTATTTTGAAGTACCTGCTTAAATGGGTAAGTTCTGCCAACTTTAATTCCAACTTCTCCTTCATATGTATATTTAATTTGCTACACAGTATGTTCCTTTAGATTCAGATAGCCACTTAAACAATATTAAAGCTATGACTGAGTTCTGTTGATTGTGGTTTTTGTTTTGTGTGAACTCTGTATTATGCTGTTTATCATATTTTCTGCTACCTATAGATTGCAAGCAGTACAGAATGAGGGTCAGAGCAACACATAAAAACTAACACCTGTTTCACAAACATTGAGACCCAAATGCAGTTGCAGTCCTAAGTAGAAGAGACTAATTGAATCAATGGGATCTTGATAACTTGATACACTTAGTAAACTCCATTGATTCAATGGGCGTCATCTAACTAGAACTAACCATTGGATTTGGACCTATTTTTTCTTCAAATGAGTTATGAGAGCAAAATTTGAAACAGCTTGAGCTTATTTGTGCAAATGTTGTAATGTTACAGCATTCTTTTGTACTTGGATGCTAATAAAGGAAACCCTGTTTTTAAAATTACTTCCCAAAGTTTGATCTTATTGAACTAAGGTGGATGTTTCTAAGAATTCTGAGGGTAGAAATGGTTGTAAGACAATCTAGTACACAGAACTGTATCTCCTCAAAGCTTTCAGGACTAGCAGTTGATCTTTTAAATAGGTTGCAGAAGGGTTTTTTTTGTCTGTTTAAATAAAGATTTTTCCCCCTGAAAACACAAATGGACATCTAGTTCTTTCCATTTATTGTTATTGTTGCTGTAGCTGTATTTTGACATTCCAAATTTTTCAGGTGCAGAAAACTTGCCCTCAAACGCACCAAAGTTTTTCATCTCTAATTTTAATAAATCCATGTCCAACCATTAAAACAGAGGATTGTACTGAGACTCACAGCTTGTTCTTACAGTACAATCTGCACATGAGTGCATTTTGAAATGTACTGTATTGCTGATTGTGGTATTCTGCACAATGTATTCTGTTCAAAAATATGTTCAATGTATATTACAATGCTTGCTGCAGAAAACAACAACAACAAATATTTGCCTTTTCATTGTTGTTCAAGTCAGAAAAATCTTGTAGTGGTCAACATTTTCTATAATGGAGTGTCTTGGAGTATTGAACAAATTTGCAAATATTCTTTATATCCCTACCTCAAAGATTGTTGTAAAAATAAAATAGGCATTGAGGAACACCACACATACCACAGAAGTTTCTGTAGGAAGGCTTAAATAAAATATAATAAACAAAGTCTAGCCTGGGCAGTAGAGATTGCAATGCCTTCTTCAACTCTGTGTGTGTGTATGAGTTTCATTTCCACACCTGAAATGATAATAGAGGGGACTAAAAGATAGTGATGTAGAAAACATGCAATATTCAGACAAGTTATAGGCTTATTTTGACCATCTACTGTTCCTCCTTGCATTGTTGAAAACATAGACCTGTGCATAAATTAATTCACTTAAGAGTTTCCTTTAATTTATTATGGGGATAATAAAAGTTAAGTGATAACACGGGACACTTGCACATTAGCCAATCAGACGAGCATGTGCTGAAACAGAGCAAAGTTATGTTATGGTCATAAATACTGATGCAAGGTTAAAATTGCCACAGCTTGGGACATCCATCATTATTTAACAAGGCTTTTATATCTTACCTGCGCACAAGAAACTTAATTTTTACTCTAGTCTTTTGAGGAAACTGAGGTTTAACATATATGAAAATAACTTGTGAAGTATGATAGATACTTATAATAAATATTTTTAGCACCTGCTATTTTGTTTGATTAAAGAATTGCTTTTAAACTTATGCAAAGGCATGTTTCTTCTATCTTTCAGGAGGAGGTAGTTAGGCTTCTTTCAAAAACCAAAACAAATACTGATACTATGTTCATGAACACTTACAATTCAGTGCCCTTTTTGTACAAGATATTGGTGGTAATCTCTGAAATCTAGCTTGTCTTGGAGGAATCTGATTCTTTAAATCCACTGTAATTTGTTCTTCATATAGAAACAAAGGCCCTTTCCACACACGGTTATTAAGGCGGGCCAATGGGTCTTGCCATGGAGGTCTTCTGCATGTTGGAGTGGACTAGGTTCAGTTTATTTATCTTCATTCCACGTGTAATGCCAACTAAATGCGCCCCCATGTGGTGGTGAAGCACACTATTTGAAAACCAGAAGAAATCAGTTTTCCAATTTTCCAGATCGATCTGATTCGTACCTTCACAGTGGTGCAGACATGCACATTTACATCAATGCGAATTGGTGGTCAAGAGAGGACTCATGAGAGGGGCCAGGGGTAATATGGACTTACGCACGTATGCAATGATGTACTAAACCATGCAAAAAAAGGGGGGGCAATCACAGCAGGGTGATGGGGCAGGGTGAGGGGAGTAGCAGAGTGGCCACAGCGAAGGCAGTGTGGATTCACAAACTCACACTCCTCTGAATCAGAATGGAACACACGTAGTAGCTGTGTGGAAGGAAATGAGGGAAAGTCCACTTTGTGTCGAGCCCAGAAAATCCGGTCAGAAATGGCACAAACCGATTCACCAGCCTTATGTGGAAAGGGCCATAGAGGGTAATGATTTGAGCATCGGACTACAACCCTGGAGACCAGGGGTTGATTGCCTGTTCCGCTATGGAAGCCCAATTTTTCAATCCTGAAGAGGATTTTCAGAGGGATTTACAGAAAACAGGTTAAAACATGTGCATAAGTGCACTGCACAACTCACTGCATGGTTCCATTGTAGGATGGGGTATGGGCAACAGGTTGGCAGTGCTTCCCCTTTTCCAGAGGTCTGTTTGGCATCATGTAGCCCCTGAAGCTTCTGTTTGAACTTATGGCTGGGGTTTGAACTTATGGCTGCCAAATCCTGGATGGAGCCAGCTACTTTCAGGCTTCACTCCAATTGGGCTTTAGGATTTATATTCATCTGCCTTCAAGGTGCTGGCCAGTCCTTCAGAGCAGCTCAGGCAGAGAGTGTGAGCAGGTGAGAGTGGTGGACAGAGAAGAACTGAGTGGTGATGAGAAGGTATCGAGGAAGCTGGCGGTGAGGGAGAAGAAGTGAGCGGTGGCAAGAAAGCCAGGAGCTGAAGTCATTCAACAGTTTCTCAGGGCTCCCCCTCTTGGGATTTGGCCCAGGACAAACAAAGCCCTACAGCCCAGTGCCTTTGAGCTCCCAATGGGTAGTCTGTTGGGTGGCGTCTTGCAACCCACCTCCTTTCAACTAAGAGTGAGAGGTCACTAGTTCAAATCCCTTTGGACAACCTTACTTCTGATTGATGGCAGAGAGTGGTGAACCTTCCTAAGGGAGTTCTGGGGGAGGCTCAGGCCAGAGGTGCCAGAGCCAGTTTTTAAGATCTCAGAATGGCTAGATAAAGTCCGTTGGGGACAGGGACTCTTGGGGCTCCCTGTAGTTTATTGGAGCTGATCTAGGTGTTTAGGAGAACTGGAATAGCAGACCCCTCCGGCACTAGAGAACCAGCAGAGACCAGAGTGCTCCCTGGTGCTTTTGTGCCTGCAGTTAGCAACTAATCTTCCGATATTTAAAATCAAGCTTCAAAAGGTTATACTTGAAACTCTCCTTGGACTAGTTGCAATAGCGCCTCAGTGAAATTTGGTCTACCGGTTCAACTGAACAGACAGGTTATTAACAACTCTAAATTTTCAAAATGGTATAGACACTATAAATTTGACCATGAAAAGGTTGTTTACCTGACAAAACTCACTTCCCAAAATTTAGACAAGCTTTCACAGCCCTTTGTTTTCAAACCATGACTACAGCTATGATTGATGGCAATCATTTTCATATGCCTTTGGCCCTTCATTTAGTATTTGTGGGTCCCCAGAAACTGAGGATTTGCTTCACTGTTTGTTCTTTTGTCCACTATAGTCTGAAGCAAGAACTATATTTCTGGGATCTATTCTGTCTTGTTTACATGCAAATACAGTTTCAGAAAAGTTTTTCTATCTCCTGTCCAACACTGATTCTGTGGTTACCTGCAAAGTTTCTCTTTTTACCCTGGCAGCAATGAAAATCAAGGCAAAATGTATTACTGATATTGCAGTTGATTGCTCTGAATTGCTGTTCATATTTAATGTGTTTTAATTGTACTGGATGCCTTCTTTTGTTTCTTTATAATGTATAAGATTTATATGCTGTTTATGTCTTCTTCTTCTCATCTTTATTTCTAGTCTGCTTTTCTTCTTGAGAGAACTCAAAGAGGCTTACAAAGCTTAAAAGAGAACTTAGTTAAAAAAAAATTTATACTGTTGCATTTTGCATTTTGATAGTGTATTTATTTACCTTGTAAGTGAATGGCCCATGGTCTAAGCATTAATAAATTACTACTACTGGCTTGTTAGAGTGAGTTATACTTATTTTTAAAAACTGTGTTTTTAAAATGTAGATGATATGGAGGAAAAAAGAAAAAAGCTGAAAATTGACTTTCAACCTACTAGCTTAAAAAGACTATCTCAAAAACGTTGACTCAAAAACGATTACAAATATTATATTAAAAGATATTGTTACTGTGTGAAATGGCCAGTTTCCGAGTCCACATTCTTTATAACAATAAAGAGGTGCTGCCTGGTTATTTAGAGCATGCCTTCTAACTTCCTTATATAGAGCTGTATATAGATTGGTAAAGCTTTTTTGAAGTACACTGATGGACAGTACTGGAAGGATCTTTAGAACTGATTTAATAAAGAAGAGCAATTTCAATTGCATTATCTCAAAGGACCTCTACACAAACAGTAGAGAGACTGTCATTTTTGTAATTTGAGAACCTTATTTTTCTTCATCTTCTTTCCTCTTAAGAAGATTGAAAAAAGATGATTTGTACAATATGAATTTTATGAAAGAATAAATTTTATATTATTTACATTTAAAATCAGAAAATTGGATTTTTAAAATTTTACTTTTTGAATTTTTAAATTTTAAAATCAAAACTTTTAAATTTTTTCTTTCTAAATTGTTAAATTTGCTTTTTTTAAAAAATATATTATTTGTTTTTTTTCCCTTTTTTAATTTTTTCCCTTCCTTTTTCTCTCTTTTTGTTTTTCTTCTTTCTTTAAAATTCTTCTTCCTTTTTTCTTTCTCTTTTTTTTTGTTTCCCTTTCCTTTTTCTTCTTTTCTCTTTCTTCTCTATATTTATTCTTCTGTAGATTCTACAGTCAAGATGTCAACAGAGTGAGATGCAGCTAAAATGGCCCTAGGTGTGGATTTAAAAGGTTCACAGTCCCAAAGAACAGCATCTGCAGATCAGACTAAAGATATGGACCCAAACCAAATATTGATGTTAGAAGTGAAGAAGGTGAAGGAAGAACTAATAGCAGAGATGCAACAGCTGAGAACAGAAGTTAAATATGACACAAAGGAAATGAATAAAATGAAAGAAGAAATCAGGACAGAATTGCAACAATTCTCATTGCAAATGAAGTGAGATTTGAAAGAGGTAAAGCTATCAATAGCTCAGATAGATATGGACATGAAACACCTAAAATATGAAGAAACAGAAATCAAAACTAAAAACTTAGAAGAAGCAAAATAGAAAATAATGAAAGAAAACAACAAATTTAGATGCAATACTTCTCAAGATGAAAGAAGGAAATGTCTGAGACTTCATGGAATAACTGAAAGAGAGGATGATAATATTTATGTTTGAGTCTGCAATGGTTTCGCCAACTTTCTTCAAATGTAAGGAGGTGAAATTACAGTCAAAGTGGATCAAATGTACTGAATTAATTCAAGAATAGCCAGACAAAGAAATCGACCACAGGATATAGTAATTTACTTTGTGAAAAAGAATACAAGAGATCAAGCAATGAAACAACATTTTATGACCAAATTGCAAATGGATGGAAGAGAAATCACAGTCTTTAAAGATCTTTCACATAGAATTTGGAGAAAACAAAGGGAGTACTCTTTTTTGACAGCCAAGCTTATACAATGTACCTTCTGACAGGCCAGTGTAGAAAGTGTTGCAATATATTACAGACAGGGGAGAAACAAGGCGAGAGACTTTTTAAGGAAGTTGGGAAATGAGGTGGGTGAGAGTAGAAGAGGGTCTCCAGAACAACCACCACAGGATGTAGATGTGGACTAAACTCAGACAAAACTGATTTCAACAGTAGTTGAAGAAAACTAAAGATGGCTACAAAGTTTATATCTTTTAATGTTAAAGGAATTAGCAGGAAAAAGAAGAAAGATTTTTCACTATTTGGAAAACAAAACTTGGATTACATTTGTTTACAAGAAACACATATTAAAAAAACAGGATGTTAAATATTTGAAGAATCCAAAATTAGGATTAGAATTTATGTCTTAGGCAGATAAGAAAAAATGAGGAATTGTAATCTATGCTAAAGCTAATTTACAGCCCAAAAAGAGATTTGATGACTTAGAAGGACAACTATTTGCAATACAAGCACAACTACATGGGCAAAAAGTTTTAGTAATTGGATTTTATGCTCTGATAAAAAATGAAGCTCAGTTCTTTGAAGGCCTACAACATACGATTTTAGACTTAACAGTTGATAGAATGATTATTTTGGGAGACTTTAATAGAATGATTAATCCAATGATCAATAGATTGTTACAAACAGAAATAACAGAGAAGAAAGGGAAATTACCAAAATCTTTTTCAAGAAGTAAATAATTTGGATTTAGTAGATAGATGGAGAGCCCTGTACAAATCATCTAAAGAATATTTGTTTTACTCAGAGGGACATAAATCTTTCTCTAGAATTTACTTTTTTAAAATTTCCAAAGTAATTATACATGAACTGAAGGACATGGAAATTTTACCAAAAGTGTTTTCAGGGCATAATCTAGCTTTAGTGTCATATAAAAGAAAAAATGTCAATTTCATTAGGGATTAAATGAAGATCTATTTAAAAATGATCAAATCTTAAAGCAAGCAAAAAAGACTCTCAAGAACTATTTTGAAGAGATTGCAAATAAAGGGATAGATATTGGAGTAGTTTGTGATGCTGGGAAAGCAGCAATGTTTTTCTTTGTTCAGAAAAAAAACTTTATTAAAGAAAAAAAACAACAAAAAGAACAAGAGGAAATTATGAATGATATTAAGAAAATGAAATTGGATCTTCAAACTGATTCTTCAAATACACAAGTATTGAAAAATCTTAAAATTCTATAGAAACAAGCATCAATGGGCCTAACCTATGAGATAAAAAGATGAAATACTTACAATGAAAACATTTTGAATTTGCTAATAAGCCCAGCACGTGGTTAGCCTATAAACTGCAGAAAGAAAGAGAGAAGAATATGATTCTGCATGTAACAGATGGGATACAACTCATAACAGATAATGAAAATATGAAGAAATTTTTAAAATACATTTTTTCCAGCTCTCTATAAAGAACAGAATATTTTGCTGGAGAAAATACAAAAATAAATGTGGACTCTCAAACATTACCACCAATATTAGACAACAAGGAAAGATATTAAATGCCAGAATAACAATGGCAGAAGTAGGGGAAACAAATCTTTAAAAATTGACAAAGCCCTACGTCTTGGTGGCTCATCAGCACTTTATTATAAGGAATTGGAAGATTACCGATATGTTATTTGATGAACTCTATAATTGATACACAAAAGGTATCTAAGAGCTGGTCAACTGAAAATATAATTTTGATATCTAAAGAAGATTGTAACATAACTTATATTGTAACATATCTTATCTTATATTATCTTATATAACTTATCTTATCTTATATTGTAACATAACTTATCTAAGAAATTACGGACCAATATCTCTTTTAAATGATGATTACAAGATTTTTCCATGGATCTCAGCCACAAACAGAGGTTTTGTTTCTTTCCATTTTTTCTTTCTTTGTTTCAAGGGGGACAAGTCCCCTTATTTTGGTAAAGCACAAAAAACTATAGCAGTAAAGGAAAAGCAAACATGCACCCTCGGGCCAGGCACACGCTGTTTGATGCCTCCCACTTTAAACAACAACAAGGAAGAAAGAAGGGCGGAAAGCATTTACTAATGGCTGAGTTCTTCTGTCAGTCTCCTCCTAGAACAAAACCAGCAGTTCGGTTTGTATGAATACACACTGGAAGACAGACTTTTTGCCAAGCAATCAAATGAAAGAGACAATACATGTGCATGTGCATGCACACACACATATTCACAAGTTTCAGGTGTCTGTTTCTCCAATCTCTTGTTTTCTCCTTTCCTTCCCTTTTTTCCTTTTCTCTGTTTTCAGCCCCCTACTACACCTTGTCTGGGGGCAGGGATTATCTTTAATTTGTATATCCCCTCACACTCCCAGGAGGTTGGAGATGGGGAGATGAAATGCACTCTTCCTTCATTCTCTCTGCAGCAGGGAAGGGGAGATGCCAACCATCTCATAGGGAAATACGATCTTCTGATGAATCTCTATAGTGCACTTTCTCTCTCTTTCCGCTTACACCCACTCAGGGCTCATGGTTTAACAAGGTCAGAGAGGCTCTCCCTTCCCTGCTACTTTAGCTCTGCATGAGCTGCCTGTTTGCGTGAGAGCCCTGCCTCTTCCTTCCGCAGTGCAGCCTGGGACCTTCCCAGGCTGCACTGGGGCAGGAAGCTCGACCAGTCTGGCTCCAGAGGCTCCGCATGCCAGGTAAGTGTGCCCAGGAGCAATGCACAATCATGCACCATTTTTGACTTCAAGCCAAAAATGAACAGGTGCATAATCAGCCCCTGCCAGCCCCTGGAGCATCGCACAATTGTGAGTGCATCATGCAGATTGCTCCTTGCAATCACACAATGCTCCAGGCCCTCTTTCGCATGGCAAATGCCGTGCAAAAAGGGCCATGGATGAGCATGCAAAAGTTGAGTGAGACTGAAATTATCAGTCCACTCTTGTTTGCCAGGTAGAATCATAAAGCTGAAATTGAGAAGGAGTTGGGAAGGAATCACTCTCTCTCTCTCTCTCTCTTCTCTCTCTCTCTCACACACAAAATTACTCTTGGCCAAGAGAAGGGACATCTGGCCAGCCTCTGCTGTCTGCTTGGCTGCAGACAGTGTCCTGCAGAAGAAGAACAAAGCTTGATTGAAACATCAGGATTTTATAGAGCTTCCAAAGAGAAAGGAAAATACACACAAGAGTTGCTTAAAATAAATGAGACAGGGGGACAGAGAACAGACCATTGTAGCAATCTAACATAGGCATCATTCTTTCTGTGAACAAAGACACAAGTCAAGAAGATAGAATGACTTGTTTAGAATTGCTTAGGAACTCAGAAACAAACACTAAATGCTCATTTAAATGTTTTACCCCAACATTCCCCCCGCTTGGTGCACGAGAGATTTTAGGAACCAAGCTGCACTACCTTTCTAAAACCTTGCCAGAGTATACTTATTCAGCTGTTCCCTGAAAAACTGTCTTTGTAGAGCATCCATAGTAAAATCAGGGTTAAGTTTCAGTTTTGGAGGTTGGTTATTGAGCACGACAGGGCATTATCACTGTAAAAACAACAAGGAATAGAAATAGCAATATTATCACAAAAATTATGATTCCAAACAGTAAAAGTTTTAACCAGCCCCAATCAGGCAACCCTGAAATGAGCTGGCACTACATTTCTCTAAGCCAATTATAATTTTGGGCTATTTTCTGTTAAGTGCTTCTCCATGCCTTTCCTTTTTGCCTTGACTTCTCCCCACCCAGGCAAAACAAAAGGAAGGAGGGAGCAAGGAGGTCCTTTCCCCCTGTCCTTCCTTTCCTTTTTGCCTCAGCAGGGACTTCTTCCTACTCAGGTAAAACAACAGGAAGAGGGGGAGAAAGGAGCTCCTTTCGCACCTCTGCCTTTCCTATGCACCATTTTTCCCCCTAAAAAATATGGTCTGAAAATAGGATGTGCCTTATATGCCGGTGTGTCTAATACACCAGCAAATACAGTAACAACCTTTTCCCTGAGTGAGTTTTATGCTATTGAGTAAGGAATTTCTTCAGTAAGTAGGTCTAGGCTTGCCGTTCTTTATTTGTCAGGGCAGGTGTGTTTTCAGACAAAGTGTCCAAGGTGTCCTGGATCCAGGATTGGCTTCTTTCCTTCTAGAAATATAGCTGTCAATCCAGGGTCCTGAAGCAACAGCTGAGTTTTTAAGGAGGGATTCCCCAAGGGCAGCAATCCGACTCTGTCAGGAGTAGGTTGAACTAGCCTCAAGTTTGCATTTTTTTCATTTAAAACAAAGGAAAGTCTTTAAATAAATGAAAAAAAAAAGTGTTTTAGGAATACAGGTTTGATAAACAGACATTCACCATGGTTTTTAAGAGAAAAGAACAAAAGTTATACCACTTTCTTACAAGGAAACTAATTTAAAACAATATATTTTCAATCACCAAAGGTTTTTGCAATATGCATACATGCCAATCATTTGTCCAGACTTTTTTTTAGTTGTACCACATTCAAAAACCACCCTCAGTTTTAACTGTCATCCCTTAACTTTAACTTATTTAATTTATTCTTTTTGCTTTTCCTTGTCACTCCTTTTTTCACAGCATCTCTTCAGCCTTTGCTTATCACAATGTCTCAAAAGCTCAATATGCATAGTCACAAACAGAAGGTTGGTTTCTTTCCCCATTTTTGGCCATTTTGGCCTTCGAAGGGCCTCAAGTTTACATAATTAAAAAAAATATATGGGGGAAATCTTTAAATGCAAAAAATCGAGTTTTATGAGTTTGATAGACACTCGCCATGGTTTTTAAGACAGAAGAACAAAAGTTACACTGGTGTGTTTCTGCTATATTCACACATGCCAAATCATTTGTCCGGATTTTTTTTTTTCAGTTGTACCACATACAAAAACCATCCTCGCTTTTAAATTTCATCCTTTAACTTATTGTTTTTAATGGCTTGTGTTTTAACTGGTTTTAATTTTTTTTATAGTTTACTTACTTTTTAACTTTTGTATGTTGTGAATGTTTAACTTCTGGAAGCTGCTTAGAGTCCCAAACTGGGAAAAAATGGGATAAAAATAAATTAATATAACAACAACAAACAACAAACAACAACCCTGTCGTGATGTTCATGTATACTTCTAAGTAGTAATTTTTTAAAAAATATTGAAAGACTCTTTCTTTCTTTCTTTCTTTCTTTCTTTCTTTCTTTCTTTCTTTCTTTCTTTCTTTCAAAAAGAAACTGTTCATAACAGCTTTTGTACAGGAAGAAGAGAACATCTTTCAATGGCAATTAAAAAAACGGTCTGGAATTCTCTTTTGAGATTTTAAGAGATTGACAAACCTTATTCCCAGCTACTGACATATTTCAGGGTTTAAATCCTATAATACATGGATAGATTTCAATAAATAGTTGTTCTTGGAGCCCTTGTAGTGTTCAACATTGGGAATAAACCATTTCCTTATGTAGAGAAAAAAAATTCTGAAAAATAAGAAATCCCAGAACAGAACAGTGGATGAAATATTGGATTTGGTTTTTGCAGACTTTGGTTTATATCTCTTTATGCCCAGCCATAAATGTGCTGAATGTACTTGGATGGGTAATAATTTTGCAGACAGTGCTTCACTGTGCACCTCCTCCCCCATTTATTATGGTTCACAAATCAGCTAAGTTTCTAATTTGTTAAATGGAGCCATAATAAAAATGCAGAGCCGCCTGATGGTTGGTTCTATGAGTAATGACTGGAAATCATTTTCCATATTAACTAATATTGTATAGTAAAGACACTATCTAGAGACACCTGAGCATACCCTTTTTCATTTTATTAGGACAATAAGCCCTTCCATTGTGAGATAACCCTTTGACAGACTGCTGGCATCAGAATGGTCTGGTATAACACAAATATTTAGATATCTTGCAACAGAAAAGCTAATCTATTTCAATTTGCTGCTACACAAAAGGAGACTTATTTCAACTTGTTTGCACACAAAGAGAATTGCCTAGAATATGCCCAAGGCCTCTAACTAGAATTAGAAGTGCGCATATAAGGACTGGGAGCAATTTGAGGAAAGGCAATTGCCATAAAGTTTTAGTAGCCCTGTCAGTGTCCTCTAGCACTATTCTGGACAGCAGAAAAATTATAACAGAGTCATATGGGACTTACACATTAACTAATAGCATGGCCTGTCATAGATATACTCCTTCAGGTGCATGGAGCTTCAAGTTAACAAGCACATCTCAGTTAACAAATCCTCTGATAGCTCCTTTTTATGAAATCTTTTTATACTCACCCACAGAGAGTTTTCTAGGGTGGGGCAACTGAGCTGTGTGTCCTGGATGCCAATGCAAAGGGGGAACAGAAAAGCCGAACCCTCCCATACTCCCACCCAGGCATGGCCTGCCGCTGCCCCCGCCCCCATTGCAGTCCTTCCTGGCCTGGTGTAGGGGAAGGGGCAGGGGCAGCAGGCCTCACACCTGCCATTGCCCCACCTGCCATTGCCTCCCTCTGCCCCCTCCGGGCCTGGTGTGGGGATGGTGGCAGCAGCCCTCCCAACAGCCACTGCCACCCATCCCACCACTGCCTCCCCTCACCCTTGCCAGGGTTCTTCCTGGCCTGGTGGGAGGGTGGCAGCAGCAGCCTTCCCACCTGCTGCCACCCCCTGCTGCCCCATGCCATCCCCACCTGCCCACCACTGCTTCCTGTCTGTTGCTGCCCTCTGCCTGCCTGCCTGCTACCCCCTGCTCTGCCCCACCTCTGTCGGGGTCTTCCTTAGCCCAGAGCGATGGTGGAAGAAGCAGCACCAAGGGGCACAACTTTGCCAAAGGCACTGTTGAGCCTAGATATGCCACTGCCCACCCAGGCCTCTTCCTTGTCTTTTGTCTAGATAGAAGGGCTTTTTAAAAAGCAGCATCAGCACTAGAAGGATGGGGAAGGAGAGCTGGAAAAACATAGATTTTGGTAAGAGACAGGGAGATCTATACAACATCTCTGCCCACATGTTTGACTCTCTGGCCCAGGAGAGCAAGGGTTAGCTGGAAAGGTCTCATGTGGTTAAATCTTGTCGGGAGTGCCTCTGCAGAACTCCATTATCTACCATCATCAAATTTGCATGAGTTTAAACAATTGACTAGTGATTACTGCCATGATAAGGTTCAGACTCTGCAGCTGGCAAACAGTACACTAGAGACAGGAAATGATATTGAAAGGAAATATCACCTTTGAAGCAATGGTACTGACACTTCTGTAATGTCTTTCATAAGTGGATGCTTGTCTGAGATATTACCATCTTTGGCTAACCCAAAATTTGGCTGCCAGTACTGAAAAACACCAAAATCAAAACACAAAAGATACTAACGAGTCCTAATGAGCCCCACCTGGGCTCAGGAAGTCTCCCTCCAGGAACAAGTATTCAATACACACAATAGGACCATTATGCTAATTGCTTTCTCCTCTTTGGAGGAGGAGACTGGCATATATATTTTCCACTCCACTTCCAATTCACCATTCCTCTGAAGATGCCAGCCACAGATGCAGGCGAAACGACAGGAGAAAGTACAACCAGAACATGGTCTCAAAGCCTGAAAAACCCACAAGAACCAATGGATTCTGGCCGTGAAAGCCTTCGACTCTACGTTAAACTCAAGTACTGTTCTTCAGAAAGTCCAGTTGGGCGAGCCATTTTCCAACCTTATTTGCTGATTAAAAATAATTTCATCTCGCAGATAATATTTTCTTTCTAACTTTTCTTTCTAACTTTGGGCTCCTCAATTCAAGAAAGATATTAAGCTGGAATGTGTCCAGAGGAGGGTGACCAAAATGGTGAAGGATCTGGAAGCCATGCCCTATGAGGAACGGATTAGGGAGCTGGGTATGTTTAGTCTGCAGAAGAGAAGGTTAAGAGGGGACATGATAACCATGTTTAAATATTTGAAGGGATGTCATGTTGAGGAGGGAATGGGTTTGTTTTTCACTGCTCCAGAGACCAGGACAAGGAGCAATGGATTCAAGCTGTAGGAAAGGAGATTCCACTTGAACCTCAGGAAGAACTTCCTGATGGTCAGAGCTGTCTGGCAGTGGAATATGCTGCCTTGGAGTGTGGTGGAGTCTCCTTCCTTGGAGGTTTTTAAGCAGAGGCTGGATGGCCATCTGTTGGCAATGCTTTGATGTGTGTTCCTGCATAGCAGGGGGTTGGACTGGATGACCCTTGCAGTCTCTTCCAACTCTATGATTCTATGATTCTTTGATTCTGCTGTTAGATCTAAATCAAGTTGTTTATGAAGTATCTTAAATTCCTCTCTTATTTCTTTTCTTGATGGGCTGTTTTTCATTTCTACTTTTAAAAAAATTGATCATTAATTTCTTGATTTTTTTTTCTTATCTCTGCCTTGGCTGATCTGTCTTGTCCATGACCATCCAAACCTTCTTACAGTTTTTTTGTTTCCAATTCCCTTTTAATTTTAAATTAATTAAATAAATGGAGTAAGTAGTCCTCAATTCTTTATTTGCTGCCTTCTTTTAGAATAACAACAAAACGTCTCCAATTTAAGTTCCAGCTTTCCTTTTTTTGAAAAGTTACTTTCGCTGCTTGTCTCTTAGCTGTCTCTATCTCATACTTTTTTTATTCCACTGATTCTCTTATTGATAATACATTGTAAAGATTCAAGCTATCTCAAATACCTTCTCCAGCAATGTTGCACAAACTGATTTATATTTCATATAATAGATTTTGATTTCTCGGAATTTTTTTGCTTTTATAAGCTCAAACTACTCACATTTCTTTCTTTGGCAATGTTTAAAAGGGTGGTGCCAATACTGACACAGATCTCATAGTCTGCTGTTGTCTGCTGGTGGTAGATTGCTCCTAATCCCCCAGACCTGTCTGCAAAACAAGTGCACCCGCTTTACACACGTTTAATGTTGTTACTGGGTACTGGATCAGGATCCTGAGCCTCTTCAAATCCCCTTTACCAGGGGTTTATTTTCAGCCTAAATTTAGCAGTTTGCAATCAGCTATCAACCAGTAAAACAAGGCTGTCTGAGGAACCTTTATTCCCAAGCAGCTGCTCTTTCTACTGTAGTCACTGGAAGAAGAAGGTATGTCTTTTTCCTTGTGAATAAGAGGATTTCTGGAGACATTTGAAAATTTTGCTGAAATATCTCTTGACATAATTCTGTGTATATTAGTCCACTATTTTTTAGCTTACAGTTAGGACCACCACACATGAAAAAATATTCCTGTTATTTCTTGATGCTTCCAACATTTACTTTCACTTGTTTTCTATACCCTCTCCATTTTTTCCTGGGTTAGGTACCCTGTAAAAACCACTTTTAGATTATTCTTTTTCAGATCTTGGGTTAGTGTGAATTTTTGCATTTTCGTCCAGCATTTCTCTCAATTTTCTATATGTATTTCATGTCCAATGTTTTACAACCATTTCATTGCCTCCTTCACTGTTTTGCCTTGTTTCAGAATTATTTTGTAAATCTTAGACATTAAATACCTTGAGTTTTCAAGCAGTGTTCTTTCTAATTTGTTTGCCTCTTTTTTTTCTTGTTTCAAAACCTTCTAATTTTAAGTCCATTTTGAATCTTTCTGTGATTCAAATGAAGGAACCATTGGCATTTTATTCCTTCCTTTTCTAGATCTTCCTTTAATCAAATTTTTGCACTATCATCTTCTGTTAAGAGATGATTATATTTTATCCACCCTTCTTTATGTTCACTCCACCTTCCAAAAATATAACTATTTTGGAAACTCATTTCTGTTGTTATGGATAATTGTTCCAAAGATGTTCTTCTTAATGTCATTGTTTGAGATTAACCTTGTGCTTGTGCTTGAGTGGAGGCAATGGTTTTCCTTATACCACATGCCATTCTCCAATGACTGCCTGGGTCTCCTATGAGTCTTTTATGTTACCTTTTTATTTTCTGATCAGCTTATATTCTTTTAGCCTGCTTGAATTAAATTCCTATTTTCTGTTTTCTTTTTCTTATTTGCTGTGCAATTTTTCTTGCCTCGTAAAATTTACTTAATCTTCTTTGCTTTACTTTAATTATTATTTCACCAATGCACCACTAGATGGTACAATACATACCCTTCTTTCAATACTCTTTCCCCCTTTATACTCTTTGTCACCTATGCCAGTTAAGACAGCTCTGATTTCTGCTATTCAAGACCCTGGCAAACTTTCTTACCAGCAAGGTCGCTGCTCAGCCTGTATCACTGATCTGTTTGCTGTTTCACTTCACTTCATTTGTATTGAAAAGAATGCTCTATTAAAGTCTTTCTAGTCCCTTTAAATAGATTCCAATCTTTAACACATTAAGCTTTTATATCACACCATACTAATGCACAATATTTCACATCTACAAAACTTTTCTTTTAGCAAAGTATTTGCTTGATAATATTTTCTTCACTTTTAACTTTCTTTTTCCACACTCTTTTACAACCCTCCCAGTTTATCCTTCACTCTTTTATCCACAAGCAGTTTTTTTTAGTTCAAATCCTACTTTACAGCTTTCTTCTTCTATTCATTGTAACTGCTTATTCACAAGCCCCCAAATGCTCACTTGATCAACCTCCCCAAAATTAATTTTTAAATTGATCGCTTATATGATTAAAGTTAATTAATTAAATGTGTAGAGATATGACATATAAAGATAATTGATTAGTTTAACATTCAACTGTAGAATTAAATTATGGAATTTAAGTTTTCACAGTTCCATTAGGTCCATTAAGCTCATTAGATCATGATTACACAAATCCTTTGTTTTATATTGATTTCCAACAATCTAACAACAATTTCAGCTTCCTGTTTACCCAGGTGCTCAATTTTCTGACAGTCTGGAAGTTCACAAGAAGTCATGGTGATTACAGTCAAATTATTATTTATTACTCTCCTGTTTTGGTTTCTGCTTTTCAGCCTTGTACTCCACACTTTGTCTATCTTCTTGTCCTGTTTCCAAAGATCTTATCTTAAAGTCTCTAAAGTCCCTTACATTTCGAAGTCTCTAAAGTCTCTAATATCTTAAGTCACTGTCATATCCTTTTTCTCTTCTTGTAATAATTTATTTTTTTCTTTCTTTAATGCCCGTTAATGTTCTTAATGTCCTTGTACCTCTTTATTGTCTTCTCTTCCTTATTTTGAAGTGTTGCTGATTTCTCTCATATTTCACCATTCTTCATTCACTTATTTCTCCTCTTTGGTTTTTTGTTCTTTTAACTTGCTTTATATCTCACATATATAAGTTCTTAAATTCCCCCCTATCTTATTTCTTTTTTTATTGTCTCTCTGGATTCTAAATCTGTATCTTTTAGTTTTTGCACCTCTACAGTTTTGGTTTCAGCTTTAGCAATCATCCATTACTCCGTCTCACAATCTCTACACATGCTGCTTGCCTCCTTCATTCTTTTCTCTAAGCACCAGAAAAGACAAGCTTCAATCATTCAAATACAGAAATTTTTTTCTTACTGCCATCTGCAGAATTGGTAATTGCAGAAGTTATAGTCTATTCCAACATTAGGTCAGTTATTTTGATTCTCTGATAGCTTAGTATTAGATCTTGAATTGGAACAAATCATTGTGCCACTCCAGAGGAGCAGCTGCCTTTGGCAAGGTTGTGGTAGATCTCTGACCTCCTCAATCCCACCTGTCCTTGTCTGGCCAAAAGGTTAACAACCGCAAGGACCAGAAATCAGCAATGGGTCCGCTGTGAGCCTCTCTGTACCCTTGTTACTAGGCAGAGGCTTTGGCTGGTTCAATTGCTGAAAAAAAAAGCTGGGTAAATCATGCTTGGCAGCTGGTTAGCAGAGACAAGCCTAACTAAGCAGCCATTTGCAATGCCATTAGACTAAGAGCGACCAATCAATTTTAAAAAAAAGGTTTGGTGCTTGTCCTTGGTCATCTTAAGCTGACTGCAAACATGCATTGATGGCTGCTCCAAGTCCCCTCAACTTCATTCCACTTGTATTTTCAGTCTTCAGACAGCAAGCTAGAAGCAGAATCAAATTTCACAGAGTTGCTTGGTATCCCCCATGCCATGGGCAAAGTTTAGACAGTTGTGTCAAAATCCAGTCTGTCTCTACTTGTGGTGTGAGTGTCTTGGAATGCCAGCTGCCAGAGTTCTCTCCTTGTGCTGCCATGAACCAAATCAGAAGTAATATTGTTAGTTCTGAATAACAAGTTTTCTGAAACATAGTGAGTTATTCTAGGTGTGTATATGTGTGGTGTAGGCATCTATCACTATTCTTTCCATGCTATTTCAGCTTCTGGTATCAAATTGTCTGTTAAAAAGTAACATCTAGGAATCTATCTACTTCATTAACTGAGGTTTGCTGGCATATACAGTACATATACTATACATTAAATACTATAAATATGTTATAGAGACTCTAGAGAGGGAGCTAAGCCTTAAAAACTGGCTCCATTTCATATAATGACTACCAAAAATTCAGAATTTCAAAAAGGAATCTTCTTGTTTTTCATTTCTCTCATTCTAATGATTCCACCTTCTGCATAATCACTTACTCATGGGGGATGTACATGTACTTCAGGGAAGAGTAATTGCCTAAGGACCCTCTTCTCCCTAATTGTGCATAAAATTAAATGAAAACTTATGTAAACATGGATTAAGAAGTACAGAAACACTCAAGTATTACTTGGGTGATACTTAAGTTTCATGAAGTCATTAAAACATCAAGAAAATCTGTTCGTGAAGTGAAAGGAGAACCGAGGACAGAGCTCTGCTGTGACAATTGAACTGGTGAGCATAATAATGGAGGCAGTGGTGGCGGTGGGACTGCTGGGCTCTCCTGTTAATAATTTATATCACTTTTTATTCACTGCAGATAGAAATTTTAACAGCTTTTCAAAGTAAGGAGGATAAAATTAAAGTTTTAGCAAAAGATCTGAAGGAAGTAACAAAAAAATGGCAACTGAAGCACAGGAAAAAGGAGATTAAAAATGAGAAAGAAATTTTACAACTGAAGAAGGAACCAGGGAAGTTGAGGGAGAAAATAACTGAAGAAACTTCAGATTGAAAGGATTAACAAAAGAGGTTAAATCAGCTGATTTAATCACAACATGTATTAACTCCTGGAAAGAATTTGGAATACAGATAACAGAGGAGATATTGAGAAAACTCTGCAGAGTCTAGGAAAGAAAACCATAAACAGCAAAAAACAAGAGATGTGATCACTGCATTTACAACAGAAAAGAGATTTGGTATATAGAAAGTTAAGAGCTATTCCAAAATTAGAATACAAAAGCAGGAAAGTGGTCTTATCAGGCTCTATTGACTGAAACATTAAAACAAAGGAGACAGTAAAGATCTATATCTAAGTTTAGATCTATATCTAAACAACTTACTGAAGCTGGACAAAAATTTACATGGGGATTTCCGACAGCAGTTCTGGTGTTCAAAGACAGAAAGGTGTATAAAGCAAGAAATGTTGAAAAGGGTCACAGCATTTTACAGTTGCTGAGAGTTCAAAGGGGGAGTGGTAAAGATGGTGGCAGAAAGCAAGAGACAGAAGAAGAAGAAGAGAACTGAATAAAAAAGTTACTGATCTAAGTAAGAAAGATAAGGATAAGAGACTTGCAAAAGCTGAAAAGATGGACAAAAATAGGAAGAACGAGAGATGGGAAGAAGAGGATTCTGAGGAATGAATAAAATGGTATTATCCAGTTAGTACTGAATAATGAAATATGAATAGGTATGCAGAAGTTTATGAAACTGAGACACAAAGAAAGTGGAGGTAAATAATGCCTTATTGCTAATGAAAGAGGGAGCATGACTTACAAGGGATGATGAGAGGGACATGAATTAAGTAAAAGCAAAAGCATAGGAAAGAGGGGTGGTTAGGGAGAGCACAAGTGGAAGAAGGTTCTGCAAAAGGTGGGGGGAATCGAAGATTTGCCTGTCCTCTAAAGAAGGGGAAGTATGAACAGTTCAGAAATGGAACACTGCGATCAGTAGTTTATAAGTTTAGTCTGTGGAATGCTGGAAGTAATAATAAAAAAAGCAAATGGATAAAATGCAAGAAAAATTATGACATTAATTGCAAATGGTTATGGTACCCCAGTGAAACAATACCGTTTAAACAAATTATTGAATAAAAAAAGCAGACAAAGTAATGTTACAGGAAACAAAAAAAAAAGTATCAGATTATATTGTTTATAAGAAATGGGAAATGTACCTGGAATCAAGGGATTCTAATAAAGCAAGAAGTAATGCAATAATGATCAGCGATAAAATAAATTTCCAGGTGGGAAAAGTGGTGACAGATAAAGAAGGGAGATATATATTTGTTAAAGGGAAATTAAAGAATGTCAGTACTACCCTAACTTATATATATGCTCTGAAT
Organism: Ctenosaura bakeri; assembly: GCA_948474755.1. Lineage (NCBI taxonomy): Eukaryota > Metazoa > Chordata > Lepidosauria > Squamata > Iguanidae > Ctenosaura > Ctenosaura bakeri. The sequence continues at coordinate 219,436 of CAOLHI010000835.1, forward strand.
AAAAATAAAGTTGACTGTCTGAACAAGGTATTTACTAGATTAGATAACTTTGCTGTAGGAGATGTACTCATAGGAGAGGATTTTAATGTAGATATTTAAAAAAGGACCTTAAGGGAAATATAGAAAGGGAGGAAAAGAAAAAGGGAAAAAAGATTAATTTAAAGAGATGGAATTTAGTAGAAGGGTATGAAAAATGTGGGTATAGGGAAAATAAATATACACATTATTCATATTGATATAAAAAGTTTAGTTGCATTGATTTTTTAAAAAGGAAATTAGGAAATAGTACCCAAATAAAACCCCCCCAAACTGTTTAATATTGGATTTCTAGTCATCCTTCACTGTATATGGTTGCAAAAATGGCAGGCAGGAGAAGAGCAAAGAAATGGAGATGTGATACAACAGTAGCATTAAAAGAATAAATAAAGAAAAAAGGAATTCAAAAATATTGTAAAATATAACCCTCAAAGCTTCTCTCAATCTGTTGCGGAGAAGATGGACTAAGGATATTATATCAGAGATAAAGACTGGAGAAGAGAGAATTACTAAACATGAAGGAATAAAGCAGGCATTTTATAAGTATTATGAGAAACTGATGAGCAAGATTTCTAAAGTGAAAAAGCAACAGGAACTGGAAGAATACTTGGATAGAACAAATAAATTAAGATTTACTAAAGATCACAGATTGATCCTGAATAAATCAGTTTCTATGATGGAAGTAATGAAAGCGATTAAGAACCTTAAGAATGATAAAGCCCCGGATTCAGATGGCTTTACGGCAAGATATTACAAGACTCTACAACATGAGATTTCAATTCCATTGCAAAGTACTATAAATGAGATTGTAAAAGAAGGAGTACCGGACACCTGGAGAGAGGCAAATGTGGTGCTAATTCCTAAAGAAGGTAGAGACTTAACAGATGTCAAAAATTATAGACCAATCTCACTGTCGGCGGCTGGGCGGGGCCGGGCAGGCTTGGGTCTGGCTCAGGCCGAGGCAGGCGTCCCGGAAGCCTCAGCCAGCAGAGTCACCGCAAAACTAAAGCAAGCCTTACTTCAGGCGGTAAACAGGAACGAAAAGAAAGGGTTTTCCTCACCCGGGCAACGAAGGGTTAAGCTGGCTGGCAAGGCTTCCGAGCAGAGTCTCGGCAGGAACAAGGCGGGACCACAGCAGGGGCAAGGCAGGCAGGAACAAAGCAGGAACAAGGCAGGAACAAGGCAGCAGCCCTGACAGGCAACACACGGAGAGCCGTTGGTTGTTGCTCCGTGCTGAACCTGGCTCCCTCTGGCTCTAAAGTAGGAGCCTGGCGCCGGCGCCGGCCAATCCTGAAGCTGCTGCACAGCTGGGAGCCCTCAGCCGGGCTCACAGCTGAGCATCCTTAGCCAGCTGCAAGCCCTCAGCCTGCTGCTGACGCTCCAGCAACCGGCGGGAGCGACGGGCAGCCTCCTTGGCCTGCCGCCGCTGCGAGAACGTGGGAGGGAGGCCGTCAGGCTCCTCCGGATCGGGCCCGTGGGTGAGCGGCAGCCCAGCGACCTCCGGGCGACTCTCTTCCGCAGCGCCGGCTCCGTCGGTGTCTTCAGTGGCGTCAGGGCAGGCAGGCTCGGGACGACCTCCCGTAGCGGCAGGTGGCTCCATAGCCTCCTCTGCGGCGGCGGTGGCCTCGACGGCGTCCGGGCAGCTGTTCCCGGCGCCGGAAGCCTCCGCCGCTACTCGCGAGGAGACCTCCGCCGCTACCCGCGAGGAGACCTCCGCCGCTACCCGCGAGGAGACCTCCGCCGCTACTCGCGAGGAGACCTCCGCCGCTACTCGCGAGGAGACCGGGTCGTCCTCCTCCTCGGGTGCTGCGTCTGGGGCCGCGGAGGTCCCGACACTCACTTTTGAATATAGACTATAAGATTTTTGCTTCAGTCCTTGCAACGAGACTTAAAAAGATGTTGGCTGAGCTTACTCATGAAGATCAGAATGGTTTTATACCAAAAATATATTTAAGAAATAATATAAGAACAGTATTGAACACAATTGAATATTACGAAAAGCATAATGAGAAGAAAATGGCCATGATATTTGTTGATGCAGAGAAGGCTTTTGATATGATCAGTTGGCCATTTCTGAAAACAGTAATGAAGCAAATGCAAGCTGGAGATAGATTTCTTTCATGGATTAAAGCAATATATAACCAAAAATATTGTAAAATAAACGGCAAAGGAGATGTAAAGGAAAGAATAGTATGGAATGCTTTTAAGAAAGAGATTAGGAGAAAGTGTGTTAATATGGAAATAGGGATTAAAAAAGGAAAGATATCTACATAGGAAGAAGCTGACAGAAGAAGCAGAAAAGTTACAAATAGAATATCAGAACTATAAAAAAGAGAAAATCAAAAGGCACTGGGATAAAAAGAAAAACAGAACTAAAGGAAATAGATCAGTTAGCAATTACTAGGAAGTATTTATACATTAAAATGAATTTCAAACTTTAGATATACAAGGTATGAAAAGTCTGGCCATGTATCTGTGAAAAAAAATAAAAGAATTAACAAATTAAAGGGAGATAAATGTGAAACAGTAAGAGAAGAAAGAAGAGCAATGATGGCAAAATTTTATGAAAAACTATATGAAGTGAGGTGAGAAAAAGAGGCAGATAGAACATATAAATATCCCTATAAAGAAAGAAGAAGTGAAAAATGTAACAGATAAATTAAAGGGAAAAAATCTCCTGGTGCATATGGATATAGTAGTACATATCATCAATATATTTTTTAAATTAAGTGTTCATGTGGTAAAAATATTTAACAAGGCTTTAGCAAATCAAGAATAACCTAAATCCTAAAGATAATTCCAATACTGAAACCTAATAAAGATGAGACAATTCCAGAATGATATCATCCAATAATATTGGCCAATAAAGATTATAAAATTTTTGCCAAGATATTCTACCAGATTTTAATAAAGAAAAAAAAATTCCACCAGATTTGATAAAGAAGGATCAATACGGCTTTATAAAGCTAATGGTAATAGGTGATCATATCAGAAATATAGTAAATGTAACCTATAATGCAAAGTAAAATAAAAAGAAAGTGGGGATTATGAAATTAGATGTTTATAAAGCATTTCATTCAATAAATCTTACAAAGTTGCAAGAGATTTGTGTTAGGGAAGAAATTTAGAGATACTATTGGAGAATTATACAAAGATAATGTAGCACAAGTTGATGTAAATGGAAATAATGTGGAGGAAATTAAAATAGAGAATGACATTAAACAAGCATGTTCATTATTTCCTTTGTTATTTATAATGGCAATGGAACCATTTGCTAATGTCATAAGGAAGGAAGAAAAAAATTGGGGAGGAAGAGATAAAAATCAATTTTTATGGAGATGATGCATTAATTGTAACAGAACAGCCATATCAAACAATTAAAAAATTATTAGAAATAGTAAAAGACACTTCCATTTGGGACAGAGTGGGTGACGCATGGTTGAAGTCAAGCTCTGACATCAAACCTGCTTAAGAATGATTTTCAGGACAAAACAAAACAATTCTTGCCTGACAAGTGGGTTCCTAAAAGCTAGAGAATCCAGAGGAGTGCCATGCATTTGTAAAAAGTGCCTGGGCATTGTATGCAATCTCACACTACGGACAGAGTGAAACACACTGGGAAGTAATGTGGCTGAACAGCCATTCTTGGATTGAGTGAGCGGGTTGGAGACTTCCCCCACTCAGTCTGCAAGCAAGCCATCACACCTCCCAGATCATTGCAAAGAATAATGATTTGTGAAGAATTGAGAAGCCTTTTATCCGATTGCTGTAAAAACCCTTGGGGTGTTCATATTTCTTTGTAATTGTTACCTTTCCTTCCTTGGTCTAAAGATACCCCAGTGGTGAGAACTGCATCTTTCCCCTCTGTAATGGTTTTGGTTTCTGTAATTGGAGGATAAGAGGAATAAGATGGAGGAAGGAGGAAGTATGTTCTTGTTTTTGTTTTTTAGATATGACATTTTCTCTTTTACTGTCTACTTAACTGAACTTTAATTGGACTTAGACTATATTTTGCATTCTGTGGAAGATCTCTAGGCAAGGGAGGCTGGTATCCAAATTGGCTGGAATGATGCCAAATGTGAAATAAGAGTTGTACTTAAGAGAGTTGCTAAGTGATTCCCTCTCTACTCATCTGTACCTGCACTTAACTATTTAACTTTTTTCTTTTTCCTTCTTCAGAAACTTAAAGACCCCTTTTCTCTTCCCTCTCTTCACTTGTAGTCTCTCTTATGATTTTTACTACTTATTATTAGATCACTATTAATTATTACTTGCCCCTCTTGGAATCTTTTTCTTTTCTTTTTGTTTTTTTCTTCTCTTCTCTTATCCTGTCTTTTCCTTTCCTTTTTCTCTTTTTTTTTTGAAGAGGAGGAGGAGAAGCATAAAGAGGATAACAAGCTTCAGAGGAAGAAACTAGAATTTAGAAGGGAGAGGAAGAAAGAAGAGTGAATTAGAAGTGAGAAAGACAGAAGAAAGACAGAGAAGAGAGAGAAGAAAGAGAAAGAGGGAAAGTAAGGAAAGGAAGAAGGAAAGAAAGAAAGAAGAAGGTTGAAAGCTGAAGAAAGTTGGAGAAAGTACAAGAAGACATGAGAAGAAATTAAAAGGGGCTTAGCAGAAGGAAGCAAAAGGAACTAGCAATTAAAGAAGGAAGGAAGAAGCAAACAGTAGAAAGAAAAAGAAAGAAGGCTGGTGAAATTATCAAAAGTTGGTTAATAGAAAGGTGCAAGAGAAGAAGTCATATTGTATCATTAGTAAAAAGACTCAACAGAAAGATACATGAAATGCAAAACACTCAAGATAGGAGAGGGTCTACTGAAGATGGAATACCACAATATATGTTAAAATTTATGGATGAAATGAGGGATTTCAGGAAAGACACAGGTACATGCTTGGAAGATTTGAATGCTAAATTTACTGTGGTCCATAACCTGTTGGTTCAAGTAAAGAAAGAAGTGAAAGAAAATAAAGACAACATTCAAATATTGAAAAAAGGAGAATCAAGAGCTAAACAGGGAGTTAGAAAAGCAATTGGATCAAATTATCTGGGCAGAAGAGAGGGAACAAAATTCTGGCTAAGAGTTAGAGGAATGAAAAAAGCAGCAAATGAAAATATTAGAAGAAAAATAAAAGAATTAGTGGCAAAGAGTCTGGAATGGGAAAAAGACCAAGTGGACAGAGAAACAGATTTTTTACAATGAATTCATTTTTTGCAAAGAGAAAAATTTTCCAAGAGACATAATAATAAAACATGTTTTAAAAAAACCCCTACAAGAGACAGTATATTGAGCCCTGGTGATGCAGTGGTGTTACTGCAGTTTAGGCCTACTTGGAGATACCCCCAGATATCATTTTGATATCAATAATTTGGCTCTCTTTCACCACCCCTCTCCACGTGTTTGTGAGGCCCCCGGACAAAGCACAGAACTAGGTTCAGCCACTAATTGTTAAACATTCCATTCTCCACCCAGGTAGGCCAGAAATAGCCAGATTCTTGCTTTAAGAGACCTCTCTGCAAACACCCTCATTATGTATGCACGCTGTTTACAAAGGACTCCCTGCCCCGAGCAGGTAACCTGGCAAGCTGAATACTCAACTGCCAAGCACTGAGCATTTGCATACTGGCTAACTCGTTGTCAATTCGGACTTAACGCAATCATGCTAAATTCTGACCTTTCCAAAGCTTTGTCCCGTGCCCAAAACGCATTGTTTTCCCCAAGTATGGCATAGCCTACAGTCACATTTCCCTCTATAAAAACCCCTGATTCTGAGACCATCCTCGAATTGCTCCTGAGTTCCAGACTGCCTTGCTGCTGCTTTGCTTGGCGAGCTTCCCCTCAGCTCCACATGATGAGATACATCGCACCCCAGCTTCGCTCTCTATCTTCTTTCTGGGCTCCAGGAACAGGTTCCGTATCACCCGAATCAACTATCCCTCTTAAAATCCCGGTATCCTACTCAAACCTTTATTTTCCTTAGTTATCTGTGTGCATGTGTTGCTTACATTGTGTGCCTGTATTTAATAATCCAACACGGTTTGCTTCTTGACTTGGCCTGACCCCATAAACATTGGGCTACAAGATCCTGCTGCATTACCCTGCGTCTCGTAATGCCAACCAGTGCTCTTGACTAATTTCCCCATCTTTTGTAATTGTAAGGTTATTTAGGTGTCCTTCTCAGGACCCCCAGTAAACAGGGTAACAGTGGTTAAACACTGGTACTGCAGCCACAAGGTTGTGAATTTGATCCTGCGAGCCTCCAAGTTGACTCAGCCTTCCATCCTTCCACAAATCAGTAAAATGTGTACCCAGTTTGTTGGGGGCAATTATCTAAACACATTGTAAACCACTTAGAGAGCACTTAGCTGATAAGTGGTATAGAAATACACATGCTATTGCAATTGCTATAATGGAAGGCATTTGGGTAGATGGAAAATTAATGATAATAATGAATTTTTTTTGATAAGATTATTAAGAAGAAGAAAAGATTGTAACTTCCTAGTTGAGGTGTTAAAATGGGAGAAAATTTTGTTCAGCTGGGACAAGCTGGAAAAAGTAAACTTCACATTCAGAAAGGAAAGATGCAAAATTGATTCAATAGAGAAGGCCAAGGAATTCATTAAAAAGAATAAGAAGGGATTTGGATGACTTGTAGAAAACAAGATATGAAAATATGGACTCAAATGATGATTTTGATACTCAAGAAGGATTTAATCAGGAGGAAGACCCAAGAGAATTGGTGAGAAAATGAATTAAAGAAAGGAAGAGAGAGCAAAGAACAGGAAGAAATAAGCCTATTGGGCTTGAGTGCCTCTGACATAGAATAAAAAGAAGGAAGGTTCAAGAAAAGAATACAGAAGGGGGAGGGAAAATTCAGGGGGAAGGGGGAAGGGGTAATTATTTAGCAATTAACAGTCATATAGAACTATAAGGGATGAGAATTAATATATTGTATGGAATGTAAAATATTTAAATTCAATCTTAAAAAATTAATATTCCATTATCTTAAAAGAATTAATGCAGATATTACATGCCTGTAAGAAAACTGAATTAATAAAAAAGTAATAAAAACATGCTTAAAGTTCTAAACCAAAAAGCTTAGGAGAAGAATTCATTTCAGTAAAACAGAATAAGAAAAATGGAGTGACGATGTATGTGAAAAAAACTTGATGCCTAAAATCAGTTTTGTCAGATGCAAAAAATAGATTTGTGGCTATAGAAATTAGAGCAAGAAACACAAATAACATTTTATAGAGAATTAAATAAGATGTTGCAATTAGATTATAAGAATTGGTGTTTATTTAACTAGATATAACTAGACGGTGGAACATAAATTTTTCTCTGATGGGTAAAATATCAGCATTTAAAAAGAATGTCCTACCAAGAATAGTGAATGAAATAGTTCTGATTATTTTTTTCAAATGTGATATTTGCAAAGTGACAGAAAGAATTACTAAAATGGTATTATGGTCAGGCAAAAAACTAAGAAATAAAGGGAAACTGTTAATGGATAGAAGAGAAAGAGGAAGATTAGGAGTTCCAGATCTAAAATTATATTCTGAGGCCTCTTGTTTAACTTGGTTAAAACAATAGATTATATTGGATACCAAGAGATTTGGATTTGGAAGAGCATGAATTAAGAATGCGGTGGCATGGATACTTATGGTATAGAAAAGTTAAAATAATAAAGAAATTAAAAATCATATTATAACAAGATCATTACTATGAATTTGGGAAAAATATAAGGAGATATTCTGCCCTAAAACTTTGGATTGGTTATCCCCATAAGAGGCTTTTTGTAAGCGAGACTTAAGAGGTAATAAGTGGATAACATATGTTAGAAGAAGAAGAAGCAGGGAGCTAGAGGATTAGAGAGATAAAACAACTGGGAGAGGGAAGATTTAAGATGCTATGATTAAACTATTACCAACTGAGAGAGAAAAAGTGAAAGATAACTTTAAAAAAATTCAGTGTGAGGGAGATAAATTGGAATTTGAAAAATTGCTATGCTTCGATAATAACCACTCAGTAAGTAATAACCACTTGATAAGTAAAATGTATAAATTATAAGATTTAATACTGAAGAGGAGCAAGTAAAAGAATGTATGATCAACTGGGTGAAGAACTTGATTTATAATATACAAATGAGGCTATGGGAAGATATCTGGATTAAAGGAATGAAATTAACCTATTCTTACAATGTCAAAACTTTTACAAAATGATGTTTAAATGGTATATGATCCTGGATAGATTGCCAAAAATATATAAAGATGTAATACCTGCTGGCAATGTTAAAAAACAAACAACTGGATTGCTCTTCCAAATGTGGTAGAAGTGTAAAAAGGCAAGGATATACTGGCTTAACATTAGTAAACAGATGCAAAAGATTGGGAACTAATATAGCCTTGAAACCTGAATTATACTTACGAAATATGATAAATTTAGAGAATAAAAGGGAGAGAGAATATAGCGTTTTGGTGCTATAGCAGCTGTGAGACTGGTTTATGTGAGATATTGGAAGACAAATAAAATACCAATCTGTATAGAATGGAAAACAATGATGGACTTGGTGCACTTAGATAAGTTAACTAATTTAGTAAAGAAGAATTCAATAGAGATATTTCTAGCAACATGGAAACCTTTTATAGACTTGGTAAAGCAACATAGAGAAGATACTAGCATTGTAGGATTTGATGTGTAGGAAGTAAAGTAAAATAAAAATATAATGGTGGTGAATTTGATTAAGATAAATAACAAAAATAAGGACAAGAGGGAAGACTAGATTTATTAGACTACAGTCAGGGAAAGATGGAAAGTCGTTTTTTAGAGGGAGAGGAAGAGGTGAAGTTTTCATTGTTGTTTATGTGTTTATGTTTGTGTATATATTTGTATATGTGCTATGTATGTATGAGTCAACACTGATTAAAGTAAAATAAATAGTGAAAGACTGAAAAGATGTCAAGTCTTAACATTAACACAGGAAAAGTCAGAAATAATGTTTATAAACACAAAATGGGATGAGCAAAAGAAAATACAGAAAATAACAGATTTGAAGCGAGGAGTTAAGAAAACAAGATATTTAGGAGTAAATGTAATGACCAACATAAAAAATATGGTTCAAGGGAATGATAATCAATTATGGAATAACATAAACAAACAAGTAAGCAAGTGGAAAAAATATTGGAATATACTAACTAGGACTAGCATTTAAGATGATGATACTCCTTGAAATGCTACATTTATCTCAAATAATCCCTTTAGTAATTCAAACAATCCCTTTAGTAAACAAAGATAATAAGGAATTGAGAGAGGAAAATTAAGGAATTGATTTCATGGGGAAAAATCTAGGATTTCAAGCGCATTACTTTATATGCATCAAGAAAATGGAAGTTGGCAACTTCCCTTCCTTAAATAGTTTGTGAGCCCTTCCCAATAATTAGATTGTCCATCATATTGCACATGATGAACAAAAAAGGTGGTTCAGGATAGAAAAACAGCTAAATAACATGGAATAGAGATCATTGTTAGGAAACAAGGAAAAAAAGGAAAAATTTAAAATAATTAATAGGCCATTTTGGTCAATGTGGCATCTATGAGAAAAATGGGGGAAAAACCTGAGGGTGGGGACTACAATTGACATCCAATAGAACATTTAAATAAAGAAGAAGAAGGAAAAAGGAAATTATTAAAGAAAATAAGACAGAAAAGATATAAGGCAATAGGTGACTTATTTGATAATACAGGAAATCAGATAGAGATAAATAACTTATTGGAATTGACGGGAAAACTGTTGATTTCAATTATGTGGGATAAATAAAAGTTTACAGGAAATCACCAATACCCATTAGATGAACAACTTAAGGCAAGAAGGAAGTAAAGTGATAGGAGGCAAAATTTATAGAATTTTACTGGAAAATCAATTTAATCTGGCAGAAGGTATATTAGCGATATGGGAAAAGGATGTAAAGGTTAATAACAAAAGAAAATCAACAATGGATACAAGGGACAAATAAAAAATAAAAATAACAAGGTAAGAGAACAGCAGTTAAAAATAATAAGAAGGTGCTATAGAACTCTGTTATCTACTGTGTAAAAGTCAAAGTTTGTCAGTGATCTTGTCTGTTTGTCTGCTTCAGGCAGGTGAAGACCTCATATGATTGGCTGGCTGTGAAGATTCTATGGAAGGGGAGGGAGGGGTCTTTAGAATTCTCAGCTTTTGGGCCTCAGGCCAGTTGCTATGGAGAAGAGGCCCAGCAGCAAGAAGAAGAGCAGTGTATTCCCTCAGAAACCAAACCTCTGTTGTGTTAACAACTCTGAAGACGGATTGGAGAATATGGGGATAAGTTACACATACTAGAATAGGCTGGTTGCTATGAAGACGAGGCCTAGCAGCAAGAAAGAGGACAGTGCATTCCCTCAGGAACCCAACCTCTGTATGTTAACAACTCTGAATACAGATTGCATTTGGAAATATAGGAAAAAGTTACAGGTACTGAAATAGGCCGGTTGCTATGGACATGAGGCCTAGCAACAAGGAAGAGGACAGCGTATTCCCTCAGGACCCCAAGCTGTGTATGTAGATAACTCTGAATACAGATTGCATTGGGGAATATAGGGAAAAGTTACAGGTACTGGAGAAGGCAGTTTAGTGGGTTCTTAAGAAGAAAATAAAATCTTGGGCAGTGCCAGGTAAATATGCTAGTTAGATTATAAGAATTGGTGTTTATTTAACTAGATGGCAGAATATAAATAAGTTGAGGGCAAAGGGGGAAAGTGGGAAGGGAAGAGAGAAGCTAGGACATTTTAAAAGCAAGTGAAAAGGAGGGGGTGGTGGCACAACAGAGAATTAATTGGGACCATCCCTGTCAAATTGGGACAGCTGGAGGATGTGCTTCCCCAAGCTCTCTTTTAATATTAATTGGTTTTGTTTCATAAGCCCTTTTCACACGGGGTTAAAAAAACGGTGTAGAGCGACCTCTGACTGAGGTCGTCTACACCGTAACATGGATTGGGGCAGACTACTTTTGTGTAGTTCCACACCCCAATCCACGCAGGGGCGACTGGAAGTGGCGGTGCTGCGTGCTTTTTGAAAACCACTTTTCAAGTGGTTTTTAAAAAGCACGGGGTGTGCAGCCTCATGCAGCCCCATCACTGTGCCCGCTGTGGATTTGCAGGTGCACGCAAGTGTGTACCTGCAGACTGGCCAGGGGGTGGGCTTCTGGCTGGCGAGCTTCTCCGGTTGGCGGAGGGCCTCCGCCAGCTGGAAGCCGCCATTTTGGATGCCGCGGGACTCTGCAGGATACTGCCGTGTGTGGAGCCGCGAACTCGCGCTGCTCCACATTGCGACGGCTCCAGGTAAGCTCCGTTTTGGCGTGTTTTTGGGCGTGGCTTCCTCCGTGTGTGAAAAGGGCCATAGAGTTGTAAAGTCTGCCAAATGAATTCTGATTACTTAAAAGCGACACCTTTGTGCTTCATTTATGTTATTTAATTCTGCTTGATTATATTATTCCAGCTATGTAAATATTGCTTTAGAAATTATTGGAATCTTTATGTCATAACTACATATTAGGTAGATCTTCTTTGACAATTTTGATAGTGAAATTTTTTTGTCACTTATTATTCTAAACAATATGCTACTTTTAAGTTTCATATGTTGTTCAAAAGCAAATGTTAAATTCTACATGGAGCACCATTAAAATTCCTAGCACTAACATCTTTGCCTCACAGCTCTTCTGTTGAGCTGACAAAACACAATAGTCCATTTGAACCAAAGAATATTTATAAAGCATCCAGTTCTTTGATACTCATATTAGGAGCTTCAGTGAAGTATTGTGCTGAAACTGACAGGTCAGACAAACTACAGGACCAATCTGAGCAAGCTGATGCAATCTCTATGGATGACTTCCTCTTTCAACGAGGAAATACTTGTGTTCAGGATACATCCCATGCTTTTAAATCCTAATACTTTGATTGGGCCAAGAAAAAGACACTAAATAAACTAAATTAGCTTTTGAAGTTCATTGGCTTTTATATCAGGTGAAGATATTAAAAATGATATGGGAGAAAAAAAACAACAGTGTTGGACTCACAGACTTACATTTTGTTTGAGATGTTTGCCTAAGATAGTCTTAATGGTGGTTTGTGGGGGGCGGAATGATGCAAAGATAGACTCCAACTCTTTTTGGCCAAGTGGGGACTGAGGACAAGGGCAGTAAAAGCCAAGTAATAAATTCCTGTCTCCTTCAGCAGCAACCAAATAATTTCCTTTGAGATCTAGGCCAATAGTTCTTGAATTTTTCTTTACTAGGATCTGATCTTAATATAATTTATTGCCGGAGACTTCCAAGACTTAACTCAAGATTTAAATATTTAAATATAGATCTAAATAATCAAATATTTATTCATTTATTAAAGGCTTCTGGAAACTAGGATTCAAATCCCTACTCAGACAGTGAGTGACCTTAAGTTACATTCTCTCAGCCTCAGAGGAAGGCAAAGGCAATCCCCCTGAACAAATCTTGCCAACCCCTCCCCCCGTGATAGGTTCATCATAATTGCCATAATTCAGAAGTGACCTGAAGGCATACAACAACAAAGTGCCACTGATAGGGGAGGTTCTTTCTAGCTATCATGTCTCTCCCCTTTGACTTATGGCAACCTAAAGTGAACCTATCAGGGGGTTTTCTTGGCAGGGTTAATTGCCTTTGCCTTTCTCTGAGAGAATGTGACTTCTCTGAAGACAACCACTAGGTTTCAATGGCCAAGTGGGGATTCAAATCCAGTCTTAGTTTGGGCATGTGCACATGCCTGCTACTGTGACGCTTTCTTCAGGAACACAGCAGCGGGGGTTTATGTTCAGGTGCCAAAACTTCTCTCTTGTTTGCAAACAAGGGAGCAGGTTGGGTGTGCACACACAGCTGCTGCTGTGTCCCTTTTGTCAGGTAAGTGGCAGCAGGGGGTGTGCACACACACCCAGACTGCTCCTTTGTTTGCAAATGAGGGAGCAGTTTGGGCGCATGCACATTACCTGCTACTGAGTCTCTTTTGTCAGGGATGTGGCAGTGTGTGTGTGTGTGTGTGTTCAGGCAACAAAATGGATCCCTTGTTTGCAAAGGAGAGAGAAGTTTCAGCACCTACCCCCCTGCTGCTGCATTCCTGTTGTTGCTGCTGTTAGTGTCCAGCAGCAGGGTTTTTTGAACCCCCTGTGAGGGCTCCGTGGACCCTAGAACCACTGATCTAAGCCATCTCTGTCTTGTGGGAAACTGTAAGCCCATTTGTAGATAGCATACTATGCATCTTTCATGAAACCTTTGCTCTGTCACAGCTGGAGGTAAGTTTAGGTATTGTAACAAGCAAAACAGGTGAGATATCATCAAAATTAACTGTAACAGAGGAATCCTAAACTAGAGGGAGCAAACAGGCTGGAATGTACTTTCTGAGGGTTTTACCTCCAATTTTGAACTCGACTATCATTTGCAAATTCTTCCTGTTGCAACACTTATCTCCAGAAGATATGCTTACAGTTCTTTACCTACAAAAGGGCTTGCAGTGTCACACAGAACAGAGTTGGCCTACCTTGTTGCTGCTAAAAGTGATAGAAATTTTATTATCTTGGTTTTACTATCATTGCCTTCTGTTACCAAGCCAAGAAAGGGTATGATGTCTACCTGCATCAGTCCGTCTGAAGACCACCTTAAATACCATCTTAACCAAACATCTCAAAACAAAATGCAGGCCTGTGGCTTGTACCCTATCACTTCTTTCATCCAGTGTAATTTTTAACAACTTTGATGAGGAAGCCACTGAGTTTCAGAAGTTAGCATAATGTATATAACATCTTTGGGTTGGCCTAGAAAAGATATTGCTGCAAAGTACATTATATATTTTCTTGTATTTTTCTGTACCCAAATATTTCTTTGATCCTATGCATTTGACTCCAGGATTGACACTCCAGCTGGGAACGTCAGTCTGCCATGTAAGTTCTTGCTTGTTAGGTCTGCAGTGTTTCACATCCTAGCCTCAAGCTCAGACGGAAGAGTAAGCTGGATGAGCTGATTGCTGGAGAGCTGTTATCAGGTACAAGCATTAGGAATCTTTGAATGCTGGAGTTCATAGTGCTAAACAAAAATAACAAATGGGTACGTCTATGGGACATTTTCACACATGGCAATATAAACTGGCATACTAAATGCCTCATTAAGGAAACCACGAGGCTTTCCTATTCTTTTTAATTATCATTTGAGTTTTGCTAACAGAAGCAGGATAATCACTGTGTTTCAGTGTTAAGATCTTTCTCCCTCTGTCACATAAATAAATACTGTGAAGTCCTCAACAAAGTTTTGCCTTTTAATGCAAAAACTGTAACATTTTCTTGCTGCTTCTTTGTGTTCAGGACCCCAGGGAGGGGTATCATTCTTATTTTCATGTTTGCAACAATACCCATTTGAAGCTTTAGGCAATGTCTTTTCTGCTCTTTTGAATGGTAGGGTTCCCAGAAGGAACAATTACTAATTATTTTGAATGGTTTGCTAATAACAAAATCCTACCATTATTTGAAATTAGCAGCAAAATAATCCTGACTTGACTTTTTATCAAATAATGTATTTGTACAATTGTAATGCTTGAATACAATTCCCTCATGCAATGTATAAAATACAAATTAAACCACTGCTTCTTTACTTTTTCATCATTATACTTTCAGCTCTAGAGTAGGTGGAAATGTGTTTGAAAATCAGAGATCTACAGATATCTTATTTAAATTTGCTGTGGGAGATTTCTGTTGCATTAAGATGGAAAGAAACCCAGCATAAACTACTATTTTTTTAAATTCCCAGCAAACAACACAATCAGACCAAGGGAAATTATACTGTTTAGATTCCTTCCTGTCTAGCACTTTTCCATATGAAGATCTTACAAAAACTGCACAGCTTTTGTGTAGTATTTCAGTTTCTTTCCTTAACGATAGGAGTGTTATTGCAGGAAAAAAAATCTTTCTGAAATAATACTGTTTTATTCAAGGATAATAGAACTCATTTCTACAGTAGTTTATTGTTAAAAGCACTCTAAGGAATGTTGCTCTGTCAGACTCATAGACATCCACAGGATAAAGTTTATGATATCTCTAACAGCAGAGCCTCTTATATACATACATTTATGTAAATCTCATTACTATATTTTACAAATTCTACACAGACAAGAGCAATCTTCTGCAATTCTGCTCCAATACAGGGACACACAACTACTACTCTGAAAAAATTCTGTGACATACATTCTCTCTCCTACCACATCAATTCCCTGTCACTTTGCAAAGCATTTTTTTGCCCCTTTAAAAAGCCTTATATGTGAATTATCTACAACAATGTAGCCCTGGTGTGGATTGACCCCACCTAAGATAGTTCTTATATCCTATATGTTCCTTACCACCAGTGTTGCAGTATACATCTCTAGATAGGGCAATGTTGACCTAAATCCAATTATTAATTCCAGTAGTGTCAGTCTTAAGGTACTGTCCTGTAATGTTTGCTGACGCATCATGGCTGGCACTGTTCTAAAAGGAACTAAATGTGGCTCAGTGGGCATGTCTGTTATATCAATGGAAAATAACCAAGAAATGTCAGTAACCACAGATCTTGGATTCAAAAACCTGATCTGTCACAACCATTCTTGGGCTCTCTGTGTTGTTGGGCTACAAAAAATCTTCTACCATGCAAATTTACTTTATGTTTGTTCCTGGCACATGTGTGTTTGTCATTTGCAGTCCCTATCCATAAGTCAGGTACAGTTAAATAAAGTACACTTTGTTAAATACTGTTCATCCACTGAATGTAATAGCAGATTTTTTCCTGCATAACATGCTGGAAGAAGTATCTGGAGTTGGATGTGAAAATCACCAGAAATAGAAATCTGAAATCTAGCCTAAAATGGAATACATGTAAGTGGTTCTAGATCCATCATAGAATCCATTTAGCTTGACTGAGAACTACTTGTTAAAATGCTTTCCGGTCTAATACACCAAACCTGTCAATATTCTGACAAAGATGAGAGAGAGAAATGTCCCTGAAAAAGAATGCTGTTTATATGCCTTCCCTGGCTTGTAAGGAGGAGATGGGAGTTGTAACAAGTGTCTTCATAATGTCAAGAGAGTATAGTATTTCCGAAATGATTCACCAAGTAATGATAAGTGCCATCTGATGTCAGGCCTGCTAAGCACTTAAGACAGAAAATTAGAGAGGTGTGAAACTAAAAAAAGCCTAAGTAATTTCTTTTTTTTTAATTAAAAAAACCCCTGTTAGCCTCTGAAGAAATGGTATGGAAGAAAGCACAGCTTGGCAGACTGTAGTACATAGTGGAAAAAAATAGATCCACAGGATAAGAAAAGCTTTCACTAGCCATGTTGGCTCAAGGAAATTGCTCTGCCTTCCTCCAGATTAGCCAAAGACGGTATATCTCTGTTTCTCAAGCAGTAATTACATTTATTCAGTACTTTTTGTAGGGCTTATGGCCTATAGATCTTTGGAATTTGATTCCTGCTCCATGCATTTTAGGCCAACTGTAATTGTCCTTTAAGATTACATATTAGTGGCGATGATGAGATATATAAAGCATGCATGATAAATACCCTTGAAATGCTAGGGTTTTTGCAATTTACTCTTAAATATCTCATAGAACAAACCCTTGGACATTGCTGTGAAACCACAAACTGTGTTTTATTTATTTTTTTTAAAAGAGAATTACTGTAAACTTTCTGTAAATATGCACACAGAATTTAAAGCAGAGAAGCCAGGTACGGGCAAAACGTGGGGAAACATACAACCCCCTCATCTTTTAGGTGGAAGCTACAGGCCCCAACAGGGCTGCATTAAGGTTTTCATAGGCCCTGTACACTGTTGTATTCAACTCTCCACCTCACCTTGAAGTGCCATTAGGAATGTTTTTGTAGGCCCTAAAATGTTTGTAGGAATTAGGCACTAATGGATAAGATGGCCCTGGGCTCTGACCCATGACCATGCTCACTGACTCTTCTAGTACTGGCAGTTTTATGGTGAAGCAGTTAACAAGGTAATCATCAAAACCAGGAGTACATGTCTAGTCATTTCTACGTCCTCCAATATTTCACAGATGCAAACTGGCACACATGCGGCTGAATAACATAAAAGTGTGGCCAAAAGAGTGTGACAAGGCCAAAAGAGGGCAAAAATTATTAATGGCGAAGAATGAACAAAACTATTATTTTCAGCAGAGAATCCTCAAAATATATGTATTGAGTTTAGGAAAGCCTGAAAAAGCTAAAATCAGTATATATATAATACTCTCTATCTAATGCATCTGATGAAGTGAATGTTGTCTATGAAATCGTATGCTTGACATTTCTTCTCATTCTCAATGGTATTACTGGATTCCATTTTTTTTACAATGCTAAAACACATCACCATGGCTGTCTTTGGATATCATTATGTAAATCCTGAAAGCCTGCCTAAATAGCAGATTTCCATCTGATTGTGGAAGCTAGTCAGGGTCAGCTCTGGTTAGTACTTTGATGAGAGACTGCCAACAAATGCCAGGTGCTGAAGGCTGTATTTCAGGGGAAGGAAGTGGCAAAACTACCTCTGAGTATTCCTTGCCTAAGAAAACCCTATGAAATTCATGGGATCACTGTAAGTCAACGGGTGACTTGAAGATACACACACACACACACACACAGGTCTCAAAAACAGATATGCTAAACTGGAAGGGACAGTTTTTTAAAAATTACTCATGGTAAAGCATGGTAAAAAGCTTTTTTTCACCAAAGAGAGGCATTGTCCAAACCAGATCTCAATCAGTCACATAATGTCATTTTCAAGGATACAGTGGTCTTAGCCCACAAGTGATTTTAAAAATATAATCTACAGTAACCACATTGATTTCTTACACTACTGTATCTATTCTGTATGTCTGCTTATTATTTGGAGAATGGCTAGAAATTCATGGTGATTCGCTAGCAGATAATCTTTGAAGTCAATGCATTACCATGTTCACCAACTCTGAAAAATCTGAAGTAGAACGACCTTAGCTTGTTATTTCAGTTGCTTTTGGTTCAGCTTTATTGCGTCCTCTAATTAGGAACAGCTATGCTTGGGTAGACAGTGTTGATTGAAAAGGCACAATATAGATAACTGTGTACATTACCCACATAAAGCATGGATAGAAAATCTAGGGTGATCAAGTGTTTCATTTGGGAAACTGAGTTGCTGCTTTAAATTTGGGAAATTCACTTGCCAGTAAATCGACACATAGCTTTCCATGAGATGAAAAAAAAAAAATTGTGAGGTAATGCAACTTTTGATGAACTGTTATCAGACCAAACCATTAAAATCTTGAAATTGTATATCTTATAATATGTCACACTACAAAGGAATGGGAAAACATGAAAAAACAATGTGAGCCTGATACACAGAGAACATTTTACATACTCTGTTATGCACAGTGAATAACCTGCCATATTTTAGAAATGTATTTAAAGCAGAGCTTGTCCTTTAGAAGTTGTTCATCCTCAAACCCCTATGTCCTAACCAGCACAGATAGTAGTGAGGAACGCTGGAAGTTGCAATCCAGCAACATCAGGAGGACTGCATGTTGAGGAAAGAAAAACAAAGGATAAAGAACACTGTCAGACATTGAGTTTATGGCCTGTAAACATATAAGACACTAAAATAATCAGTCAGCTTTGTGAACTAGCACCAATCTTCTCTTGATAATTCCACACTGTTAGGCTATGGATTACAGAGGTTGCTCACTGGGCAGGAGACGGAAAGGACACAGGATACCTACTGAGATATCTATTACTTTCTGAAGCTTTACAAATAAAATTATAACTTACATGAAAAGGTGTGAAGAAAATTTTCCACAATTTTCTTACAGGGACAATGCTTTCTGCATCTCACGCCTTGGTGATGAGGTCAGGGGTATAATGATTCTGATAGTGTAAGTAAGTTATTATCATAGAGGGCAGTTTCTGACACACAACCCGAACAGAGTTGGGCTGCCATCAGCCAACATGTCCATCTGCATCACCTTGCAAATGATGGGCTTGGGGGGTGTAATTGGATTGTGGTCCTTATCCTTTTACAGGGGTCAGTTGGGGGACTTCTGCTTGAAACACAGGTCTTTGATCTATGGTGTCCTGGAAGATTCTACTTGTTCCCTAAGTAGAAAAGGCTGCAAAAGCCAAGGAGGAATTTGGGTGTGTTGTCATCAGTAAGCTGCAGTAGTAAATTTCAGAACGGAAGCACTCTTCATGACAGTTGCCATTGACACTGCCAAGTGAACTAAAATTTCAGGCAACTGTATTGATCCATATTTATACAGATGAGTGTGTCTCACTGGATGGTTTAAATGTTGTTAACCATTCTAATTGCTACTCTAGTGAGTTGAAAGTTTTGATATACTGTAAATTATTCTAATATTTTTTTGATCTTGTTTTCAAGATAGTGCTTGAAAAACCAGATAAAGTTCTGGAACCAAACTGAAGCAACCGAGTTCAGGCAGTATCATTAAACCGGAATAGACAAAGGTGGATGCTGGGATCTGAATAGTTCAGAAAGCTTGTTTGAACTAAAAAAGGAGTTAATCTGGAGTAAGCATATATAGGAATTCCACTGCCAGCCACTTAATGCTTCTACTGGGTGTTGAAACAACTTGGTAAGGCTCACTACTGTTCTGAACTCATTCTAAGTTTTACTAACTGTTCCACACAAGTGTCAATCCAGATGTTAACTATTTGTTTATACACTGTCCATTAATAAATACACTGTTAGCCTGGAAAATTAAAAGTGTATTTCATTTTGTTCTCGTCAGTTTTTTTTACTACCAATGAGAACCATAGCTCATTGTTATTGTGGCTTTAGTATACATTCTTTGTTTCCATAAAGAGAAATAATGTTGAAACAAAAGGCTTAGAGTCCTTTGTGGCACAAATCAGATTGTACTAGTATGGTGTTTCTGCTGTTTTACTGACATACACCATGGTTGGTTCCTGTGCAATTGTTGGAAGAATATCCATCATGGCTGCCAAATACATTCTGCTTCCCCAGTTTAATTAGTTTATAGTAGATATATCCTGCTCTTAAATTAATTCTGCTAGCAGGGACTAACAGTAGCATTCAAAAATTGTTGTGTTTAGAAGAATGGTCTGTAACAAAATCATATCACCAACTCCATATGACCATTTCATACAAAATGCATATTTTAGTAAAAGAGATGTGGAGGATGAACAGGATTTGCAGCTATGCAATTATTATTTTCCCAAAAAATTAACTTCAAAAATATTAAAAGGCTAGTTCTAATAAAAATTCCAACTGGGTTATAATTAATGTGGCACTTTTATGCTGTTTTTAAATATTCTGATGCCAAATGAGTGAAGAGAAAATTCTCTATATTAACTTGTTTTACCCTGAAGCGTGGAATATCTTTCTGTACTCACTTCTCAATTGTGAGAAAACAATTGCAATATGCAAGCAATTTGCATAAAACATAACAAAAGAAAACATTTCTGAACCAATCTTTTCAAGTGTTCATTTCATTTCACTTCACAAAAACAGTTGGCATTGCTGAGTGTTACTTCTGGGATCAAACATCTCACAAACTTGAATCTTGTTTTAGTTTTTTTAAATGGTTTTATAAGTTTTTAATGTTTTTAATTGTTTTGATGTTTTAATTTGCTGTTAGAAGCCACTTTGGGTCCCATGCTAGGAGAAAAGTAGCATATAAATCTAACAAATAAAATACAATAATTAAAAAAAACTGCTGCAGAATGGGCTGGGTAAAGTGCAGCCCTCTGTGGGTTATGGTTTCCAGGGTCCCTAACGGTTAATTTCCCCCCCTCATTGTTTCACCTCAAAATGCCCTTATTACACTATGTAGCTGTAGAGGGCATTTCTGCCACATTTTGGGCCTCCCCAGGCCACTTTAGGCCCAAGAGAGACCTTTTTTAATGAGACGAAATGACTTCCATGTTATTACTTATTATTTAAAAATGGACTTCTCCTGGGCCAAAAAGGGAGGGGAGAAACATAGCAAAAAGGCACTCCACATTGTGCTGTTGTGTGCCTTCAAGTTACTTCCAACTTATGGCAACCCCAAGATGAACCTACCATGGGATTTTCTGGGGCTGAGAAAGTGTGACTCACCCATGGTCATCCAGTGGGTGTCCATGGCCAAGTGGGGAATCCACCCTGGTCTCTAGCACTCAAATTACTACACTTGCTGGCCCCATATCTTAGGGGCCATTTAAATAGGACAGAAAATATAATTTTATTTTATTTTTATTTTTTTTTGCAGTTGGGTTTTGAGGGATGGTCCTTCGAGACTTCCTAGAGGGGCAATGTAGCCCCTTAGTCTCCAGCTGTTTCCCACACCTGGGTTTAGAAGATACTTGTATGCGTGAAGCACAACAATTGTTTCTGGTAAGTTTAATATAGCACAACATATTCTATGTTGGAGGGCCTGAATCTGGAGGAAGCAACAGACACACTGGGAAGAGGAGACATACTATTAAAGTGATGGCTGGAAGAAAGTCTTAGAGACAGACATATAGAACTGTAACATATACGTGTGACTGAAGGCCAGTAGTTTACATTCTTATTCCAGAAGAATGATGGAGTTTCAGTATTTATGTAGAAAAAATAGAGTAGTAGTATCATGGAAAAAGTCCCTGAAACGTGAAAAAACACATGATACCATCTGTCATGAGAGCTAGTAGTTGTTAATCATAATAATGATTATGAATCGGTCTATTAACAGCTATTAACAACTAATAGCTATCATGACAGATGGAACTTTTGAGATTGCAATCGTTATTATTTCCTGTATTTCTGATGTTTTTGCTGTGAGAACTGTTCCTTATACAGCAGAACAACACAGTCCAGACAGAAAAGGATGGTATCATCAGCAGGCTTGGGAGAGCTACAAGATTTGCAGAAACATTTTAAAAAAAAAGTTTAAAAGTTCCTTATAGAAAAGGACTGCTGTAAATACCCCAAGGGTGCTGGAATATGTGTGGTTACTATTGATTGGTGACTTGAGGTCTGGAAGCAAACACAGAAAAATCAGTGGGAAGAAATAATGAAATAATGAAGAGGTTGGACTTGCAAACAGGGACTATTCCAATCTGCAACATTTTGGAACACTTGTATTTTTTTTGAACATCAGCCACTGAGGATATACAATGGCAGAAGTCTCCTACTACCATGCTTCCCAAAAGGATTTTGACTGTGGGAAGATTTCTATACCTGACAAGTGGATCAGCTGAGGAGAAGTGGTTGGGAGAAAAGGAGGGAATCTCCCAGGGCCCTCTGAGGGCCAGAAGAGGAACTTCAGGGGGCCGTGTTTATCCCAGGGGATGGACTCTCCTCTGTCCTAGACAGGCTGGCTACTGTCAGAAATAGAATTGTAATGAAGTAGATCCTTGGTCTGACCCAGAAACTGTTCCTGAATTCATATGAAAGAAATCATTGAGCTTGTGGAAGAGATAGGAAGGAAATGATGGTGACAATGCCAGAGGCCTAACCTTTGTGGTTCTCTGACCTAAAAATTTTGGCATTTAAGGCTCCATCTTAGGAATGCTGGTTAAAAGTATTAATAAATAACATATTAAAGACTTCCCTGGCAACAAGAATGAAGAAATCATTATAATAAACCTTTATTGTTTCAGTCTTGTGATGGATGTCATCAGTGTGAGATGCATGGCATAACAAAATGTTCTTTGAAGTTGTTCAGAACATAGCTAACAATGAATTATATTGGAGTAGGGTTTTTTTGTGGGGGGTACAAGTAAGCCAGCTGACAACAGGGGGCATTAATCTAATCTTCAACTGTTCAGTTCACATCTTGCTTGATATGGCACTGGCTTGGCCGCCTCCACTGGCTTGCAAATAAGTGTCTGAGGCAAACAACTGGAACAAAGTCAGAGATGATAGATGGGAAAAGCATTCCCCAAGCAATAGAAATTGCATTCTGTAAAACATGTCAGCCTATCATATGCTGATTTTCCATCAATCATATTTGGCTAGACTTAGCACTTCATTTCAGAGAAATATCGAACTGTGAATTGAACAGAAACAAAACTAAATGTGTTCCTTTGTGTTAAGGACTGATCTTTGTGATTTCAGTTTCCACAAAAAGCTATGTCGCCTAACTTATTCCACTCATGCTACCAGTTGCTCAGGCTGTCAGGCCCTATGTCTGTAATGCCGTTACACCAGTGATTAATGAGTGATACACTGGTGTTCTAACACTGTACAAGGAAGGACTAGTAACTTGGTTTATATGGGGAGCTGGCTACATAAATCTCAGACAACTCATTCCATGTTGCTTAGGACACAGCAACATTCTTGATGAGACATACATTTCAGGATGTGTGACATCATAGGATTTTAATTTTAGGGAAGGTCCTATCTACATATTATACTCAGATCTAGGCAATTTCTGCACTAGACTGTTATAGTGCTATTATTCCACTTTCAACATTGTAAGGAACCCTGGGGTTTACTGTTTATTCTACTTTCAACATCCCATGGAACTGCAAACTGCAAACCCCAGGATTCCATAGGATGTTGAAAGTGGAATAACAGTACTATAACAATCTAGTATGAAAATGGCCCTAGGAATGTTATTATAGGAAAGGAACTTGTTCTTTTACTCATTATTGTGTCTGATGGGACATACATTCTTGCATGACAGAGTGTTGGGTTAAATGACCCTTGCAGTCTTTTCCAACTCTTACGTTTCTATGACTAATTTCTATGAATGTTGCAGTCTTGGGGAGTATAATCTACTAAGTTACATGTTATTAGTCTATCGCTTTATTAGCCTACCATCTTCTAGATTTTTACATCTTGGAAAGTCCCCTTGAAGGAACTTCCTTCCGTAACTCAATGGGAACTGCAGCCATAGCTTCCACTGAAGGATAATCTCTACTTCTTCCCTTTCCCATCCACTTTTGTTCTTGTCAATGAAATTGAAATTTCCTCTTTCTTTCAAATCAAAAATGACACTGGAAAACCCATACATGTGCCATACAACTTAGATTTGGATTTGAAAGAACAAAATAAACAGGTCTTTTTTTAAAAAAAAAAAGAGAAAAAGAAAGAGGAAATAGAGGTCAGCAGAGTGCATGTGTAATGAGCAATGAAGGAAATGTTGTTCTTATGGTGGAGAAAATGAACCTCTGCGAGCTTCATTCCTTCATTCAAAATTAACATCATGCAGAAATTGCTACCACCAAATGACTGGTAATTAAAAGTAACACATTACATTGGAACATCTCAAATCCCAGTTCTGACTGTACCTTAACTAAATGTGCTGTGTGAAAACGTGTCAAAGTTTTTAATGAAGAATTCTGAATTCTCAGTTTTGGGTTTTGCTCTTTTTGCTTTTCTTCTTTAAGAAAATTCAGGAAGTTTGTTTTGGAAAAAAATAGTGTGATTACTATTACTAATTCATACTTGTAAACTGGTGTCTAAAGAAAGAGTTCCATTGGCAGGTCCTAGGATTCCACTATGAATTGTGATAAAATTAAGAGAACTGCTAGTGGAATAAGATAATTCTGTGTTTTAGAGATTTCTCAAAATGTGATTATGCTTTACTAACACAAGATGCCAAGAAAGAAAAGAAAAAAAAGAACCCAAACAAGAAATCAACACTTACCATGTAAAAATACAAGGATATATTAAAATCTCAGAAGGACTGTTAGTTTTCTGGTCAGATTATTTAGAATGGCTACTACTGTGGTTGCTCAAGATAGACAACATTCATTTTATTTATTACTATGAATTTTTATAGAAGCTCATAACAATGGTGTCACAGAGGTCAATAATAGTGTTTTAAACCCCAATATTAGTTTATGGATAGCTTTTCCATAGAATTCCATTGGAAGTGGATTGAATCATATTGGTGTATGAACATCCTGAGTCTTTCATGCAATTTATTTCTTACTGTTATAATCACAATATTTGAAATACATATGAATCCTAAATAGTAACTTACATGAGAGGAAATCTGTTAACTCAGTAGAACTTGCTTTTGAGTAAACATTGGATATAGAGAACCAACAATATATGTGATAGAATATTTTCACTTGACTTTCCACGGTTTATACTCCTACCTACACTGTACGATCATATTTTCTCAAGTATCTCCTGGCTATTAAAATAGTTCGCCAGTCTTCTGATCAAGGGCTAAATACAAACTAAGGTTGGTTGGTTTAATAAAATTATTGAAAACACATCACTTGCCTTCATTGGTGATGTGTTTAAAATATTATATATAGAGAGGGGGTAATGGGGGAATTATATACATACAGGAATCCACAAATTCTTGTTAGTGCCTATAACTCTAGATGTGTATTTCATCATATAAGTCACAATATATCTATCAACTTATTAGCTAAAATTTTATAGGTTATATTGAGACCATCAGTGTATCACATCTCTCGACAGGTTAGATTGTGTTGTTGCATAATCATATTATATTATTTCTAAATTTATAAATTAAATAAATGGAGACTATGCCACTTCAAAAATTATTGCATTTCTTTCCCCTTTATGCTATTTCATTTGCCTGGTTAAGTTTCCCAAAGAGGAAAACTTTTATCATCCACACTCTGTTCAGCCATTCTCTAAATGGAAAGTTCTGTAACTATTCCCCCCTCCTCAGCTGTTAGCAGTAACACCAAAAGATGTTTCATCTGTCAATTCATTAGTTTCCTGAATCAATTAGGAAAGAAAGGTAACAACTTGCTTCCAAAAATCTTTAATCTGCAAGCATTGCAGCCGCACATGGTTTAAATATCCCCTCTCCTCATAACTTCTCCAACATGATGATGTCATACTCTATAAACTTTGGACAGGTATGCTAGACACTGATGCCATCCGTGTGTTACCTTTCAGTCAGTCTCCTTTGGACTTCCTGTTTTGTATGGTTAAGAGAGTGGATTATATTAGAAAATAAGAGGTTATTAGAATTGGAAGGGCATGAATTAAAATCTGGGTGGCGTGCATATCTTTGGAAAAGTTAAAGTGAATGCAAGATTAAAAATCATGTCATAAGAAGGCTAATAAGGATATGAGAAAAATATAAAGTAAGGTTTGGATCCAAGATACCAGGTTGGCTGTCCCCACAAGACACATTTTGTAGAAGGGAAAAGTGTAGTTCAAAGAACTGGATAAGATATAAACACTTGCTGAAGGAGTATTAGGACACCTGGACTATTAAACAGTCTTTCTACCGTTTATGGTGGATGTGTAAAAAAGCTAGGAAATGTTAGCTATTAATCTGTGACTGGATGGAAAACATCTTGAAAATAAAAAGTTTTTAGGCCTCCTGACCATGATTGATCAGGTTGATAAAATGGAAAGACGATATAGAAATTTGCTAAGTTATATGATAGTAGCCAAAGAATATATTGGAAAAACAGTAAGATACCTAAAATGGAAGAATAAATGTGAAAATTGATGAACTTGGCAGAGCTGGATAAATTAACACATTTGATAGAAGAAAACTCAATAGAATCTTATCTTAGAGTTTGGAAACATTTTAGAGACCACGTAAAGATCTGAAATGGGGACATAGCGATATTATGTTTTGATATGTAAAAACAAAATCACAAAAAACCCTTTTTATTATAAGGAGAAACAGATAAGATAGAATTTAGTTAGAGAGGAGATGATTACCTTTACATTAGAACCTACTGTTTGAGAAAACTTGGGAGAACTTTTTTGAGGGGCGAGGCTCAATGGAATTTGTGTATTACTGTTTTGTGTTGTTTGTTTTTCGTTCTTTTCTTTTTTCTTGTTAATTCCCCCCCCCTTTTATCTTCTTGTTTTAGGTTATATAGATTACGTAGGTTTATATGTTGCATGTGGTATCTATAATGGTAAATTAATAAAAATGATTTTATCACAAAACTGTCTCATTTGCTGGTGCTGACATTGATCTGAATGGAAATAAGGTCCATATTTTATTCCATTTCTTTTTGTGGATAAATCACATTCTCATGCATGTTGTGTGTTTTGTGCTAGGCTGTGCTTGGAATCAAACTGATTATAAATGAGAGAGATCTGCCTCTTGACAGTGATGTTGGTGCGATACCTTGTATGCTTTTAATTTAACATCCTGGATAACTGAGAAATCAGGTTTATATACTGATAGTTAAGGGCAGAGTTTTTTTCAGCTCCTTACCAGTTAGATTAACATTAGCATTGCATTGGATTCTAGGATCAATAAACTGAAACAGCTTGCAGTAGAAGGACACGCTCAGACTCTTCTGGCACTGTTTTTAGGCATGGGTTGCCTCTTGTATCCACACTGCAGAATTATAATAGCTTCACCCCACTTCATCTGCCATGGTTCCATCCAGTGGAATTTTGAGACATAGCTTGGTGACATACTTAGAATTTTCCAGTCCCCTGAACTGCAGGATTAGAGCTCTCTGGAAGATAATCCTGAACAACAAACCCCAGAATTCCATAGGACAGAATCATAGCTCTTTAAGTGGGATCAAATTGCTATAATCATAAAGTGTGGCTACAAGGAATTTTTTTTTTTTTGGTAACCAAAGGAAAACTAAGATGAATGGGTGGAAAGGCTGGGCATCTCACAATCAAAGGGATCATGGTGAGACTATCCAGATGATTTTTGTGAGGATGAGTCAGATTAGCATATGTGTTGAAATCCAAATTGGCTTCCACAGCTGCCTGAACATTCATTTATGTGTTCATTCATCTACAACAGGCAGTTAGATCTGCTATCTTCTTTGGTTTCTTTCACAGGTTCTTTGCTAGTCCTGAAGTATATAAGAGAATGAAAATTTAAATAGGCAAGGCTAACAGGAAGCTGCACTGGAGAAATCACAGTAGCAGGGAAACAATTTTTGTTAGTGGTAAGACCCAGAGCTTTTTTGGATTGCAGCTGCCAGAATCTCTTCCCTTCCTGCCAACTCTTTCCAAGCTCTGGTGTCACAGATGAACCTGCCTTGGGCATTCCAGGGATGAACTAAATGGTGAATAGATGAACAAGATCATGTGTAGAGTTAAAAGAATAAATTCAACATATGCCAAGACAGGAGAAGAGTGATGCAAGTCCTGTGGGCTTAGGTTTTCATCCTGACCTGTGCAGTCTAGTGGTTGTCTACACAGGAATGCACCATATACATACTCTTCGAAGGGACTGAGGATGAATGCATTTTCTGGGGAAAGTCCTGATAAGCTGGATAAAGTGCAAGTTTTACACTGCATATGTTTTTTGTGAAAGTAGGAACTTAATGGAAAATGGACAAGCTTCCTTAGTAGGATAGGTACCGGATAGGTACCGTGCACCATAAACAGAGGTTGAAGCAAGAGCTCCTCAAGTCCCCCAGCCCACAAAACTACTGAACATACTGCAGATGCTGGGATTCTGGGCCTTAAAAACAACTTATCATCCCATTGAATAAAATGTTGACTGTTAGGTTAAATTCTATGTAAACTGCATTGATTCAATGAGTCTACAACTGAACCTGCAGTTAGATTTAAGCTAGTGAACTGAAGCCTTGGGTCTCACTCTGGAAGAAAGATGGCAGATAGATAGATAGATAGATAGATAGATAGATAGATAGATAGATAGCTATTTCCAAGCTAGGTCCATGAGATTCTGCATGTACCACCAAAAACACCAAGAGGAGCCAAACATGCTGATACTAACAGAGTGGTGGTTTATTCTATTTCCTGACTTCAAGGCAATTCTAAGGGTAGTTTCTGCACACAGTCAACTTCTTTGGCATCTATATCTGTATCTATTCAAATATATTGTGAAATATATTGCAAGCAAACAGGCTGAAAGCGAGAAAGTTCCTTATGTAGAAATTGTTTTGTTATTGTTGTTGCATGTCTTCAAGACATTTTGAAATTATCATATCCTTAAGGCAAATTTATCATGGGCTTTTCTTAGCAAGATTTATTTAGAGGTGGTTTGCTACTGCATTCCTCTAAAGCTGAGAGAGTGTAACTTGCTCAAGATCACCCAGTGGGTTTTCCATGGATTTGAATCCTCGTTTCCCAGAGTCTTTGTCTAACACTCAAACCACTATGCCATATTGGCTCTCTTAAGCAGAAGCACACTGCTAATCATTTATTGGATTTCCCAACAGCAAACAATACTACTCTTAGCCATTAGCTAAATCTAGCAAAACTGCCAGCTCTGATTACTTCTGCCTTCAATCTAAACTTCAGCTAATGTATTTCCTGCCATATGCAGATATTGGTTTTATACCAAAACCTGAAAATAGACCACTTATTAATGAAACAAATCCAATCACTGAGGAATAATCACCTGATTTGTCCTCACCACTGGAATGAAATCAGTTTAATTATTAGCTATTACAATATTTGTTCCACTAGACCTCATTTCTTAGCATAGCTTTGGAATATGTAAGCTGAGCTTTCAAAAGAAAAAGAAGTGCCAAATCTTAACACACTGAAATGTTTCTTTCTTTCTCTTGTACAATTAGGTTCTGGCTCGAACACTTTGATATGCTGTGATACACTAAGCATTCCCAGTAACATTTGATATGCATTTCAGTGGGGAAAATATTCTTTGATTATGTTTTGGAAAGAGGTTGTTATAAACAATGTAAATTATTTGTTTGTACAGGGATTTCTTTTCCTTTCTTTGCTAATGAAATAAAGCTCTCTAGGGCAATTTCAAATGCAATACAATATCAAACACATAAACAAGGTTTGTTTGTGTTAGTGAAAGTGTACAGGTCTGAACTGCCAATTTCCCATTCTAAATATTCCCTTAATTTATTAGCTCTTACTGAGCTAATAACCAACTACTTGTTGCATAGGAAGTGGCTGAAGTATATTTGGTAATCAAGGTGGATATTATTCTACTTTTAAAAATGCATACATGTCACCCAGTATGCTGTAGTTCCTTAACTGGTGGACAAGGAATTTGGGGGACCACGGTTGAGATCCCCACTCAGACTCAGAGGAAGGGAAATGGCAACCCCCCTCTGAACAAAGCCTGCTGACAAAACTCCATAAATAGGTCCACCATAACTCAGAAACAACTTGAAAGGCCATTTGTGGTGTGAAGAGTTTCCTTTAGTTTCCCTCTACTCCCAACATTTGAATATGTCATCTCAGAGAGCACATGTTCTGATTTTTGTACTCCAGTAGCAGGGAGATGAGGATCATACAATGATGGACAACATATTCCTTCTACCAACCATAACCTACAGTTGTGGTACAATATTTCCACCTCCCTGAGATGCTCATTGAGTTATGCTTGAAAGTTAATGAGTTGGTGAGGGGGTTGGAAAGGATGGCTGTCTTGTTAGGGAACCTGATGAAGGCAATTTGAACTTGTTATCATATAAGACGCAATATTAACCTTCACAGTTTTAATATATGATAGATTTGGGGAACCTGATGAAGGCAATTTGAACTTGTTATCATATAAGACGCAATATTAACCTTCACAGTTTTAATATATGGTAGATTTGAAGCGACTGCTGTGATCACACTAATAAAAACAAGCTATAGGTAACTGCATGTAGTCATATCAATCAGGCCACTAACCAAAAAAACGATGAAGGTATTTTGAAATATCGTTCTCAGAGACTGAGAAAGGAGTCACACATGGATCACTCAAATATCTTATCACCATGTTTCCCATTCTTTGTCATCCCTTACTCTGTATCCTTGAATGTTTCAGTCTAAAAGATATTGTCTGGTGATATGTCAGAACAGTGGAAGTCTTAAATACAAATTCCATATGTGTATAAGGCTTCCAAGCAGGAAACCTAGGAGGCACACTCAGTTGCAAAGTGAGCATTTCTGTGTAAGGATTTTTAGCTTGTCTGCCTTTGCTGCAGGTTCCCCCTCTTTTTTTTTTTTTTTTTACTGCGGCCCAAACTTGGTTTTAGAGGCCCCGCACAGATGCTTGCTGGGAAAGGAGCCTGATGAAGCACTGGCCATGTAGAAAGTAGATGAGAGTATTTATTAGTGATGTTGGCAGTGCAAGAAGAAGCGCTGCCTTCTTAAACTGCAGACACTGCTCAGTGTTTGGCCTGCTGTCCCTTTACTGGTTTTAATCCCTTACATCCCTCATAGTCCCTAACTGGCTACTGGTAGAGTTATTCAAGCTGTTGGAGGGGTGGCGGTGGGGGTTATCTGTCCAAAGGCAGGCAGGGGAAGAAGTTTTAATGTCAGTGCTGAGGTTTGTGCATATACCCCCTGAACAGTCAGAAGAAAATCTGGATCCAGATCTTGATCAGCTATACTTAATTTACACATTGGGAAGCCTTACTTTATGCATGATTCCGTTTAAGTAGACTGTCATGCACAATGGCTTATTAGGCATTTCTTCACGAGGGTCTTCTGTTCCTAAAAGTAGTATCTCCTTCTTTGAGATGGTGTTATGTTATATATTTAAAAGTTGATTGAGATATGTGTCCACATGCTTCTAAGAAGAACAATCCAATGGTCCGTGTAAGTGGTACCCATGACTTAACTGTAGCTGCAGCCCTGATGTGAAGGTTCTAGTATATCTACAATATCATGTTCTATTTATGGTGTTACTTTTCTTCTGCCAGAAGATCCCAGAATTCCTTAATTAGCATGGCCAATTAGGAATATGAGAATTGTAGGGAAAAGGCTAAATTTTCCAAGCTCTGACCATATCCATTTACAATACTGAATTTTCTATATTATCTATTTCATTTTTTTTATATTTGGAAATTAGAGCCATGAAACAAATAAAAAATTAAAACTAACCCAATGCATAGGCTTAAACTCCTCTTTCACAATTCATTTGGCCCTGAGTCATTTCTGGTTTGGCTATTCTGGCTGCAGCAGTTCAAAAATTATGCCATACTCTCCACTCTCTTGAAATCAATATGGTAACTTCAGCATGTGTTTTTCATTTGCTATTGTTTGTGCAGTACCATTTCTTCATTAAGCCAGACCAGTCACTGGTTTTATGCAACAGTTACATGACTAACGATATCTGGTACCCAGAAGGAATTTATATTAAGTGAGGGAGGATGTTGGAGAGAAAGGTAATAGAAAAGGAGAAACTTCCTGGAAAAGGAAAACAAAAGCCCTTTTTATTACAAACAAGTGCTTACATTTTGCCCGGTATTATGTTTTAAGTTATCAACTGATGAACACAAATCCGGATCTGGAAGTTGAACATTTATGAGAGGATAATACCTGACTGCTCCATTAATAATCTCCCAGGTATCAGTCTGTAGCTGGACTTGGATGTAACAAGAAAATATGGTTCCATTTTCTTTCACAAGAACAATTGTTTTGAAGTCTTAGATTCACAGGCCACCTCTACTCTCTCCTCTTCTTTCACTGTTGTGAGAAGATTAAAAACTCCCACAAGATTTGTTTACAGTGAACTTACTATAGGTCCCAGTGATGTGTGATGTGGTTTACTTAATCCAGAGCTGTTTTGTGTGGTCTCAGTGTGGTCCCCAGTCCCCCCATATTTGACCAACAAAATGGCAAATTACACTGCAGACATGAAGAAAATTTATAATTAAAACAATAATTGTACTTCAACCAATTTTTTTTAGGCTTTTGAGAGTGGTTAAGAATTTTGTGTTTCTTTAAAAGGGGTTTTTGGCTGACAATAGACCTAAGCAATTTCCGCACTAGGCTGTTATAGCGCTATTATTCCACTTTCAACATCCTATGGAATCCTGGGGTTTACAGTTTTGGGAGGGACTGGCCGGCCCCTCCCAAAACTGCAAACCCCAGGATTCCATAGGATGTTGAAAGTGGAATAATAGCGCTATAACAGCCTAGTGTGGAAATGGCCATAGTGGGGTGAAATGAAGGTTAAATGACAGCTTCTACCCTTCAGAGGTATCTACGTACATGATTTACCATTTTGCCAAGGAAAAAATTAAGGCAGTAGAACTGAGGGAGGCTGACAATGTTGAGGGAGTGTAGCCCAGTAAAGTCTAAGGAGGAGGATAAAAATTGCTTATGAATCCTTAGACATTGCCCAGACTTGAAATAAACTGTGGTTAGTTAGAACTGTAAGGATGCTATGCTATGCTTTCAGAAGGTGACTTATTTTCAAAACATATAGCTCAAAGAAAGCACAGTTCCCTGAATGAAGATGTCACAAGAAAGTGCAGTCAGTTTAAAATCATAAGTATTTTAATTATTATTTGAGTTACTTCCCATTGTTACAAAAGAGGAAAGTGGAAGTGTGCATACTCAGAACTTGTGTTTCACTTCTAGTAGGAGATCCTGATTTTCTAATTGAACCTATTTGGAATTACTGGAATTGACAACATTTATTAGGAACTACAGAAAAAGCTGTGATGTGTATTTGAAATTGTTAGAACCAGCAGTTCCAAATATATGCCACAGCTTTTTCTTTT
The DNA here is from genome assembly GCA_948474755.1 of Ctenosaura bakeri. Taxonomy (NCBI): domain Eukaryota; kingdom Metazoa; phylum Chordata; class Lepidosauria; order Squamata; family Iguanidae; genus Ctenosaura; species Ctenosaura bakeri. The sequence continues at coordinate 252,889 of CAOLHI010000835.1, forward strand.
GTTCCCAATAAATGTTGTTGACAGTGAAAACCCGAGGAGATTTTAAGATCCCATGCTGAAGGCTATCATGGAAATGTGATTGCTAAACTACTAGTAAATGTGGACAAAGCAGGGAACAAGCTCAGCTCATTTCTTGGCTGTTTCTACTGTGATTTGTAGTATCCTCTGCCATAGGCAATTGATTCAGAAAGCTAAGGGTTAGAAACAAATTCAATTCAGATAGCAAACTGGGACATTTGCTGCTGTAACTTCTCCATCTATTGATGTCACAATTTCCATATCTGTCTGCCTTTTATGAAATGATGCTGTCTACTGCTGGACCAATTGAAATTTCAGATGTATCCAATTGTTTCCTGTTTACAGCAGTCTCCTAAGTGGTTTCTGGCCACAGTTTACAGTGTTATGCATTACAGTTCTGGTCTATTTTGTTTTATTTCTAACATAGACATTGAGGTAGCTGAAACAATAATTTACAGTCAGTGCAAAACTCTCACTGTGACCTTTTATAATGCATAATTTGTATAGATACTGTGCTTGTTCCAGTGTACCCACATAGGTTATTTACATTATCTGTTTTACATTACATTATCTGTTTTTTGACCAATTTATCTTCCATCTCCATTAAACAATGTTACTCACAGAAAGAAAACAGCTACAGTAGAAACACGAGTTATTTGCAAATAAGTGGGAAGATACTGTACAGTGAAGTGTCATCATTAAGCTGATGGCATCCAGCTCTACTTCACCTTATCATCTGCATCAGGGGAGGATGTAGAATTGCTGAAGTCGTGTTTATTGCTGGTAATAGGCTGGATAAAGCCCAATAAACTTATGATCATTCCTGATAAGTTCCTTTAGGTAGAGAGGAGCTATCTACTTCTGGCAGATCAAATTTAATCACTACTCACTTTAATTATGTTATAGATTTCACACTGGTGTATGTAAATGATTTGAGAAATATTTTTTTTGGGAAGAAAGCAGTTTGTAAAGTCTAGAAAAAAAACACATGGTAAGAAAAATTTCCCTTTTTCTCCAATATGGAGATCGAATAATGATTAACTGACTCTAAGGCCAAAGTTGGAAGTATGTGATGAAAAAGATATGTGTTAGCAATAATATAATAAGTCAACGTATGTATTTGTATTGTATAGTTGTATGAATTTGTCTGAGTAACTGTGTGATTTTGGTTTTTTTTTTTAATTTTTCTGTAATGTGTTGTGAAGTTTGTTGTCTTTGTTTGTGTACTTTTTAAAAATAAAGTTTACAGTAGAGTCCCGGTTATCCAACCTGCGGTTATCCGACGCTCCGGATTAACCGACGTCGCGGCTGCCTGGGGGCATGGCTGCAGGCATTTCTGCGCCCCCAGACACGCCCCAACACGCCCCCAAAATGGCGGCCGCCACAGGGCTCTGTGTCATCCGATATTTCAGTTATCTGACCCTGCGCCCACTGGTTTAGGTCGGATAACCAGGACTCTACTGTATTTTATAATTTTCAAAAAAAAAAGAAAAGAAAAAAAGAAAAAAAAAGAAAATTTCCCATTAATTAATCACTACAGCAGTAGCAATGTTTGGCAGGTAATATTTAGTTTTATAGCTTATTTGCTATGTTTCCTGACCCATGATTTATGGTGAAGAGAGTACCTTTTCAGTGACTGTATGTTGTTCCTGTTATGGCCTATCCTCCCTAGAGAACTCTGCCTAAGATCTTATTAATCTTAGGTTGGGTTAGAAGGTTTATATTTTCATGAGCCTTTTATAAAGAATGACTCTATCCCATGTGAGGGTTGGCAGGATTTGGCTCCTCTGAGCATGAGCAGAGTGCTATCTGTGAAGCAAGGCTTCACCACAGCAGAGAGTCCCAGTGAAGCAGAAAAAATTCCAGAGGCTTATTAAGTAAGACTTAGAGTACTGATTTATTGCAGCACTCTAAGTAAGATAAGGCTTAGCAAAAACATGCTTGCTTTCCAGCAATTAGACAAAGAGGAAAAACAAAAGATAACGGAGAAAAACCGGGCAGCATCTCCCGTTACAATCAGTATATTGCCAATGGCATGGCAGGTCCAGCTAGGGAATCTAACTGGTAGCTGGTCAAGGCAAACATCAGCCTTTTTTTGCTACTTGTCACCCTGGAACAAGTGGGGTGACCCAATCAGTGCTCTGGCGTGTGGCCTTCTCTAATACACAAGGCATAGCCATAACAATCCTGCTGGCCTTGCACCTGGCTGTCTGGCCTCACCGCCTCTTCTCTCTGCTGCCCATTCATAGGAAAACTTTGCCTGTCTGGCAACAACCTTGACATCCCATTCCCCCTGGACTTTTGTACAACCTGTGCCACTGTTTGTTAATCTCGTAGTTCATTACTTTTATTTCCTGGCTCCTGATAACCTTTATGCTACTTCCAACAATTATATTAGAATTTTATATGTTAATGGCATTTAGATGTTTTATTTTTCAAAAAATAGTATTCCATTTGATAGCCCAGGCTCAATATTCTTCTACTGAAGTTGTTTGTATTGGGCTCAGGAGCCATTTTATTCTCTGAATCAGAAAAATTTGCCTCTACCATGAAAAGTTTGAGTTGCTGTTTCTTAATTGTTCAGAAAGGGAAATGATGACATAACCTACTGAAACAAAAACTCCATTTTGAATCTCATAAAAATCCTTGGACTCCAGGCGAAATAATAAATATAAAAGACCATCCACAGAGGGAACATTTAATCAAACTGTAAAGATTAAATGCATTAAAAAAAACTCATTAAAATGAGCTATCTGAGCCATTAATTACATTTATTCTGTAAGCACAATGCAGGGCTGTTGGGTCCAATAGGAACAATTATTGGTTGCTAATCTCTGCAAATGAGAAAATTAGAACTACCTTGTCTGCTTCTATATGCTGCAATAAATTTGCTGCATAGAGGGAATCCAATCTAGTTACACTCTAGCTTTTATTCAGCCTCTAGTAGCTGAATTATTCTGCTCAAGCTAGGACTATATATATGCATTAAGCATTCATCAGCAGACTGAAATTTCATACTCAGTTGTGGAAGCTCACAAGGTTTGCATGGGGATACAATATTGGTAGTGGTCACAAGGGCAGCTCACATTCTCCTACCACATGAAGTCTCACCTTTTGAAACCCCTTTTTCTGCACAATTACTTAGAGGCCTATAAATCCTGATTATTTTATTTTATTTTATTTTTGCAGCTATATAATCAGCCCATCTCTACAGTCTGGACCTTATCATACATTCATTTTCCATTATGTTTAGATATCTCAACTCTGTAAATTTTGTTCTTGTAGGCAATGATGCTATTTTCCTTGCAGCTAGAAAGTCATCAAAAACTGTAGTTATCAGATGCTATTTTAATTTTGGGACATAAATTCTGTGCTCTGTCTATCATCTAGCTAAGTCTCCTGATGCTGTCCCCCAAAGCTTACCTTTGAAACAGTCAGCCCCTCAGAGAAGGATTTCTGAGGTGCAGGAAAGTAGGACACTGCCTGATGGCATGTTCAGCCCCCTCCTGCCTCAAAATGTGATGCAAAAGGTAGCTGCAACAGGACCCAACAGGGGTCCCTGCCATCACCTGTTGCAGCATACCCTGGTACCAAGAGAGGGTTAGACACATCATCACTAAGTGACCCCCTCTCTAGCAACTTGGAAATCCTTTTCTGTCTGTGTGCGTGCATGCATGTGTGTGCGTGTGCTGGGGCTTCAAAGGTACCATATTTACCAGTGTATAAGATGCACTTCCCCCCCAAAAAAATGTCTTCTGAAAATGGGGTGTGTCTTATACGCCGGCACATACAGTAACTCCTGTCTTCTGGGGCAAACAGAAAAGGAGACGCAACTTCCTTTTTTTGCCTTTTTGCCTCTGCCCTGATGTCATGGCATTTTGTGGGATTAATCCTCCAAAGGATTTGCACATTCACTTACCATTCAGGCAGAAACAACAGGAATGGGGAGAAAGGAGCTTGCCACCCTCATGCGCCTCACCGCACTCACTTGCAACCCCACACATGCCTCTCCACACTCACCCACAATCCCACACATGCCTCTCTGCACTCACCCACAACCCCCCCACCTCTCTGCACTCACCCGCAACCCCCCATACCTCTCCGCACTCACCCGCAACTTCCTGCATCTTGTACCCATCCCCTCGTTCTCTGCACTTGGTTGCAATTTTCTGTGGAGAAGATGCTTTTTAAGATTGCATAAAGTGTGAATTTAGTACAGAGTAAGTACTAAAAATTTCTGAACTAACTCATTGCTGCTTTGAAAATGAAATTAAAGGTCTCCTCATGGAGGCAGAAACATGTCAGGACAGGGTACTAAATTTTTCCCCCTAAAGAATGCAATCTGAAATAGGGTGTGTCTTATATGCCAGTGCGTCTAATATGCCGGCAAATACAGTAGGTTTTTGGGAATACATACAGCCATTTCAATGGTGTTAAGACCCTAACATGAATCCTAATAATTAAAATGTTGTAAGTCTAGCTTACAACATTGTAAATACTAAACAGGATTGCCAGTTGCACATTTTTACAGCAGTTTTTGCATAGAAAACAAGTTCCCTATGCAGAAAACAGTGCTCCCTATACAGAAAACAGCACTTTCTGCACAGAAAATTTTTTTTTGTCCAGAAATGTTGTCCAGTGTTTTTCATGCACAATAAGCCCAGCACTGCTAAGATCCTTTCCTATCCATAATTCTCCTAATTATTGCTGTCCAATTCTTTAGAAACTTTTTGAGCATTAAAACAAATATTTTTGAACATTCTTTTCATCCCTACTCTCATGTCCATCTGCAGTGTGGAAGAGAGTTCATAACCACATCAAAGTGGTATGCTGAGGAAGAAAAATGATACTGGCTGTCAGTTTGACCAAGCCATTAGACACTAGTTCTATAGTATAGCATTTTAATTCACTATTTTGCAAACTAATTGTTTATTTATTTAAATTATTTATATCCCATCCTTTATGTAAACATATTGAAGCAGCACACACTAAAATTATTTTTAAAACTTAAAAAATAAAATAAGAGCATATTAAACAAATTGGCATGTTAAAAAGAGCTGCGATCTACAACCTGACACCAAAAGCATATATTTCTCTAGCCCCTTTCACCTGCTTCATCATCAATACTAATGTTACTAAAAAACATCCAGCTAATCAGAGATCAAGAAGAGAAAAGTGGGGCTGTGCAGGTATAAAAATACTTTGTAAAAAGGAGATTCTGTGGCAGAAGCTGTGTTAAGTAAGGTATGTCTGTATAAGAAGGGGTGGCCTTTCAAGTATACAGGTACCTAGCCATTTCAGTGTCATCACCAGTATCTTAAACCTGGATCAGAAGTATACTGGCAGCAGTGCAACTTCTTTAAGATCAGTGTCATATTGTTTTTATGCAATGTTCTGGTTGACAGTGTAGCTACAGCATCTTGCTCAAGCTAAAAGTTTTAAAGTTGTCTTCAAGGGCAGTCCCATGTAGAGCACATTGCAGTAGTTTAATTAGGAAGTTATCATACATGAACTAATGTGGCTAGGATTATCTTTGCCCAGGATCCCAGCCCTCCAAGCCACAGAGTCCATCTGGGCCTCCAGTGACAGAGATGGATCTAGAAATACACCCAAGCTATGCACTGCTCTTTCAAGAGGACTACAACCACATCCAGGGCACCTGAGAACCACAAATCTACAGAGTCTTCATCCTACTGGGATTCAGTTTCAATTTATTGGCTGTCATTACTGTATCCAGGGTCTGGTCCAGCTATCTGATTCTGATTACAGGTCAGTAATGTGTTTACCAGACTTAACTATATTGTTTATGTGCAGCAGTCATATAGATCTATGAGACAGATGAAAAGATGCAGGTACTGTGTTTAGGTTTGATATGCATCTGGAATATTCAAAAGGAAATGACTTCTGCCATCTAGATGTTACTTTAGTGCTTGCTTCATCTCTTGAATAAGAAACTTCAGCAGGCTTCTGTGCAAGCAAATCATTATGCAATCCTATTGTTTTGTAGCTTTTCTTCAGAACAATGTGCTGATTTTTCCCAAAGGTCAAGAAGTGACTGAAATGAAAGGCAGATCCATTTCTCATTTTTCCTTGGCATGGGAGTTTTACCAGGCATTCACTGTGCTTTGTAAAAGGAGGGTAAATACAAATCTCCTCATATTGATATTTGAAGCAATTCACAGTTAAGTGATTTCATTTGTTGCTAGAGCTATTTATGTCTGCTAATGTATGAAATTAAGCAGAGAGGCATTATTTTATTGCAAATAATTTAGCTCATGCACAACAAATTGTTTAGTACTTATATCTGAAGGGACTTCAGTCCTTTCACAGACTGCAAAATGACAGGCTGGAAAATATTTGATATGATTACTAACTGATAATAACCACAGGCGCTGTTTGCATTGTTTTCACTATGGATATTTGTACCCTAAACTGAGAACCGAACTAAGCATCAAGCAGATGCTGATGTCCTTTTACCATTATTGGCCTAATGTACCTTTGGGTTGGACAAGTTAAGAAGTTTGCTGCATTAATTAAAAAAAAGTGTGTCAGCCTTGCACTGTGTGTGTGTTTGTATGCACACAGAGGCCATTTCCGCACTGGGAATTTAAAATGGTGCAGAGCGACCTCCAACGGAGGTCTTCTGCACCATAGAGTGGACTGGGATGGACTACTTTCTGTAGATCCACACCTCAGTCTGGTTCTGCGTGACCAGAACTGGCCCCACAGAGTGATTTTTAAAAACCGATTTAAAAACCTATTTTTTGAGGTTTTTAAAAGGCGCAGAGCAAGCGAAGCCGTGTAGCTCCATTGCCCGGCTCCGGAGCAGATTTGCAGGCACACGCAAGTGTGTGCCTGCAGATCTTCTGGGGGTGGGCTTTTGGCTGGCAAGCTTCTCTGGTTGGTGGAAATCCTCCACCAACTGGAAGCCGCCATTTGGGACACCAGAGGACTGTGAAGCAGCGAACTCACGCTGCTCCTCATGGCGATGGACTTGGCTGGCTGGAAAACAAAGCCAGTAAGCTCCGTTTTCGGGCGTTTCCCCTCCCACATGCGGAAAGGGCCAGAGATTCAAATGTTTTACGATGTTTGCTGAATTAGCAGCAGACGTATGTTCAAAAAACAATTAAAACATATTCACAGTAAACTAAAGTAGATTAAAGTCTGGAATTAATGTGAAAAGGACTTTCTCACACACTAAGCATTCTATCTATTTCGTATTCTCTCTCAACTATCAATTGAGAAAACTCTCCCTCCCTCTCTCAACTATTATTGTATGATTCTTTCAACTCCAAACTTCCCATTTCACTTAACTTTCAAAATGTTCTCTCTCCTTTTTTCCAACCCTCAAGCATGCTATCCTATCTATGTAACTGATTACATCTTAAATTGTTTAAATGCTGGTTTATAGGACAGCTTATTGATTTTCTTCTCACTCTACTAGTTGACCCTACATCACAAAGTTGCTCCTTCCAACAGTTGCTCCTGTTTGGCAGGAACTTTTATATGGAAATGATTAGAGAATAAGCAAACAGTCTGAAACTTGCAGAAAATATGGCTAAATAAGAGAGGCAAATTGGTATAGTATGTCAACCAGCTTTCAAAGTGTGCTCATCAGTTATTCCTCATCATCCTAGAAAGCAGTGTCATCCTTCATGACCCTACTTGTTGGGAAATGTAAGAGATTTAGTAGATCTCTCAAGCAGTGTAATCAAATGGCAAGGCTGAAGCTGAACAACCAGGCCCACAGCCATCACTCACAAGGTCTAGCAGAGAAAGAAATAAGCTTGGTATACTTTGTAAAAAATATCGAAATAGCCTTACTTGCAAATTACTTGTCCATAATAAATGTATGTTGTGAAATAAAGTTTCCCAGGGTATCACGCCCTCAGGGGAAATATATGAAAGCTAAAATTGTTAAGAAGCAGAATAGCAGATAAGCATGCCTCAGTCTACTTGTTGCTTCCCTGAACTGAAACTGACTCAAAATAAACAAGGAAGGCAGTTTCAGATTACAGACTTAGAAAAAATTTACTAATGGTTTTTATGGTAAACAAAAGAACCTCATTCTTAACTCACCATCTTATTGATGGAAAAGTGAAGTACAGCTGAAGGAGAAGAGTAGGAGGAAGAGTAGGAACTGGAACTGGACTGATGGAGATTGAGAAGAGGGGAGACTGATTACCCTAGGAACATGGTCCATGACCATATATTTCAAAGGATATGAAGAGCAAATGAGGAAAATTTAGATGAGAAAAGGATTTCACATCCTATCAAAACCTCAATTGCTCTAACAGCAAGAGAGGAAGGTGAGAGGAAATGCTGGAATTTTCCAACAATGAGACAACTTCCAGTGGGCATGCTTGGCAGATACTTCAGCTGCAGCTTTGCAGCAAGGACAGCTTTCACATAAACTACCAGCCAGAGGATAACTGTAAGGGGGAGTGGACGATTATACATTTGGGTCTGAAATTCCCATTTTATTCATTTACTTTTCAGTGAATGCACTGTGAAAGGGAAGGACTTGAATGAGTACCATCCTGCCTTTGCCATGAAATGCAGCTGTTTAGATTGCAAGATCTGATAGCCTTATGTTGGAAATTTGCTATTTTAAAAGAAGAAACTTCAATAAACTTTAGCAGTTATTAAGGCGAAGAAACCTTCTGATCAAGACAGAAAGAAGAGCACTGTGCAGCTACACACTTTTTGCAATCAAGAGCAGATTAAGTCCTTTTGTCCCATAAGGAATATTTAAAAACTGGAGTTGATATTTTAACAAAAGGAACTAAGAATAAAAAAATATAAAGACATTTAGCTTTCAAATAGACTGAATTGTATTTTGCTTGCAAAAAAACAAAAGTAAAGGAAACCAAAGTGTGGGAAAGAGCTGATTATTATCAATTGGAGTTGTTTGTTTTGACTCCCTCTAGACAGATTCCAGAGAACTGGACTGTTGAACTCATAATTGCTGGACTGAGTACAAATTTCATTTGGAACAGTTACAGTTACAAGGGATAATAGACTAAATATTTTGAGACTTTAGATCAATGACTGACATTCTGAAACAAGAATTCTAGGAACTGAAGCAAGGAATTAAGGAATTGAAATGAGAAATTAGAGGAAAAAATGCAGAAGATATAGAGCAGGTGTTACCCTGTTTACTGGGGGTCCCGGGAGGGACACCTAAATAACCTTACAACTACAAAAGATGGGGAAATTAGTCAAGAGCACTGGTTGGCACTACAAGAGGCAGGGTAACGCAGCAGGATCTTGTAACCCAATGTTTACGGGGTCAGGCCAAGTCAAGAAGCAAACCGTGTTGGAAATAATGAATGATCTTTATTAACTACAGGCACAAAATGTAAGCAACACACGCACACAGATAACTAAGGAAATAAAGGTTTGAGTATGATAGTAGGATTTTCAGAGGGATGGTTGATTCGGGTGATATGAAACCTGTTCCTGAAGCCCAGAAAGAAGATAGAGAGCAATACTGGGGTGTGATGTGGCTCAGCACATGGAGCTGAGGGGAAGCTCGCCAAGCAAAGTGGCAGCAAGGTGGTTGGAACTCGGGAGCGATCTGAGGATGGTCTTGGAATCAGGGGTTTTTATAGAGAGAAATGTAACTGCAGGCTATGCCGTACTTGGAGAAAACAATGCTTTTTGGGTGCAGGACAATGCTTTGGAAAGGTCAGAATGATTAAGTCCAAATTGACAACGAGTTAGCCAGTATGCAAATGCTCAGTGCTTGGCAGTTGAGTATTTAGCTTGCCAGGGTGCCTGCTCGGGGCAGGGAGTCCTTTGTAAACAGCGTGCATACATAATGAGGGTGTTTGCAGAGAGGTCTCCTAAAGCAAGAATCTGGCTATTTCTGGCCTACCTGGGTGGAGAATGAAATGTTCAACAATTAATGGCCGAGCCTAGTTCTGTGCTTGTTTGGGGGCCTCACAAACACTTAGAGAAGGGTGGTAGAACAGAGCCAAATTATTGATATCAAAATGATATCTAGGGGTATCTCCAAGTAGGCCTATACTGCAGTAACACAGGTTATGATGGTAGCAAAGCTCTCAGGGGGCAAGACTGTAGCTGGCTGGGAATCTACGTTGAGCTGTGTGTACTCTGGGACAGCACATCTGGTCATCTGTTCTGGCTGCTTGGGATGTACATTATCCTGAAGTTGAAGCGGGTGAAGAATTGGGACCATTGGATCTGCCTCTAGTTCAACTTCTTGGCTGACTGAAGATATTCCCAGTTCCGATGGCCAGTGCACACTTCAAATGAGTGCTGGGCCCCTTCCAGCAGATGGCCCCAGGTCTTGAAGGCCACCTTGATGGCTAGGCACTTCTTGTCCTGAATGCCATAATTCCTCTCCACCAGTTTAAGTTTGCAAGGGTAGTACCTGCAGGGAAAGAGTGTCGAGGACTGGTGGTTAGCCTGTGATAATACGCCCATGAGAGATGATGGCTATGAGGTTGAGGAGCAACTGATTGTGCCAGGAACAGAGCCAGTGATTGACCAAACCAACTTGCAAACATCCCCATCAGTTGAAAGACCAGCAGAGATAGGGTTGCCCCAACCAGCTCCAGAGAGAGAGGGAACCAGCAGTGATTTAGAGGAATTACAGTCACCTGTGCCTCTCAGCCTCCAATCACAGAGGAGGCTGAAACAGACAGCACAGAGGGGAGCTGCATAGGCTAGATTAAGGAAACAATGACAAGTAACACCTATTTTCAGTGGCTATTTAAGTTTGTCAGCGTGGCTTGCTGTTTGCTTGTAGCAAATTGCTATGCAAGCCTCTCGACCCTTGTGCTCTGGCTCCCTCAACCCCTCCGGATGGACTTTTGGCTTCCTGGACCTTTTGGATTAGACCTTGGCTCAGCTCAGCTCAGCAATTCCATTAGTTGTTTGTGTTGGACACTCCCCGCTGCCTCTTCTCTCTTCTAGGACAAGTACCTTTACTTCCCCTTCTTTGCTGGCAGAGAGGCACAGGCAGGAAGTTGGACTCTGACACAGTCCTATGACAACACTGGAGGTGCCGATCTCAATGATGAACTGCTATGCAAGGTCTGGTTGCTGTTCACCTGTGGAAGCTGAGTCCTGGCCCATGAAGGATGTTTAGGAAAACTCCAAATGGCTATGGTTTCTGATTGGATTACTGCACATTTAGGTGGGATATGTGTCTTATCTTTCCCAGGGTAAGCATTTACTGTGAGCAGAGGATGTCTATCCTTGCTAGGCTTGAGAAACATTCAATCAATTTAATAAGGAGAAATGCCAATGGGACTTACCCCCAATTAAGTCAAATAATTCTACCTTAAGAGCACAGAGTTATGCATGTCTATTCAGAAGTAAGTTGCATGGAGGTCAACTGGGACTATGCTCAATTTGTTACCCTGTATGTTGAGGGTTCCGGGAAGGGCGTCCAAATTACCAAATAAAAACACAAGTTGGGGGAATTTAACTAGAGCACTCTCTTGGCTAAACGAGAGGCAGGGTAACTTTAGCAAGGATCTTTAACTCTATGTATACAGCGTCAGGTCAGAGAGCAGCTAGACAAGGTTTTAAAGTAACAAAACAATATTTTATTAAAGACAAGAAACACGAAAGACAAGACATAAACTAAGTAACTGAGAAATAGAAACGGAGAGCTTTTCGGGAAGGGTAATACGACACCTGGTCTCGTAGTCCTGGAGAGAAGCGGGGTTTCTGGAGAGAAAGCTCAGTGTGGCTTGCTGAGGGGAGTTTCCTTAGACAACCGGCAGCAAGGCAGGATGGAAGTCCAAAGTAGTCTGAAGACGTCCCAAAAGTGGGGACCTTTTATAGGGTGGATTTTATCTACAGGCTATGTTATGCTCAGTGAGAACAAAGGAAATTTGGAGTTGGACAAAGGAGTTGGGAAAGGTCAGGTTTTGCATGATTAGTTTAACTCTTAATGACAATAGCATGGCCAGTTCATTGATGGTCCGATATAAAGGAATGGCTTGGCTCTCAGCCGAGTGGCTTTGTGTAGATTCGCCGAGCAAAGCCAGTTTGCAGGGAGGTTTTTCCCTAAAGCAACAGAGAGGCTTAATTTGTGTGCCTGAATGAGGTTTGGAATGTACAACCATTAATGGCTGCGCCCCAGACGTGCTTGTCCGGAGGGCCTCTGCAAACACGTGGACCAGGGTGGCAGAGAAAGGTCAACAAAGGCCAAATTATTTGATATCAAAAGGATATCTAGTGCTCTCACCAGACATACCATAACTGTGATAACAAGTTATGTGTGCAATCCTAGTCTCAGAAATCTTACATGCTAGTTTAGAGCATTAAACACAGTGTTTGAAGAAATGTGTAGAATAGTTACACCTAATGAAAAACAGGGAAAAGCTTTTCTGTTTACATATTTTACTAAACCAGTTTGGTACTTCAAAGGATCTTGTATCTTGGAACTCTTTCCAAAAAAATATTCAAGATTTTGCCTAAAAGTTTACATAAACCGTTGTTCTACTTTTAAGATATTTTTAAAAGGAACTTGTGTTCAGGTTTTTTAAAAATATGTTGGAAAATATTTTTTTAAAATTTAAATCCTAATACACATTAGGTAACACACATGACAAGATTTTCGTGTTAAGGAAACTTCTTGAATTTACTTTTTCTTGGAGTTGGTTGGGTGGGGTTGTTCCATAGAGTCTTTGAAGATTTGATCCAACCATGTTATTGCCTTTTCATCTGCTAAACACATGGCTTGAAAACAACAACATTTTTTTAGAAGTCAAATAGCTTTTCCAGTAGATCATTCACCACAATGCACTATATTTCAATGTGGAACTTATGACTAGTTCAAATGAGCAAAAAATTGGTGTCTTACCCTAATATTTAACATCTAAATTCGTAGTTCAAATAAAGGCCAATGGAAACTGAAAGCTGCCCTTCCAAAAACAATAGGTCTTTGTATGTGTGTGTGTGTGTGTGTGAAAGAGAGAGAGAGAGAGAGAGAGAGCACTTCCACACTACACTGTTGTAGTGCTATTATTCCACTTTAACATCCTATGGAATCCAGGGGTTTGCAGCTTAGGGAGGGGCATCTTTGGCCTCAGTAAACTACAAACCCCAGAATTCCACAAGATGTTGAAAGTGGAATAACTATAACAATGTAGTGCGGAAATGGCCAGAGAGAAAGAGAGAGAACACATGTGAGAAAAATTGATTAATTCCCCTATGATTTTAGTGCCTGCACAGTCCCAAGAATATTTAACTGAACATGGTGATAAGAGATGTAATTCTAAAAAAGAGAATATATTGTAAGTTTGGCAGAGCAGATGATCTGAGATTCTCAAGTACTATGATTCTGGTGTTGACAAAAGGGTTGTGAAGATCTGGAGAGGTAATGTTGGAGTAGAAGTAAGAACTATAAGTTGTGTGTGTGCGTATGTGTGTGTGCTGCCCACCCTCCTGCCTGGGTCTGGCCCAACATTGCCCCCCACCCTGCTGGACTTCTTCCTGGCCCAGTGGGGGGCAGCAGCATCCCCTGCTCCCCTAGCCTGGCCTTGCCCTCCTCCGCCCACCCGCTGCTGATGCCCCACGGCTGCCTGGCCTCTCAGGGTCTTTCCTGGCCCAGTGCGGAGGTGGAGCAGTGGCAGCTGCAACCCCCTGCCCCTACCTGCTGCAACCTCTACCCTGGCATCCCACCCCCACCCTGCCCCACCCTCACTGGGTTCCTTCCTGGCTTGGTGCAGGGGTGGCAGTAGCACCTAGGAACGTAACCTTCACACTTGTCCTAGGTACTGTTGAGCCTAGATACACCACTGAGGTACAGTAAGGTTCCCAGATCTCAGGACTTGGACCCTCTTTTCCAGTTCTCAGGGCAAGAGGACTGGCTTGAAAATAGCATACTCCTTCCTGTTTTTACCTCCACCTCTCCCCGTAACTCGAATATCTTCTCCTTCCCCTCTCCCTTTCTTGTTCTTTCTTCTCCTTCCTGTTTGTATTTATCTTCTCTCTTTTTACTGCTGGCCCTAAATGATGCCCCTGGCTAGATATCTTCTCCTTTCCTTTCCCCAGGCTTTGTCTCCCTTTTCTCTTTCTCTCATACTCCTCCCCCAAAATTCCTGCCTGCAATCTTCTCTCTTGCTACGTAGTATTTTTCCCTTCCTTTCTCTCTGTTCTCCCTGAAGCTTCTGCCTGAAGTGCTTTTTCTCCCCTATCTGCTTCCTCTTTCTCCTTCTCTTCCTCCCCACATCCACATAATCTAGTTAAATGATCCTCTTCCTTTCTGTTGTTCTTCCTTCTCCCTCTATCTGTTTGCACTCATTTTCTCATATTTGCACCCCCATACCCCCTTCATTCACCCACCATCTTTATTTCTCTCTTCCTCAATTTTCTTGACTGTATTTGCTTTCTTATTGTGAGCCAGTCTGGTGTAGACTCCAGGGTTTGCATTCCCATTTGGCCATGGAAAGTGACAGGGTGGCTTTGGGCAAGTCAACACTCTATTTCGGAGGAAGACAATGGCAAACCCTCTCTGAACAAATCATACCAAGAAAACCCTGTGATGTGGTGATTGTGGAAGAAACCTAAGTTGGAAAGAACTTGAAGGAACAAAACTATGACATTTGATTTCTCCCTCTTTCCTCATCCCTTTTTTTAAATTGCCATTTCCCTTCTCTTATCCCCCTTTCACCCAGCTACACTCATCATCTTCCTTCTCTCCCTCTGCCTCTTCCCAACCTTTTCCTCTTTGCTGCCTACCCCACAATCCTTGAAACCGTAATTTGGGTATGTTAGATCCTTTGTGCTTTAAAGCTACACATGCAATTGAAATCAATAGGGCTTTCTTCTGAACAAATATGCATATGATTACCTTGTTGGATAACTGTCATCATCACTGTCATCTCCCTCTTCCTAACTTACATGGTACTTATTGGTAGAATTATTGTGATTATTATTTTGAAGGGCAGGAAAGATTCCACAATCTGTTAAAAGAGAAAGAAGAAAATTTTGCTACAAGTTTGGAAACAACTAGAGCTGCCATATTGCACTCTTTCAAGGCATCTAATTTGCATTCAAATAATGCAAATTTGACACATTGTTTTATTTTTTATAACACTGTTTCAGTCTTGATTCCATTTCTTATAGTAATCACTGTTGTGAGAGGGCTAGTATAGAGTGGTGTTTAAAGCACTGGACTTGGAACACAGATCCACTTTCAAAGTACTTCTTTTTCATGGAATTTAACAGGTGACTTTGGGCCACAGCTACCTATCAGAAAACCTATCTGATAGAGTTCTGTTGGGGATTAATAAGACAGGAACCATGAAAAGTGGCCATGTATATATATGATTTGGTACCGTACAAATAAAAACACCAACATTTTATCACACATAGGGCATTCCTAGAGATATTTGTCCCTGTATTATTTTATTTGAACTGAAGACAAAAAGCTATGGATTTATAAAAATACTACAAGAACCCTGAGAGCGATGGCATCTGATTCACAGGGCAAAATGCAGAAGAAATTAAACACAAACAGTAGTAACTGAAGGTGAGGGGAAGTACTATGTGATTTCCTTCAGTGATATATTAAATAAAACATTTAATCTAACATTCTGTGTCCTGTCTAAAGGACCTGCCACCCTCCCTTACCTTCTCCCTCCATTGTCTCATCTGATCCTGGCTCTCTCCCTTTTCTTCTTCTACTCTGCTTATGCACCTTTCCCTCCCTTCCCACTACCATGCTGTTCCCGTACCTTCCACTCTGGTTTCTGCACTTCATTGCAGTTGTCCTCACTCTTCCTCCCCTCCTTCCCCTAACCTGGCCTTATCTCACGTCTTTATGGTGCCTGTGTGCCTCAGTTCTTGCATTCTGCTGCTGTATTTCCCACAATTCCTGACCTCCCTTCCCTCACCTCCCACCTTCTCCATACCTCCTTCATTTGCTAGTCCCTTTCTTCCCTCTTTCTCCCTCCCTTGCCACAACCATGGCAGGGTCACAATTATCCTCTTGCTATACCTACCACTCTCCCTTCTTCCCCTCCCCCTTTTCCATGACCCCCCTTGTTTCTTGCAATCTTCTACTGCACACTGACCCTATTTTCAGTCCTTCTCCCTCCCTTGCTTCCATTGCATCCTCATCATGCACCCATCCCCTTAGTTCTTGCATCCAACTGCTGTACCCTCCCTCCCTCCCTCCCCTCACCCCACATCATCTTCCCTGCCTACTTCATTCTTACACTTACTTCCCCTATACTTCTCACCCTCCTCTTTCCTCCCACTTCCTTGCCTCACCCTGCACATGTGCAATGCTCCCCTTCCTGCATTTCCCCTACAGATGCAATTCCTCACACCATTGGTACATGTGTTACCCTCCTAACCCCCCTTTCCCCTCCCTCCCCTTCTGTTGCTGCACTTCCATTCCCTTCTACCTTTCATCCACACCCCTTCCCTCCCTTCTAGGCCACCCACCCACCCTGTTACTGCGTTCCAGGCCTACCCGGAGATAGCACTCGATATCTCTTTGATATCAAACAATTCGGCTTTCCTCTGCCACCCCGCTGCACGTGTTTGTGAGGCCTCCAGACAAGCACGTAAACAGGCACGGACGCTAATTGCTGGACATTCCATTCTCCACCCAGGCAGGCCAGATAAAGCCGGTTCATCACTTCAGGGACCTCTCCGGCAAACACCTCATTGCATATGCACGATACTAACAAAGGATCCCTGTCCCCAGCAGGTAACCTGACAAAGCTGTACTAAGTGCTCCACATTTGCATACTGGCTACACTATTGTTAATTCGGCTCTAAGTCAATCATGCTAAATTCTGACCTTTCCAAGGCTTTGTCCTGTGCCCAAAATGCATTGTTCTCACCGAGTAAGGTATGGTCTGCAGTTACAATTCACCCTATAAAAACCCCTGATTCCGAGACCCTCCTCGGATCGCTCTGGACTTCCATCCCACCTTGCTGCTGCTTTGCCGGCCGAGCCTTCCCCTCAGTTCTGGCAACTGAGACTGCTCAACCGTGGATCACTCGGACCGCTCTACCACTCCGAGTTTCTTCACTGCACCCCAACTTTGCTCTCAAGGTCCAAGACTATGAGACAGGTGTCGTATCA
Organism: Ctenosaura bakeri; assembly: GCA_948474755.1. Classification (NCBI taxonomy): domain Eukaryota; kingdom Metazoa; phylum Chordata; class Lepidosauria; order Squamata; family Iguanidae; genus Ctenosaura; species Ctenosaura bakeri. The sequence continues at coordinate 269,996 of CAOLHI010000835.1, forward strand.
CCCATTTCCCTCTAAAAATCCCTATTTCAAGTCAATCTCTGATTCGTTAGCTGTGTGACTGTGGTGTCTTTAATATTTGTCTGTGCTTAATAAAACATCATTCTTGCTGTTTCAAACCATCTGACTGCTTGACTGACCTGACCCCGTAGATGCAGGGTTGCAAGATCCTGCTAAGTTACCCTGCCTCTCGCTAGCTTTAGTGAGTGCTCCAGCTAATTTCCCCCAAGGTTGTGTCATTGTTGTTTGGTTATTTAGGTGTCCCTCCCGGGACCCCCAGAGATTAGGATAACAACCCACCCATCCGAATTCTGATCCCCCTTGCATCTGCTGCTTACCTCCCATCCTCTCTCCCTCTGTCCCCACTTCATGCTTTTTCTGTTCATAAAAGAGTTTGGAAAGCTTTCATTGGTTGGACTACAACTGGCAGGTGGCCTTAAAAGCAATGCTTGTAGAGGTATTTAAAAAAGATCTGGGAAACATTGTCTCCCACCTCCCCCATTCCATTCTGTGCAAAACCTGGAGAACAATTTCCAGCCAGATTTTTTTTTTGTTATTTGTTAGGCTTTTATGTTTTTTTATTTGAATGAGATGCTCTGAGCAGATGTGGTTGTTTAATATATGATGCTTAATGACATCACCAGTGCCCACTCTCATAACATTGATGGGGGCCATTAGGTTTGACCCTGAAACCACAGGGTGTGAAATGTTCCTGGCAACCACAATCTGTAACCACTAATCTGACTATCAACCTTCATCTGAAGCAATGGCCATGAAAAACTCTTAACTTTAGAAATTAATCAAATGAATAAACAAAATAGTACTAGCTTTCTAAAAACCTAAGAAACTGGAATGTATTGTTTAGAAAATCCCCTCAGAAATAAAGTAAATCCAGCTCATCCATCTATTCCCTCTTTCTGGTGGTGTTTTAGGTTCTATCATTGTTGAGTGACAATAGCTCTAAGACAAGGAAGAAAACAGTAAAATACCAATTTAGATAGTGTAACACTTTTTTTTCCTTTGACTATGCTGTACTTGTTGTGTATTATTCCATAGGCAGGAAAGAACAATTCAGAGAGAAATGCTTGTTTTCCTATTTTATTTAAAAAGTGCATATGTGGTATTTTCCAGGTGCCATTTTGTCTTCAGACATCAGCACTAATGAAAGGAGTATATTAAATCACTATTTTTGGCATTGGTACTCTCTTAGTGTTTCCTGAATTCACTGTTCAGGAACATTCTCTCCTCAGTCACACAAAACCACAGAAACCTACTGTGAAGTTCTTGAAGTGAAGAAAAATTGCAAACAGCCTCACCTTAAGTTTTCCTCAGAACTTCAAATGAAAACCAAGGCCAAACAGAATCTGAAAGGCATTTAAGGTGGACTTTTGAGTTCAGCTGTTGGTTTAATGGAGGAAATTTCCCAGAGTTTTTATACATTAAATATGCTCTAGTCTATTTTCTATGATATTTTTGGTCTCTCTCTCTCTCTCATGAGAAACAAGTGATCTGTATGCCTATCTCAGCTAACTTCAGCTTAGCCTGAAGTTAGAAAATGGTTCTGGCAAAGTCTGGCCTGAGATATAGCTCTGCAACATAAACCATAGATGTATTCAGAAGGCCTGTGGTTACTGAAGGGTTTTTTATTCCTTCCTCAAACCCTGGCCATTTCCACACGGGCTTAAAGAAATGGTGCAGAGCTTCCTCCACGGAGGACTTCTGCACCTGGGAGTGGACTGGGTCGAACCTATTTAGTGTAGTTCCGCACCTCAGCCCGCTCCGGAATGACCCGAAGTGTTCGTCCAGTGTGCTTTTGAAAGACCGCTTGACACAGGTCTTTCAAAAGCATGGAGTGCGCCACTCCATGCCTCTGCTCTGGTGCAGATTTGCAGACTCGCACCAGTGCAAGCCTGTGATCTGCCAGGGGTGGGCTTTAGGCTGGCGAGCTTCAGCAGTTGGTGGAGAGCCTCGACCAACTGGAAGCCGCCATTTTCGTCCCCAGAGCAGTGCGGAGCGGCAGCCACACACTGCTCCAGACTAGCCTGGACCCAAGCATGGACCCACAAAGTCCCTCGCCCCATGCAGAAATGGCCCCTGTTTCCTACCCCTGGCGTTCATTTGCTCTGAAGTGTTCCCAGGCCCTAATAATCTCAATGAAACTTCCTATAGAAGAGTTACAGTTGAGAAAGAAAACCCTCCTAAGCCACTGGGAACCTCCTTCTACAAATGCATTCTGGCTACATTTTCAAAGCAAAAGGACTACCTTTTGAGCCAAAAGTTGCTTAGTTTTTCAAAAAGTTTAAGAGATTAAAAAACAAAACAAAACTATCTTTCTTGATAGCTGTTTTTCATGAAAACAACAGAACTGGCCCAAGGTTAGGTATACAGTATTTTCTTTTTAAAAACCCTTTATACAGGATTCATGATATGAAGAATTTTTATGAGAGTCATAAAATGAAAATACTCCCCTCCCTCACGCACACCCTTTTCTTCTGCCTGCTCTTCGCAAATGCTTTCCTGCCGAGCCTCTGAGTGTTTTTATCGAATTCTAGCACAGACACAGGTATTCCTACTTTTCAGAGAGCTCCAAAGTTCTTCATTACATTTTTCAACCTATGGGCTTCCAGATATTTTGAACCTCAGCTCCCAGAATTCTTGGCATCTGGCAATGCTCCCTGGAGTTTCTGGAAGCTGAAGTCCAAAAAATGTGGAGGGCGAAAGTCTTGAAAAAGGTTGTGTTAAGGGAAGGAAAGTCTTAGCACAGAGTTTGGGCAACTTACTTTATGCTAAGTTCAACCAGCTCTCATAATTGTTGAGCTATACATTATTTTCAAGCAAAACACAGTGTCCTTCGGGCAGTTTTGAGAAAACTAGAAAAATATTTCACAGAGAGTGTAGTTACTATAGTATGATAATCTGTCAGTGCAATTGTCTTGGCGGCAAGTGTGGATGGATTTAGTATCTCTCCTGCAAAATAAGGCAGCCTCAGAAGTTCTTATGTTGAGGAGTTGGAGGTCTTACTAGGATAATGAAAATCTAAAAAGCCTTAAATTTTTCATTTCTTGAGCTCCTGTTTATTGTGTAATTTTAGGGCCACCAGTTAAAGTTTTATATTTATGCTTCTCTGGGTCTCAGGTATAGAGACAAATCTTGGCTTGAGCAGTGCTAGAGACAGGGAGAGTTTGATTTTATTCTGTGAAGAAACTTTAAAGTCCGGGTGCTTATTTCCTCCCCATTTAGCACTGAAGCCAAGCTTCACTGTCTCAGTGGGAAGGCGTTTGCATGTCTGTTGCTCTTACACAGAATTAATGAAGGCAAAGAAAGTTTTCTGAGATGTGCTAAGTTGTTCCTTACGCTCAAGTCCTTGCTTTCTCCTTCACAGTCAGGCTACTGAAGAAATAATTTCACAGTGACGTGGATTTTATTGGGCAACTAGGAAGAACTATTTAAAATGGAACTGGCAATAGGAAATCCATTGTAACTTCTGGAGGGAACATAACAACAAACAAATCTGTATATGCTGGTTTCTGGGTGGAATTTGTTGATCATAAAAATATAGTTGAATTGGCCCATATGGAATAGTTGCAGTAACAGGTTACATGGAGGAAAAATCAAAACTGTAACATCTGCTTGTTGACCTTTGCGGTGTTGAATAAGTTTCAAAAATATTTTGCATTTTATTAGTTATATCTCCTCATTCTTCCCGTGAGCTCAGAGCAGCGTTGATAGCTTTCTTCATAACCACTTTATCCTTATAACAACAATTGTTTTCTGGACTGATAGTCAGTGACTGGTCAAAGGTCAGCCATAATATTACATGGTTCAGTGCGGGCTGGAAAATAGATCTTCCAAGTCCCATTTTGAATCTAGCCACTAAACCGTACTGTCTCTAGATGGGAAGTAATAAACCCTAAAACTCATTTCTATCAACAACTTGTGAATGCGATTGGGAAACACTAATCTGAAGTGTATATTTATAAACATACTTTTTTTTACATATATTAACCCACTGCCTACTTTCTGGAGGAGAACTTTTTTTAAATGGGGCTCAGAGTCATTTTATATGAAACATATTTAATGAAGATTAATAATTATGATGACCTTAAACTTAATGAAAGCCATGGGTGATTCAGCTGGATCATTTGTTATCAAGACACTGGCCCTTTTTGCACGGGCCTTTGCGCGCGCGATAGCCCCGTGAGCCTCGCGGGAGTGGGAGCGTCGCTCCGCACGACGCACTCCCACTTCCACCCGGCTCACGGGGCTGAAGCGGCGCGAGCGCAGGTTTTTTGATTTTCACATACAAGCGAAAATCACCCCACGCTCGCGCAACGCTCCCGGAGCCCACCCGCACTTACCTTTCGTGCGGAGCCTCCGGGAGCCGGCTGGGTCGCGCTTCCTTCCCTCCGCCCATGCGGAAGGAAGGAGCGGGGTGGGGAGGTAGCGCGACGGACGAGCCGCCTGCTTCGCGCGCGCGCGCGGGGGACACGCCGCCGCCCGCTTCGCGCGTGCGGGGGAGGAATCCGGCGCGCGCGGGGGGAGGAATCCAGCGCGACGCCGCCCGCTTCGCGCACGCGGGGTGGGAATCCGGCGCGAGGTCTCCCGCTTCGCACGGGGGGAGGCCGGCTTGCGCGGCAAGCCTCCTTCGGTGCCGCTTCCCCGCTGGTTCCTTCGCCTGCGGAAGGAAGGAGGGGGAAGCGGCAGCCTCCCGGACGAGCCTTCTTGCGCTTGCCGGCCTCCCCCGCTTGCGCTAGAAGCCTCAGTGCGGAAAGGGCCACTATTTTAGGAGTAGTTATAGTGGGTCCTTGGAATCCATTAGGATTTGGTTCCACAACCCCCCCTGACTAGCAAAATTCATGGATACTCAAGTCCCATTATGTGCGATGGGATAGTAAAAATGGTATCGTACTTACTTACGTAAAATGGCAAAATCAAAATTTGCTTTTTGCTTTTTAAAAAATATTTTCAAGATGTGATTGGTAATATCTGTGGATACAAACTCCATTAATACGGAAGGCTAACTGTACAGAACACATTAACATTATAAAATGCAGAACTAAGTACACCTAAGTCCAGCACATGCATAAACTGCTGAACAGATGCCTCATGTTTTCTGAGAAATTCAATAAGGGAAGTTAATATTGACTTCCTTCATGAAGATGGCTTTCTTTTTCTCTACTTCCCTAATCAAAGTACTGCTTCTGAGGTTTTATTGAGAGTTACAGAAGCAAGCTAAGTTCATGTACACAGAGGAAAGAGTCTGAGCTAGAATTTGGTCAGAAAGGGGGGCATTGAGTTAACTGCTCTCTGCAGGAAAATCTTATGGGTCTATAGAATCCCTTAAGACCTTATGTTGAGATCTCTCACCTTATGATCAGCTTATATGTATGAGCTGATAAGCCATATTAGTACAGAAATGGCATAAAACTACAATGATCTACTTGAAAGGACTATGAGTTCTCTATGTCTCAAGCACAGTTCAGAAGTGGGCTGTAGACACCTAACAACAGCTGCAAGGCACAGTTTGAAATTAATACATTTTAAGGAAATATAATGTGTGATAACTTGTTGTGACAGGTTATAACAGGTGCAGGAAGGCATACTCAGTAAACCTCTGGCATGTCCTTACTATGTTATATTATTCATTACTCTTTCACTGCAGGCAATGAGAACAAAATACACTATTCAGAAAATATAGGCTGGTATCCTGTTGAGCAGTTATGAATGTGTAAGCTAGACCTACAAATTCACAGCTGTGTAGTACAGTGGGCTGTCAGGATCTGCTAGAGTTTGGTTCCAAGACCCCCTGTGGATACCAAAATTTGTGGATGGTCAAATCCCCTTATGTACAATGGTATAGTAAAATGACATCCCTTATATAAAATGGCAAAATTAAAGTTTGCTTTTTGGATTCTATTTTGAATATTTTCAAGCTGTGGCTGGTTGAATCTGTAGATACAGGATCCACAGATATGTATATCAAGAGTCTTCTGTTCATAACTCCACATTTGTAACGTAACATCATGAATAAAGCTTCTTCATGCACAGCTGGTATTCAGACATTTTTGTGTCAATTATGCTAATACAACTTAGACTCAGTCCAATCCCATTTGGGTTTCTGGCTTTCTGCCATGTGTTCATGGATGTTCAGAGGCAATGTTGTCTATTACCTGCGTTATCATGGTTATGATATGTCTGGTGAGAGCACTAGATATCCTTTTGATATCAAATAATTTGGCCTTTGCTTGACCTTTCTCTGCCACCCTACTCCACATGTTTGCAGAGGTCCACCGGACAAGCACGTATTAGGCACGGCCGTTAATGGTTGTACATTCCAGACCTCATTCAGGCAGGCAACTTAAGCCTCTCCGATGCTTTAGGGAAAAACCCTCTTGCAAACCAGCTTGGCCCAGCGCGAATCTTTACAAAGACGCATGGCCAAGTGCTGAGCCATTCCTTTATATTGAGCTATTTACATACTGGCCATACTATTGTCATCCAGTGCTAAGCTCATCATGCAAAACTTGACCTTTTCCAACTCCTTTGTCCAGCTCCAAATTTCCTTTGTTCTTACCGAACATGGCATAGCCTGTAGGTAAAATCCACCCTATAAAAGGTCCCCATTTTCTAGTCCTCCTCGGATCACCCTGGACTTCCATCCAGCCTTGCTGCCTCTCTGTCCAGTGAAGTTTTCCCCTCAGTTCCCTATAACTGAGTCTGCCTCCTTTTGGACTGCTTGGAACACTTTGGACTTCCATCCCACCTTGGTGTCGGTTTGTCCAGTGAGCTCCCTTCAGCGAACCACGCTGAGCTTTCTCCCCTGCAACCTCTTCTTCTCTCCAGGACTACGAGACCAGGTGTCGTATTACCCATTCCCCAAAGCTCTCCATTTCTAGTTCTAGTTAGCTGTGTGCATGTGGTGTCTTTTATGTTATTTGTGCTCAATAAATGATATTTTTGTTACTTTGAAACTTTGTCTGACTACGCTCTCTGACCTGAAGCCGTAGACATAGGGTACAAGATCCTAGCTAAAGTTACCCTGCCTCTCGTTAGCTTAAGAGAGTGCTCGAGCTTAATTTCCCCCATCTTGTGCTTTTATTTGGTTATGCGGGCACCCCTCCCGGTACCCCAAACATACAGGGTAACAGCTGTTTCTGCAGGAAGCCCAGGTACATCTGTATGTCCACAGCATATGAATTCCATATATACAGTGTGGAACTCCTTTCCATTGGTTTGAGAGGAGATCATCTGGTTCAGTGAAGATTTTGAACTAAAGGAATAAATGACCATAAATTAATTGATTGATGAAAATGGAAAACCAGAGTTCTAAGAGCACTTGAAAAATCCATATTTGAAACTGATTAAATATCATTATCATTTTGATTATTTTATGATAACAAACACTGAATCTTAACTACAGCTCAACTACCAACTTTTGCTCATGTTCATCTTATTGATTTTCATAATAGAGCTGCTACAAGACAGAAATGCAAAATGCAAAAAGGATATATTTTGTAGTAGTCTGGTTGAGACAGCTAAACGATTATACAATGTTAAAAATATAATTAAACTATCAATAAAATTAAAACCAGTTGAAGACATAAGAAGATGATCAACAAACATAAAAAACACAGTAAATGAAATTTAGAAGAAGATCAACAAATATAAAGAACACAGCACATGAAATACCCTTTACCTCTGAGCAGTAAGCCCTCAAGGGCCTGCAGAAACAGAAACGTCTTGACCTGCCTGAGATAGAATATCAATGAAAGTGCCAAACAACTTCTTTGGGAAAGGAATTCCAGAGCCTGGGATAAGTCTTTCAGAAGGCTGTCTCCCATATTCCCACCAGATGTACATGTGACACAAGGAAGGGCCTCCCCAGAAGGTCTCGAAACATGATTAGGCTCATATAGGGAGATATACTCCTCCAGATAACCTGGATATGTCCTGGATAACTTGTGCTCACAAACAGTGCTCAGAGTTGAAACAGAAGCTTTTAATTTGGAGTAAAGCAAGCAACACAGTAACTTTCCTAAAAAGTTGCTGAGACTACTGCATCTTGGATGGTTACAGGTTTTACACCTTGTCATACAAATTTAGGTGTGTATAGCAATGATTGATGAAAATTATAAATGTTTCATTACTCCACCAGCATGAGATTTTCCCAGACCCTTTCCATTGTTTCTGTTTGTTTCAACATAAGAGCGAGGCCAAGTTCCTTTCTCTCTATCTTTGCTATGTCTGTTCTCATAATATCTTCTCACTAATTTTGCCTTCCCCTTCCTGACTGCTTCCTTCTTGCCAAATGGAAAGTGACATCAAACACTTCAGCAATTAACTATTTGGTGCCTTGGGATACTTTTGAACCCTTAACTACATGCATGTTTGTATGCAGCAATTGGCAATTGATACATTGTAGTGAAAGCAGCCGGTACCCCCTTTCATCTAGTAAATTTATTCTGTAACATAGACTAATACACAGCCAGCATACTTATGACAGGAACCACACATCCTCAGAGTCGTATAGGGCTTTGTAAGTCATAATCAATACTGTGAACTGTGCCTAGAAACAGACTGGCTGCCAGTGGAGCTCTTGTGTGCTTCTTGTAGCCATCCCACAGTTAACTACATGACATCAAAGAAATGACTACATTTCTTTGAACCAGCTGAAGTTTTGAATGATCTTCAAAGGCAGCTGCACACAGATCATGGTACAATAACCCAAACATGATGTAACTGAGACATGTGTCACTGTGGCCAGATCCCATTTCTCAAGGAATGAGCTGGTGCACAAACCTTAACTGTGTGAAAACACTCTTTGCTATTATTGAAACTTGAGCTTCTAGGCTTAGAGTTGAGTCCAAGAGTACATCCAAGCTAGGAACATATATTTTTGCAGGGAGGGGGTATAGCCTTGTCCAGCATAGCCTGAATCCCTATTCCCTTTTGACTGATGAGGAGCTGCTGTATCTTGTTTGGATTAATTTTCAATTTCTTCATCCTTATCTATCCCATTATGACAGGCACCATTTTACAAATGTGACAGCTTCTTTGGATTGAGATGTAAAGGAGTAGTAGAGGTAAGGTGTCATCTATATACTGGTGGTGCAGGACCCACAAACTCTGGACAAGCTCTCCAAGTGATCTCATGTATAGTCAATATAGCATGGTGACAAAACTGAACCTTGAGGGATTCCACAGGTCAATAGTCAAGGAATCAAAGAGGAGTCTCCTAAAATCACCTTCTCAATTCACCCCTCCATGAAGGAAAGGAGCCATTGCGTCCCACACCGTTCATCCAAGTCTCATCCCAGCAAGGTGGCTCAGAGGGATACCATGGTTCCCTGTACACAAAGCCACTGAGAAGTCCAGCAGAACCATCAAGGACACATTCCCCCTCATCCAGTACCCAATGTAGGTTGTCCACAAAATAGATCAAAGCTGCATCAGTCCAATGGCTAGGACTGAAATTGATTTAAATGGATCTGGATAATGCAGATCCAGGTTATCAGAAATACCACATTCCCCTAAAAACCCTAGAGGCACCAAGTCTCATCTGATTTGGAAGCTAAAGAGGGTTTGCTGCCTTAAAAAGTGGAGGACTTTGGGGTCACCTGCAATGCTAGAATCTCTTTAGAGGAAATTTGAGGAAATTATGGCTCAGAGGAGAGCAACAGCAGGATCTTTTCACCTATGTATACCTGGTGCAGAGAGACTTCAGTTTAAAGATAAACAATATGTTTTATTGAAAGTGTCAATCACACACACAAGGAAAGAGACACTCTCAAGACCCATACAAGACTATCAGAAAATAAGGCATGGAAGTCTGGATAGAGAGAGCTTAGAGATGAAAAAATGTGGCATTTACCAGTCCTGAGGAAATGGGTCAAAGCAGAGAAGCTCAGACAGTGCCTGAGTCTAGCACAGACTAACAACAATCATGTATTACGTTTGAAATGCTACTATTTGCTGGGACCAAAGTCAAGGTTTATATACCCGTTTTCCTATCCTAAAGGGGTGATCTGACAAAGCCTAAAATTTTCTCATGGAACTGACCAAAGGGTTCCGGAATAAGTGATTGCTTTGACATCAGAGTGACAAAATTTATGGGAATCATGATAAACTTTAGAAGTTTAGAATGGTAGGGGGTGTAGAAAAGGTCTCTATAGGGTAAGATCAAAAGGGGTGGTCTCTGATTGTCTTATCTGAGCATGTTCAGAAATGCAAAGATCTGAGATCAGGGAAGAGATTAGCTCAAACCTCTTAAAGCTAGGGTTTTTCACCTATGCTTCTTTAAAATTATGGCCTGACCCTGTCTGGCAGCACGCTGTTCTGGTTAGCATGGTTTTGATAGTGTGTTTCCAGCCATAAACATGTAAGAAAACAAAAGGCATATCCTGCAGGATGGGAGTGTTGGGGATGGTAACAGGACTTGAATGAGAGGCTATCAATGAATGCCAGATGTTTGGGGCTATATTTTAGAAGAAGGAACTGGCAAAACCACCTCTTAAGTATTCCTTTCCTAAGAAAACCCTATGACATTCATGTGGTCACCATAAGTTGATAGGTGACTTGAAGGCACATACATCGACATCCTCCCTTACAAAACTTGTCTGCTTTTTGAGATCTCCTGTAGAGGCTTTCCCTGCTGTCCCTCCACCTTCACAGGTACATGTGGTGGGCACAAAGGAGAAGGCCTTCTTTATGGAAGCTCCCAGGCTCTGGAGCACCTTCCTAGAGAGGTTTGACTGGCATCTTTCTTATTATCTTTCTTCAGGCAGATGGAGATCTTTTTTATTTTAATATGCTTTTTTTAAGGCAAAATAGGCTGTATAATGTGCTGGACTTATATTTGTTTTTCCCCCAGTTGTTTGTTTTTAACTGGTTTTGATAGCTGTTACTCCAAAACCTGGTGAATCAGAGGTCCGCCAGTGGTGCCAGTGCCTCTATGGAAGGGTGGGGAATTATTAGGTGAAAACGGAGACCCAACCCATAGTAGCCCTAATGACTTCAATTGCACAGATTCAAATTCACATGTATCCCAACTGGAATCCCTACAGGTTTCCCTGTGTCTATGTCATTCCTATGTCTTCCTGAGTATTGTGCATCAACTCACAAGTCAGGATGCCGATTGTTGCCCACGTTCCTCCATGAGTCTTGTTACCCCAAAAGGTGGGTGGTACAGAGGTCCACTATCAGTGCTAATGCCTCTGTGGAATGCTGGGTAATTATTAGCTCAAAAGGGAAGCCTGCAAATGGGGGGTAACCTTACAGGTTCTTTCCTCCTATGTATACCGGCACTAATGCAGGGACACCAGTTGGAGATTAAAAGTATGTTTTATTGGGGAAAATCACAAACAAGTGCAAGATTCAAGCAGTCTCACAACCACACAAGACTAACTGAAGGAAAGGAAAAAAAATTGGATAGCGAGAAGTTAGGGCAAAACCTATCCTGCAGATGAGAGACAAAGCAATGTGGCTCAGACTAAGGGTTCTAGGGTAGTACAAGAACAGGACTCTGAGCAGCAACCTTGGTCTAGTACAATACGTCCTCTGTACGATGAGTTGTCTGGCTCTGAGTCAGGGCTTAAATACCCTGTTTCTGCCCTGAGGAGGAAAGTGTTAATGGCTCTTTAGTGAGCAAACAATGGGGTCTGGAATGGTCTAACGGCCTTAGCAGTAGATGACAAAGCACTAATGGAAATCATGATAGCTCCTTAACATCTGTGCAGGTGAGGAATCAAAGGAGAATTTCAGCTGAAGGAGGGAACAGATTGATGACAACCAGTTGCTCTATTGATACAGCTTCATGTGCTATTGTATCTGAAGGTTGAGTCATTAAGCTGATAGCTGCAAGCTCATTAGCAGATATGACCTGGCCATGTCCTGATGCCTCATCTGGCCTATTTTCACATGTGTCCAGCAATCCTCTTTCCTAGCACTGGTTTGCAGCCATAAAAGTGTATGATTTATATTTAGTACCAATTAAATAATGTTCATTGCCTATCATGTCATGGAGTGGGTTTACAGTATGGTAACGTAGTTTAAAACTTTTAAACTTTTGTATGGTAGGAACTACGGAGGACCTTTTCAACTGTGGTCTTATAAGTGCCTCCTTTAAGCACAATGAGAATCTGCCTTGGTTTAGTGAAGCATTAACCTATTCACTCAGCAAGTTATCTACTGGTTTTTAAAATATGCTTATACACATGTAGTCCCTCTCAAGTCTCCAAGAATTCTATCTACATATCCTAGCTTTACAAACTAAAAAGTGCCTATTAACACTGCAGAAGGTGGGGACAAAGTTACACCCACTGGATCTCTATTAAGGGAGGGAAATATTGCCACAACAGAAAGTGAAACAAAGAGTATAAGGGAAGGGATAATGAGTGGTGCTCCAGTGGAATGCAAGAACCAGGGGAGGGGTGCAGTGCAAGGGTGCAATGTGAGATGATGGCAAGTGGAGGATACAAATGAGCGTGAGTGGTATGAGCAGTGGAGTATAAAAAGCAAGTGAAGGATGCAGGGAGGGAGTATGCAATGAAGTGAAAGTTGAAAGCAAAGCTGATCTTAAAAAATTGAATTGCACAAGTTCTAATGGTGCAAGGTTGGGGAAGGGTCCCAGCTGGTATCCATAAAGCAGTTGTGCTACTAATTTGGCTTTGAAAAGTTTGAGCACCACAGGTATATAATGGCCACCTCTTATCTTAAGAAATTTGAGGATGGCTGATGAGCAACTCTGTGCATTCCCAGCAACATATTCTCCATGTATTTTTGTTACCTTGTTTACTGGGGGTCCCAGGAGGGACACCTAAATAACCTTACAATTACAAAAGATGGGGGAAATTAGTCAAGAACACTGGTTGGCACTACGAGAGGCAGGGTAACGCAGCAGGATCTTGTAACCCAATGTTTACCGGGTCATGCCAAGTCAAGAAGCAAACTGTGCTGGAAATGATGAATGATCTTTATTAAATACAGGCACGCAATGTAAGCAACACACACACACACACACACACATAACTAAGGAAAATAAAGGTTTGAGTAGGATACCGGGATTTTCAGAGGGATAGTAGATTTGGGTGATATGGAACCTGTTCCTGGAGCCTGGAAAGAAGATAGAGAGCGAAGCTGGGGTGTGATGTATCTCAGCACATGGAGCTGAGGGGAAGCTCGCCAAGCAAAGCAGCAGCAAGGCAGTCTGGAACTCGGGAGCGATCTGAGGATGGTCTCGGAATCAGGGTTTTTTTATAGAGAGAAATGTGACTGCAGGCTATGCCGTACTTGGAGAGAACAATGTGTTTTAGGAGTGGGACAAAGCTTTGGAAAGGTCAGAATTTAACATGATTGAGTTAAGTCCGAATTGATAAAGAGTTAGCCAGTATGCAAATACAGAGTGTTTGGCAGTTGAGGTATTCAGCTTGCCAGATTGCCTGCTCAGAGCAGAGAGTCCTGTGTAAACAGCGTGCATACATAATAAAGGTGTTTGCAGAGAGGTCACCTAAAGCAAGATCTGGCTATTTCTGGCCTGCCTGGGTGGAGAATGGAATGTTCAACAATTAGTGGCCGAGCCTAGTCTGTGCTTGTTCGGGGGCCTCACAAACACGTAGAGAAGGGTGGTAGAACAGAGCCAAATTATTGATATCAAAATGATATCTTTAGGGTATCTCCAAGTAGGCCTAAACTGCAGTAACGTGGTGCTGAGAAACAACCTGATAAGAATTCGAAGACTGTGAATGTTTCACCTACTTCTGAGGAGTAGATATGTTTTCTGGTCTTTCCAGCAATAAAAAGTGGTTTGCTTTACACCTGTGTGTTCATACTTATTTATCTGGGAAAATGGCAGGGCATGAAAAAAATTCTAAGTGATATATATGACTCACCGGGAGAAGTTGAGAGCTTTGGTGGAGGGAACCCCCTACTTCAGGAAGTCAAAAAACAGAGCAAAAAGCTAAAGAGAAGTGTTTTCCAATGGCTTTCTGGGCAAGATGCTTACATGCTACACAGACCAGCCAAAACTCATTTTAAAAGAAACAAGATTGTTGTATCTAAAGTGGATTCTCAGTGGCAAGTTGATCTAGTTGACATGCATCATTTTTCTAAGGCCCTTTTCTCATTAAGGCTTCTAGCGCAAGCGGGGGAGGGCGGCTCGCCCAAGAAGCCTTCTCCGGGAGGCTGCTGCTTCCCCCCCCCTTCCTTCCGCAGGCAAAGGAACGAGCGGGGAAGCAACAGCATTGCGCGAGCCGCCGCCCCCGGGCGAATCAGGAGCCTCTTGCGTCCGGCCCCCCGTGCTCGCGAGAAAGGAGCCTGTCGCATCCACCCCCCCACGCGTGCAAGAAAGGAGCCTGTCCTGTCCGTCCCCCCCACGCGCGCACGAAGCAGGAGCCTGTCCCGTCCGTCCCCCTCTGCACGCGCGCGAAACAGGAGGCTGTCGTGTCCGTCGCGCTAGTGTCCCGCCCCTTCCTTCCACAGGGGCAGAGGGAAGGAAGCGCGACCCGGCCGCCTCCCTGATGCTCCACACAGGAGGTAAGTGCACACGGGCGCCGGGAGCGTTGTGCGAGCGCGGATGATTTTCGCTTCGAAGCGAAAATCAAAAAACCCGCGATCGTGCCGCTTCAGCCCCGTGAGCCCGGCGGAAGTGGGAGTGCGTCGTGCAGAGCGACGCTCCCACTCCCGCGAGGCTCACGGGGCTGTCGCGTGACAGAAGGCCCGTGAGAAAAGGGCCTAAGTATAGCAAAGGGTGTATTTTAACAGTCATAGATATTCTGTCTGGACTTTGGCTTTAAAGGAGAAAACTGGTGGAGAAGCATCCAAAGCCTTTAACACTATTTTCAGGCAAGATGGAAGAAAACCTGACAAATTACAGACAGATCATGGCCAGGAATTTCTAAATAACACTGTAAGTGGCCTGTTAAAAAAGCATGGGGTTTATCATTTTGTCACCAATAATGAAGTCAAGGCAGAGGTTGTGGAACAATTTAATAGCACTTTAAAAATTAAAATGTGGAGGTATTTCACAGCTAATAATACTTTTACCTATATTGATGTGCTTCCACTGTTTATAAAAAGTTATAATCAATGTCTTCACTGAACAATCAAAGCAAGGCCTGCAGATGTTAATAACTCCAATGCTCTAGCAGTGTGGAAAACAGTATAGAAAGACTGTCCAAATAAAAAAGGAGCTCCTGCTACTCAGAAAAGGAGATCATGCGAGGATTTCTAAAAGCAAGGGTGTTTTTTTGCCAAGGGATATGAACAGAACTTTACCACAGAAGTATTCATTGTGGACCAAGTCATCAGAAATACAAATAGATCAGTGTTCCTGCTGAAAGATTATTATGGGGACGATATAGTTGGGAGCTTTTATCCTGAAGTTACAGAAGGTTAACATGAAACAGGATCAAGTGTACAGGACTGAAAAAATTCTAGCCACTAAATGATAGGATAGGAGAAAGTAGCACCTAATGAAATGGTTAGGATGGCCTAGCAAGTTCAACAGTTGGATGCTTGCTTCTGAAGTTGGTGAACCTGTATAGAAGCTTGGGAAAGTAAAAAATGGGGGAAAGCAGATTTTATGTCACACTCCCCAGTAATGCCTGCGCAACAGTTTTTCCACAGAATACAACTTCAAGTTTTACTATCTCTTTAGCAAGGCCCCTGGAACTTCCAGGGGCATGGGAAGTAGGTCTAGCTGAAATACAGTATCCACACACTTGGAACACTATAAATTCTGATACAAAATTGGTGATTGCAAGTGAGAACAAGACATGGCCCTTCATTCTGCAACATGGTTATTATTCTAGTATTCCCAAACTGTTGGAAAACATGGTCAACATTATAACAGTGTGCTGTGACCCACCTGAAGTGCTTCTATATTATGATCCAGCACCTGTTCTGGATGAGGTACGATCAGGTTTAGGTTTTCCTTTTCTGCTTCCTTCTGCCTGACATGAGTTAAATACTTTTGAAGCAAAGCATCATATTGCTTAGCTTTTTTATATCACTCACCATTCATATTCCAGCAGTGCTTGGCTTAGATTTTGTTTTTGTTTTTTTAAATAATTTTTTAAATTAACATTTTAAACATAAACATAAAAACACAAAACACATGCACATATAAACAATACAAAACCATACATCAAATCAAAATTTAAGAAAACACTAAGAAAACTCAAATATAATTAAACTATAATCAAAACTTAACTAAACTAACAAAAGAAAAATCATAACTATTCAGATTTTATTTTGGTAATATATTCTGTATTTCCATCCAAAACCTTTTGGCCTTACCACAAGTCCACTACATGCAATATAAAGATCCAGTATGATCTTGGCACTTTTAACAACTATTCTTCATGTCTTTATGCATTTTTAAAAGTCTCTCAGGTATAAGATACCAACATAGCATCATTTTATAATAATGTTCTTGAAGATCATAGCAAAATATATTTTTAATTTCTATTGTCCATAGTCTTTCTCATTGATTTATAGGTATGTTATATTCAAAATTCTTTGCCATTGATAACACATTCCTTGATTTGTTCATCTTCCATCTCCATTTTCAATAGAAATTTATATAACTTGGCAATCAAATGTTCATTGTTAGTACACAGTAATAATTCAAAATCTGATTTACTCTTTTCAAAATCTTTGTTCTTTCTATCTTCCAAATATCTTAAATAAAATTGCCTGTGTGAGAGCCATTGCATATTACAACTGTCCTCTTGTAATTGCTGTATTGATTTCATTTCACAGTCCCGATCCGTCTTCTTTAATAGGTCATTATATGTTAACCAACATTGATTAGTTCTCATTTCTGTTCTATAAAAAGTTTCTTGTGGAGAAATCCAAAGAAGTATTCTTGGGCATAATATTGATTTATATTTATGAGCCGATTGTGGTTTTGTGTGCACTGTGTGTGTGCTCTTTGTGCAGTTCTCTGCTATGCCTCCCAAGAAGGTAAAGAAGATATCTCAGGATTCTCTTCCTAGGATGAGAGGGAAGGCAGGGAGGGCCTATGAGTCCTGGACAGGGCGGGTCCCCACAAAAGAAGACAAAAAGACTTCTGCTGGTGGAGTGGCAGCTTCTTCTTCCTCTGTCTGAGCAGTTAGTGGGGCCATGGCCATGTTTGAGGGTTTCTCTCAGATCATTGAGAAACTTGTGGAAAAGCTTGAATGTCTGGAGTCATAAGCAGTGGCATCAGTCTCATTGCCTGCAGATGGGTCTTGAGGCAGTGAGACAGCAGAACATGTGCAGCATGCAGGCAGTACAACATCAAGGAGGTGTAGGCAGCATTCACCCTCAAGTATCAGCAATATTGGAATCTTGGATTTGGGTGGAGAGTCTTCATGACAAGGTGAGCAGGTGCGGCAAAAGGAGAAAAACCAAGAGGCATAGGAGACACAGTGGAAGGAAGGATTCAGTCAGTGAGGGAATATCAAGTGAGTGTGAAGGGGACGGGAAGTGAGACATGAAGGATTTCTGGAGGGCAGCAGCACACATTCCTGGTTTCCTTGTACAGGCAATCAAAAGGAGGAAGGCTAGGGGACATATAGCCAAGGGGGCCGAGATCAGCTTGGGTGGCAGACAAGGAGGATGGGATGGGTGTGCTGCTACTAATCTTTGGGGATCGTGAAGACCCACCTCGTATCCATCTGGACAGAAGGACCAGGTAAAAAATATTGAATAGTTATTATGTAGATTTCTTTTGCTCCTCAAACCTGAGGGTGAGGAGGGGTGCACATCTAGGGCAAATAAAAAGAAAAAGGAGGGAACAGGGGAAGCAGTTGAACACATGTTCAACAATTGGCTTTCTGACTATGCTTTTTTCATGGAGTGGTGAAGACAGCCTACTTGGATAGGAGCTGGCTCCTTTTCACCATTTGAGCAATGTCCTCAAGGCATGTGCCCTGTCAGGTGACTCAGTGGTCATTGAGTTTGATGTTGCTTTCAGGAAAAGGGCATTCCAGTGTGTGCAGGCTTGTTGGGATTTAATTAACAACAAGATGTGCCTTGTGTTGGTGGGTTTCAGGATTCTGGTGCAGGAACCACAAGTGGCAATCTCAAATTGGCCAGAGAACTGCCAGACATAGCAGCTATGAAAATAGCCAAGAAGTACAAGACTGGATGGCTAGTGGGTCCATTTGAGGAACCTCTTTTAGGCAAACTCAGGTTTTCCCCTCTAGGGTTCGTTCCCAAGAAAATACCAGATAAATTCAGGATCATCCACCACTTTTCATATCTGAAGGGGCCTCAGTCAATGATGTCATCCCACTGGAGTACTGTTCAGTCCATTATGCATCAGGCAGTTTCATGTCAGTGTCTGAGCTGGGGGCTCTCATGGCAAAATATGACATCTCATCAGGATTCCACTTGCTCCTGGTTCATTGGGATGATTTTTGTCTGTTGGGATTTCAGCTTCAGCAACAGTGGGACCATAACAAGGCCATGCCCATGGGATGTGCAGTCTGTTGTATGACACTTGAGATGTTCAACACATCTTGAAGTCTAGCCTGGGTCACCTTTCATGACCTGGATGATTTTTTTATCCTAGGCAAGGCAGGAGAAGAGGACTGTGCTAGGTTGCTGAATGGTTTTCAGGCATTGGCAGGAGAATTGAGAATCCTGTTAGTGTATGAGAAGAATAATAGAATCATAGCATAATAGAGTTGAAAGAGACCACAAGGGCCATCTAGTCCAATCCCATGCCATGCAGGAACACACATCAAAGCACTCCCAACAGATGGCCATCCAGCTTCTGTTTAAAAATGTCCAAAGAAGGAGATCCCACCACATTCTGAGCCAGCATATTCTATGGCTGAACAGCTCTGATCGTCAGGAAGTTCTTTCTGAGGTTTAGGTGGAATTTCTTTTCCTGTAGTTTGAATCCATTGCTCCCTGTGATAGCCTCTGGAGCATAGCATCATAGAGTTAGAAGAGACCACAGAGGCCATCCGGTCCAACCCCCTGCCATGCAGGAACACCCATCAAAGCACTCCCGACAGATGACCATCCAGCCTCTGCTTAAAAACCTCCAAGGAAGGAGACTCCACCACACTCCAAGACAGCATATTCCACTGCTGAACAGCTCTGGAAAACAAGTCCATACTATCATTGATATGACATCCTTTCAAATATTTAAACATGGCTATCATGGCTCCTCTTAATCTTCTTTTCTGCAGACTAAACATACCCAGCTCCCTAAGATGCTCCTCATAGGGCATGGCTTCCAGACCTTCCACCATGTTTATCACTCTCCTCTGGACAGCTTGTCAATATCCTTCTTGAAATGAGGTGCCCAAAACTGGACACAGTATTCCAGATGAGGTCTGACCAAAGCAGAATAGAGTGGTACTATTACTTTCTTCAATCTAGACACCATACTCCTATTGAGAAGACCAAGAATTATGTTGGCTTTCTTGGCTGTCTCACCACACTGCTGACTCACATTCAGCTTGTGGTCTACTAAGATTTCTAAATCCCTTTCACGTGTACTGTTGTCCAGCCAGGTTTCCCCCCTCCCATATTTGTGCATTTCATTTTTATGCTTAGGTGTAGGGCCTTACATTTCTCTCTGTTAAGGTTCATTTTGTTAGCTTTGGTCCAGCTCTCCAATCTGTTAAGAGCACTTTGAATTTGATCCTGTTGTCCTCTTGGGTTTTAGCAATCCCTCCCAATTTGATATCATCTGCAAATTTGATCAGCATGCCCTCTATTTCTTAATCCAAGTCATAGATAAAGATGTTGAATAGCACTGGGCCCACAACAGAACCTGTGGTACTCCACTAGTCACTTCTCTCCAGGATGAAGAGAAGCCCTTGGTGAACACCCTTGCAGTTTGGTCAGTCAACCAATTACAAATCCACCTAACAGTAGTACTGTCTAGCCCACATTTTACTAGCTTCATTGCAAGAATATCATGGGAAACTTTGTCAAACGCCTTACTGAAGTCAAGAAACGCTACATCCACAGCATTCCCTTCATCTATGAAGCTTGTAATTCTATCATAAGAAGAGATAAGATTAAACTGGCATGATTTGTTTTTGAGAAACCCTTGTTGACTTTTAGTGATTGCAGCATTGCTTTCTAAGTAATTACAAACTGTCTGTTTAGTGATCTGCTCTAGAATCTTTCTGGGTATTGATATCAGGCTGACTAAGGAGCCTGCCAGTACCTTTGTTTACTTAGGCATTCACCTAAATTTGGTGTGGGGTGTGTCTTATTTGCCAAAAGAGAAGATAGAGTGGCTCAGGAAATTGTACAGGCTCATGCTCAAATAGAAGACCATGCTTAGGGAAGTACAGGTCATGATGGGGCACCACAACTTTGCATGTAAAGTAGTTTCACTAGCCTTTTCAACTAGGCTGGCTGCTGTCATGGCTGGGGCGAGAGCCTGGCACTATCAAGGAGGGTTCAAGGAGGACCTGGAGGTATTGGAAAGTTTTCTTGATGGCTACAATGGTGTCTTCTTGTGGCAGGACAAATGGGAGCCAGGTACTTCATTGCAAGTCCATTCCAATGCAGCAAGAGGCATCAGTTTTGGGGTTATTTCTGCAGGCACTAGTGTGATCAGTGCTGGGCACAGGACTGATGAGGAGACATAGTCAGGGACCTCACCTTCCTGGGGCTCTTCTCAATAGTAGTAGTAGTATCTATTTGGACAGAGCACTTCAGCAACAAGAATTTCCTTTTCTGGTTTGACAACCACACAATTGTCAGTATCATCAATAGGCAATTATTGTGTTCAGTGAGGGCTACGAAGTTGGTAAAGAACCTAGCACTGTTGTGTTCATCAGCTAACATATCCTTCTCAG
Organism: Ctenosaura bakeri; assembly: GCA_948474755.1. NCBI lineage: Eukaryota > Metazoa > Chordata > Lepidosauria > Squamata > Iguanidae > Ctenosaura > Ctenosaura bakeri. Next base: position 290,809 of record CAOLHI010000835.1, read on the forward strand.
CTTGTTATGTTCCAGGCCTGGATAAAGGAATGACAGACTCTTTGTCTCACTTTCAGGAAAGCAGAGTTTGATCCTTGGCACCAGAGCTGGACCAGCAGCGGGCAGTTTTTCAGATGATCTATGGCAACCGGGGAAGTGAGCATAATGCAGGCTGTATTGTGCTTGGTGGCCCCTACAACTCTAATGACCTACAAGAGGGCAGTCGCGGTGGACAGATTCCAGAGATTTTGCAGGAGACTAGTTTAGCTTTGGAGGGGTGGGTTTTGCATTTTTTTGGCTCATCTCAAGGAGCTAGGAGTGGCTCCCAGATTCATGTCAACCCACCTTATGAGCTTTCCTTTTTCAGCAAGGTGAGGGTTCAAGGAACTCTGTGCCATGTTCTTAGTTTGGAAGAAAATGACACGGTGGAAAGGCATGGGGCCAAAGAGGGCCAACTGTAGGAAGCTCATCTCATTCCACCCACTAGGCAGATTGTTCCAGCAACTGCCAGATACCTGCCACTCCAAGTCTGAGAAACTACTGTTCAAAGTGGCTTTTGTTGTAGCATTTCTTAGGACATGCAGAATATGTGAGTTTGTTGTGAGCTCCAAAGTAGATAAGGTGGGCCAGGCCTTGCAGGTGGGGGACATCTTTTTCTCAGGAGATTCAGTCAGCATCTGGGTCATACGGTTGAAGTACGACCAACTGGGTTGTGGCACTATGGTTCAGCATCATGCTCTACCTGGGGATGGCCCCTGCATCGTCAGGGCATTGTGTAGTTTCATCCACTTCTGGCTTTGGGATATTGACTGTCTGTTCTTACATCCAGAACTGACAACTGACCACTCAGCAGGTTCCAGCTGGTGGCAGTTCTCAGATTGGCCCACAGGAGGAGGTGACTCCCAGTGACTGACTTTGAAGCTATTTGTTTAAGACGGAAGCAACCTCAGAGACAACAACATGTGGCCTCACCACCAGGGTCAGAAAAAAATAAGAAGGTGGTAATCCAGGGTATATGCAGGGTACATTTGCCCAGGATTGAGGATTAACCTAGTTTAACATGTTCTTTGGTTCACAATAGGACATAGCTGAGGACATGGGACTGGGATGTCAGAGAAGAAATGAGAGGGATGACACAAGGTCACCAGTGCAGTTACAGTGAAGGGCTATCTGTCAGCAAAAGCCAAGAAGATTGGAGGGCTGCTCGGCTATGGAAGAAACGCAGAAACCCAGACTGGAGCTTGATGTAATATGGGATTTAAGCTCATTGTGGGATGGGGCAGGGACAGGCTATGGAATAGCATGGATGATGGGGGACACATACTTGCTGTTGGATTATGGACTCAGGAGGAAGGTTAGAACTGGGGACTTGGGTGCTGATGTCCATTTGTTGGCTGCAGCTGCCAGGGGTTAGTGAAAGGCAGGCTGGGTTCCCTCAGCTTGCCTTTTGTGGTGGTAGCGGCATGGGTTCTGGATCCAGGATTGGAGTTGCCAGTGTCTCTTTGCAATGGTATGGTTTTGCAGGGGGGTCCCCTTATGGGATTCAGTGCATTGCAGAAGTGTTCATGCATGTGAGGTGTGGTCATGACTTTCTTGCACCCCTGGCAACACGGGCCAAGAGGGGAAACAGTGAGGGAGGAAAGGTTAAGTGAGAAGTTGAACAATGGAGTAGAAGACACACTGAAGTGGGAGATGGAATGGAAGCAGAGGGAAGGGTGAGTGAGTGCAAGATTCATATAAGACAAAATGAAACAATTAATGTGCTGAATTTGGATAATTAAAATGAAAGTTTGAATGATTTTAACAATCAACAATTAAGTGCCTGGATTTGAGGGAGCAGAATATGGTGACCTACCCCACACTTGGTGAAGTTGCTTACTTTTGTTCCAGTTGCTGGTAGAGCAAAATCTACAGTCTTCCTCCATCAAGTGAAATCTGACACTGCACTGTGGACCAAGGTGAAACTCTGGACTATCAATTAGGAAGAAAATATCTGATAAGACAATTTAAAACTTGAAGTTTTGGCAAACTCTAGTCTTTCAGAGATTCTTGGACTGCAGTTCCCAAAACCTAACTGCATGGCCAACAGTAAGGGGGTGATGGTAGTAATGGATCATCTGAAGGGCCATAGATTCCCCATCCCTGTTTGTCCAAGTCAAAATGTTCCCTGAAAGATTCAGACATATTGGTAATGATATTCTCACAATATCCTTATTATTAGTTTGCCCAAGAAATTTGAAAATAGCTTAGGGACCAAAAAGTACTGTCCTTTATGCTCAATCTCCTTATTAGTTTCAACTAGAGTATAACCATTGGATCAATGGAACTTACATGTACTGACTTACCAAGTTTCATTGATTCCATGGGTCTACTTTAGATGAGACTAACAACATATTTAGGCCCTAAACTTCATCCTAAACACACTTACCTCATAGTATGTCTTCCAGAATATTACAGAGTTATCTGAATAGATATGTATAGGATTTCACAAGATATGCACTGTTAACTTTATACATGTGGTGTTTACTGGATTACTGGATTACTGGAGATGTACTTGGCACATTCCTTCCTACATAGTGGAGGATTGTACCTTCCACCACACATCTGAAATTATTTATGACTTTTTTTAAAAAAAAAGTCCAACTCAAAGTGTCACAAATCCTTATTGAATGTATATCTAAGGACAATTTTGCTGTGTTTTGGACCCTACTGGGCTGTTTTAAGACCAGAAAAGACCCTTTTATGAAGCATAAAATGAATTGGAAGTCACTTCACTTTTTGGTGGGATGGGAAAGGGTATTTTGGGTCTAGTAGGTTTATGAAAGCTTCAGAACTTGATATGTCTGCCTCACTGAAAGCAGTGTAAAACAGTCTTGAATACCACACATGACTTTTGGGCCACACTTTTCCCATTCTTCATTTATATAAACCTAGCAGACATACATTAGTGTTAGAAAGTTCAGGTGCACAACTGCCCACTGGCCTATATGTAACAGAAGAAGTGATTGTGGGAAGATGTGCCACAGATTTCTGTCACCTGTCAAGTATTTACATAGTTCTCTCCCATATATGATTTTTTTAAAAAATGTAAATGTTTTATGTCCACATATCCTTGGGTCCAATGTAGAGAAAAGTCAAAAAGAAGAATCCATAGGTTTCCATCTATGGATGTTACTTTCTGGACTGGCAAATAAATATACCGAAGGAAAAATACTTTTAACCAATAAATATTATTTTTAGATCATAGTGTTAGTTATTTTCAGATGCCTTTATTTTTGATACCAAAAAATGTGTGTTGGTGGTGGGCAGTAATTTCTGGGATAGAATGTCAGAACATGGTGTTCTCAGCCAAATAGTACATGATAAATGTTGGACATGAGAAATGAAAGTAAACATACTGACAGAGAACTGTTAAATTACTTACTATAAAATGGGATTAGAAAAATAAACTTTTAAGAAAAGGGTCTTGCTTTTTCAAATAACATGTTGCTGATAAATGACAAATCTATACTTAAGCAAACATGGCCATTGTTTTATTTCATGTGTGTAATGCGTACATTCAAACAGATGTAGCTTGCAGTTTTAATTTTTTTATTAGGCAGAGTTGGAAAAATTTATTGTCTTGCTCTACAACTCCCAGAATATCTCTCAGTCAATCATGGACAGTGGCCACGTGGTCTGAGTGATCCTGGGAGATATAATGCAAAACAAGAATGTTTCCAAGCTCTGTAATTATAAATTTATTTATTTATTTATTTCATTTTATTTCTAAGCCACCTTTTCCCCAAAATTTGGATCCAAGGTGGCTTCCAACAATAAATAAACATTAAAAGCATTAAATACATTGAAAACATTAAAACAATTAAAAACATTAAACGAATATAAAATCATAAAAACATTTAACAGGGTATTCTAGTACAACAATTATTAAATAAAGCTGTCCAGCTTACATGTAAACCTGTTTAAAGAGAAAAGTTTTTGCCTGTAGGCAAAATGAGAGCAGGGAGGGGGCATGCCTAGCCTGCTGTGGAAGAGAGTTCCACAGGGTGGGAGCAGACACTGAGAAGGTTGTCTCCTGTGTCCTCACCAGGAGAGCCTGGGATGGTAGTGGGACAAAGAGAAAGTCTTCTCCAGGTTCTTTCACTACGCCACTGCACCTCGGTTGGGCACTGAGATATATAAGCCCAGTCTTTCAGATAGCTTGGACCTAGGCCATTTAAGGCTTTATAGGTCATAAACAGCACTTTGAATTGTGCCTGGAAATGAACTCCCTTTAATTGACCCCGGTCAGCATTCTAGCTCCCACATTTTGAACCCACTGAAGTTTCCAAACAGTCTCCAAAGGCACCCCACATAGAGCACGTTACAGTAGTCCAGCTGAGATGTAATCAAAGCTTGTGTCACTGAAGCCAGATCTGACATCTCAAGGAACAAGTGCAGCTGGTGCACCAGTATTAACTGTGTGAATGCACTCTGGGCCACTGCTGAAACCTTGGGCATCCAAGCTCAGAACTGAATCCAGGAGACCACCAAGGTTGTAAGCCTGAGATTTCAGGGAGAGTGTAACCCTGTTCAGCACAGGCAAAATCCCAGTTCCCTGATCTGCCTTTCGGCTGACCAGGAGCATCTCTGTCTTGTCTGGATTAAGCTTCAATTTGTTTGCCCTCATCCAGTCCATTACTGACAGCAGACATTGGTTCAGGACCGATACAGCTTCCTTGGAATCAAATAGAAAGGAGAGATAGAGTTGGGTGTCATCAGCATATTGGTGAAACCGAACCCCATAACTGCAGATGACCTCTCCCAGTGGTTTCATGTTGATGTTAAACAGCACAGGGGACAAAACAAAACCCTGAGGAACCCCACAGGCCAATGGCCAGGGAGTCAAACAGCACCACCTTCTGAGTTCTTCCCTCCAAGAATCACCAGAACCACTGCATAACAGTGCCCCCAAGTCCCATCCCTGAGAGTCGGCCCAGAAAGATACCATGGTTGATGGTATCGAAAGCCACTGAGAGGTGTAGGAGAACCAACAGGGACATACTCCCCCTGTCTAGTTCCCAGCGTAGGTCATCTACCAAGGTGACCAAAGCTGTCTCCATCTCATAACCAGGCCTGAAGCCAGATTGAAATGGATCTAGATAATCCATCTTATCCAGAACCCCTCGGAGCTGGGAGGCCACCACAAGCTTCAGAACCTTGGTTAAGAAAGAGATATTGGAGACTGGCTGATAATTATTCAGAATAGTGGGATCCAGGGAGGGTTTTTTAAATAGTAGCCTCACTACAGCCTCTTTTAAACATACTGGGAACTTTTCTTGCTGCAGTGAGGTATTCACTCTCCTCTTACCCAGTTGGCCAGTTCCCCTCTGCTGCTTTCAGAAGCCAGGAGGGGGCAAGGATCCAGTCTACATGTGGTGGCTCTCACCTCTCCAAGGATTCTGTCCACATCCTCAGGCTGAACAAAGTGAAACAAATCCATTAATTCAAGACAAGCAGGTGTGAATATTACATCTACTGGACTTGTCTCAACTACAGTATCTAAGTCACACCAAATCTGAGCAATTTTGTCTGCAAAGTGTCTTGCAAATTAATTACAGTGGCCTGTAGAGTGGTCATCAATACCTACTTGTGGACCAGAATGTAAAAGCCCCCTGACCACTTGAAACAGCTCCACTGGATGGCCCTGTGCAGACACAATGGTGGTAGAGAAGTATGATTTCTTTGCTGCCATGATTGCCACAGCATAGGCCTTCCAATAAGATCTAGCCCGTGCTGGATCAGACTTGCTCTGAGTCTTCCACCAACATCACTCTAGTCTCCGTCCCACTCGTTTCATCCCTAGTAAACCAAGGAACTCGCTTGGCTCCACTTTGTGGGAGGGGACACCTAGGAGCAATTGTGTCTACTGCCCTGGCCATTTCCCTGTTACAGAGATTGGCCAGGACTTTGACAGGATCACCTGCCAAGGCAACAGGAAACTCCCCAAGAGCCATCAGGAATCCATCTGGATCCATAAGTCTCCTGGGGTGGACAACCTTAATCGGCCCCCACTCCTGCAGAGGTTCTGAGTCCCAGTGAGTCTAAACCCCACCAGGTAGGGATCAGTCCATAACAATGGAACTATATAAAGTTTCTCCACACCTAGATCACAATCATCCTGCCCAGAACAGAAAACCAGGTCCAACTGTGTCCTGCAGCATGGGTGGCATCAGCTATTAGTTGGGACAGGTCCATGGTTGTCATGGTGGACATGAAGTCCTGAGCTGTCCCAGACAGAGTAGTCTCTGTGTGGATGTTGAAGTCCCCCAGTACAGCAAGACGGGGGGGACTCCAGGACCACTGCCAAGATCAGCTCAGCCAGCTCAGGAAGGGAGACTGTTGAGCAGCGGGGTGGGTAGTACACCAACAGAATCTCTACTCCGTCCTGGTCACCCACCTTCAGAAACAGACACTCAAACCCAGCAGATTGTGGGACAGGACACCTGGTGAGGGAGATGGAATCCTGATAGACCACTGCAATTCCACTTCCCCGCCCCCTAGGCCTTGCCTACCGCTGTACAGAGAACCCAAGTGGACAGAGCTGGGAGAGATTAACCCCCCTGTCAACTTCATCCAGCCAGGTCTCTGTGATACAGGACAGGTCAGCATGGTCATGTTTTTTCATTCACTGACCTGGCATTGAGCAGCAGCATTTTCAACTGAGGGGGTGTGTTGCCAACGCCATCCAGACTGTTTGAAGCAGGCAACAACTTGGGAGTAACCAAAACCCTGTAACTCTCCCTTCTATGATTGTGATAGGATTGTCTCCCCACACCACATTCCCCTCTGCCCATTGCTGTTGTAATGGCTGCTCCCTGGGCAACTTCCCTCCCTTGCTTTCCAGATATCATTTTCCTTTGGGGGTAGTTTCATTAAAATTAGAGAGTAAACCCCATCCATTTCACCCTCTCCTGGCCAGAAGGACTGGTCCTTGCCCTTGCTCCACTCCCAAAGTGGCTCCCCCAAAGGCGCAACCTCCCTTTGGTTTTGTCCCCTTTGGTGGTGACCCTGCCACAGCAAGTTCCTAGCTTTTATGATGGGGGCAGGTGGTCCTCCTGCTTGTCAGCAGACTTAGTTGGGTTCCTGGAGGCTGATTCTGAGAGCAGTGCAGTCCCTAACACAGGCAGCAGTCTCCTGGGAAGGTTCTTAGCCAGCAGCCAGCAGCTAGCAGCTAGTAGACAAGCAACAAGCAGCAGGCAGACAGACCTTCCTTTTGGGGTGGTGGAGATGCTGATGGTCTTCTAAAATTTGATGATGTTTAAACTTTCCTATGCATCCAGTCTTACATTCCTTCTTCTCTTAGTACTGGCTCACACTGATGTCCCTGTTCTGAAGAAATTTGAATTTAAAATGATGATGGGTTTTTCAGACCATGAGGCTCCATAATTTTCCACATTTGTCTTTTTATTATAGTAACACACAGTAATACTGTTCACCTGAAGGCACACATGACTAAATTTGCAGATGACAATGGTGAGTGAGCGTGTAAGGCCCACTCTCCAAGTCCCTGAGCACTTCGAAGTACATTAGATCTTTGCCATATGTTGAACTTAATGATCTGAAGAGGGCACTGTGACTGTGTTAGAAAAGTTCATTGAGAAGGAACCCATCCTTACGTGGGTTTCTGCTTATGGGAGTTTTGTAACTGTGTTCAGCCAAATGTGTGAAGATCTAACTTACGGTTGCCTGCAGATATTGAGAGGGTGTATCTTATGTGCATGCTCCCATTTCCATCCTTAGTTGTAACACTATATACAGTCAGGTAAATGTCTGAACAGTGCTATAGCAAAACATCTCTAGTAATACATTTTTCTGTTCTGTTGTGGTGGACTTAATGCCAATCTAAACATAGTCAAATTCTGTTCAACATAGAGAATCTTCTAATTAGGGTGACTCTCTTTCTCTACTTCAAAGGACAGTTCTCTGAAAGCTGTGGTTCTTAACCTAGGGTTCAGGGACTGCTAGGGGTCCACAGAGCCCCCACAGGGGGTCAGCGAAGCTCCACTGCTAGACACCTGCAGTAGCAGTGCCAACGGGGATGTGGCAGAAGGTGTGTGTATGTGGATGCTGAAACTGTTCCCTCATTTGCAAATAAGAGAGCAGTTTGGGCATGTGCACACATACCTCCACTGCTGCATTCCTGATGAAAGGGACACCCAAACGATGACTCTGGAGACCAGAGTTTGAATCCCCACTCAGCCATGGCAACGCACTGGGTTACCTCAGGCAAGTCTTTCAGCCTCAGAGAAAGGCAAAGGCAACAAATCTTGTCAAGAAACCCCTCACCATAAGTCAGTTTTCAAAGGGGAGAGACATGATGGCTACAATGAACTTCCCCGTGTTAGCTGTGCTTTGTTGTTGTGTGCCTTCAAGTCTATTCTGAGTTACGGCAACTTTAAAGTGAACTTATCACAAGGGATTTTTTTTTTGGCAAGGTTTGTTCAGAGGGTGTTTGCCTTTGTCTATGCCTTCCTCTGAGGCTGAGAGAATGTGACTTGCCCAAGGTAACCCAGTATCTGAGTGGTGATTTGAATCCTAAATTTGCTTTTGAATCTAAATTTAAATATTTAAATCTTGAGTTAAGTCTTGAGGGTCTCCAGTAAAGAAAAAGTCAAGAACCACTGCTCTAAAGTGTTGTCAAAAAACAGCTCTCCATTTGAAGGCAGATTCTGATTGAGGGGCTTTCTTTCCAAATCTGTAAAGACCTACAAATAACAAAGGCTAGGGGTCTCAAAGTTGCTATCACTCAGCCTAGAGAGCATATCAAGCAGCAGATATCCAGGTCACCAGGCTAGTCTTCCTCACTATAGTGTGATATATTGCATTTCTATTTAAATTACACCAGTTCATTAGCAGTTGATAATTTTATAACCTAGAACCAGACTGAAATGGAACAGTCTCTTCCAGGAGTTCCTCAAACTGGGAGGGTACTGCATAGTCTAGAACCATGAAACAAAGGGATATTGGTGATTGGCTGGTAAATTTTCTAGTGTAGTGGAGCTCAGGAAGATTTTTTTTTTTTTAGTAAAGGACCCACTGCAGTATATTTCAGGCAAGATGGGAAGCTGCCTTGTTGTAGTGAACTATTCTGTATTGTCCTTACCCACCTGACAAGTCTCCTTCTGGTTGCTTTTGAGAGCCAGAAAGGGCACAAGTCCAGTACACATGTGGTGGTTCTTACCTCTCCATAGAGCCTGTCTATGCACAAATTTAGCTTTATCCAATAACACAGGACAAGGAGGATCCATGATTTCACCCACTGGCATATATCAGTTACAGCATCCAAACTGGAGTGGATCTAAGCAATTTTGCTTGCAAAGTGTCACACAGATTCTTCACAGTGGGCTGTTGAGTGATCTACATTTTCTTCTGGTGGGATAGAGACAACTCTTCTGGATGTTACTATGCAGATACAGTGGCTGTAGAAAAGTATGATTTCTTAGCTGTCACTAAGAAATATGCTTGTTTTGTCACTGCCAGCTCCCTAGTAAGCCAGGGGGCTTCCTTGGCTTTGTAGGTGAAAGCAATTGTGTCCATCACTCTGGTTATTTGTCAGTTCCAGAGATCAACCAGGGCTTCAGTAGGATCACGCTGCTGGCATCAGGAAACTTCCCAAGAACCATCAGCAATCCATCAGGATTCATAACCCTAAGATGTATGATCTTAATTGGTTCCCAACTCCTGCAAAGGCTCTGAGCCCCCCAAATATATTACTGATTAGTAGTGATCTGTCCATCACAATGGAATTATGGAAAGTTCATCATCATCCTACCCAGTACATAAACTAGGTTCAGAGTATGTCCTGCAGCATAGATGGCCCCAGATATTAGTTGAGAAAAACCCATGGTCATTATGGAGAATATGAAGTCTTGATAGCATAGTCTCAACATGGATGTTGACGTCCTCCAGCAACACCACTGAGACCCGGTCAGCCAGCTTAAGGAAGGGAGACTACTGAGCAGAAGGATAGGTGGGACACCAATAGAATCCGTATTCATTTCTGGCCACTATCTTCATGCTCAGCAGACTGAGGAATGGGGCACCTGGTAATGAGGCAGATGGAATCATGATAGATCCCTGCACTGCCACTTTTCTGTCTCTCAGGCTTTGCCTGCTGCTGCACAGAGAAACCAGGTAGACAAGCTTTCTTTCTTTCTTTGAACAAATAAAACCAATTAAAGAATATAAAAATATAAACATTTAAAAAACATGTTTAAAATACTCCTAAAAGGGGTCAGAAACAATTCTAGAATCCAGTTTTGAAACAGAACAGCAAATATGAAATGCCATACAGAACAAAATTGTTTGGGCTGTCTGCTGAAAGCTTAAAGGAGATGGGGCCAGCCTAATTTCCTTGGGTAGGGAGTTCCACAGTTGAGGCACTGCTACAGAGAAAGCCCTCTTATGTAATACAAGCAAGGCTTGCATACTCACCCAGGATCAGGACCTGGATGAAGCCATTTTTCAATTTACCAATCTGGTGTTAAGTATTTTTATCCCAGGGGTCCTATTGCCAAGACTACCCAGAATATCTGAAATGGAGGACAGCTTGAAGGCAAGCAACACTCCAGTGTTTTTAAGAAAATAAATTAAAAAGCCTTTAAAAAGAAACCAATAAACAATGCCCTTCTAGTTAGTAACATTACAAGTTAATGTCAGCAACAAAGAGCGGTAGATAAAGAATTTATGATGGATGATGAAATGATGATGGAGGTGATGATAATAATAATTATTCTAAATGAATGTATTAAGATTGGGTTTTGAAGCAGGCAAGCCAATGCCTTTAAACTTTGTTCAAAAGCAAAGGCTTACCTATGGTAGAAATTGTAAAACTGTAAGATAGTAAAGGTAAATAATATAAAAGATGTTAAAAGGTAAAGAGCCACTGTGGTGTGGTGGTTTGAGCACTAGACTCTGATTGTGGAGACCACAATCTGAATCTCTGCTCAGTCAGGGAAACCTGCTGGGTGACTTTGGAAAGCTATGTTCTTTCAGCCTCAGAGGAAGGCAAAGGCAAATCCCCTCTGGATAAATCTTGCCAAGAAAACCCTGTGACAGGGTTGAAGGCACACAACAGAAACAATCACAAGATAATAGTCTGTATTTGCATTTCATAAATTCAGGATACAATCCATGAACTCTATGTCATATGTTCTTAACTACAATAGACTTGCTTCTTCTGTGTGTGCCAGTATACAGAAAGAGAATTCTTGTGAAAATGCTACATAAGAAAATTGGCCTCCAGTGCTATGTTTAGCATTCATGGTGAAAGCGGAGGGATACGTTACATCTTAATGATTTAATTAGCAGTTTACTCTGAAAAGAAAACACTGGAAAGATGTTTTCATCAAAATTAATATGTTGTTAGTAATCATTTGGCAAAGCACAGTCTTCCAAAAGCTGCCAGTAAGAACTGTCAACAGATGTGGAATTTTTTTTTAAACCCCTGATTTCAAAATTACAAGGAAAAAAAGATCAAGTTCCTAAATTACGGAAACAGGATGTAACATCATTACAAATTTGCCACTAAGGAATACAAACAACGACGATTTGTTTTATTGCTGTAGAGCATTCACTCTGTGATATCTATAATAAAATGTTTGGTTGGATTTTTTCCCATTCAAATTGCTCTGTCTTTCTGTTCAGATATTGGCTTACTCTGATAGCTGAGATCAAATGAAGCCTTTTCTTTCAGGTCAGTGGAAATAGAAAGACCTATTTGTGGTGTAATGATGAACCATGGCTTAGCACTGAATAAATGAGAAGAAGTGAGCTGTGGCTCGAGGGCTTCATTTCAGCCTCCTCCTCCTTCAGTATAGTTGAGAGGAAGAATTCAGAAATATTAGCTTTTTAAAATAACAATTCATTGAAACAAGTTGGGATCAGACCATGGCTTATAATCCTGAACAGTTAATAGATAGCAGTTTAAGTTAAGCATAGTTTAAAATAACCACAGTTTGTACAGCACAATAAATTATAATTAGAAATCTTGTTCAGTCTTGTTAAGTTTTCTGCTTATGTTACCAGTTTCAGTGTCAGTCTTTTTTGGATCTTCATGGCTTGAGTTCAGCTCATGAAGGCCTAACTTACTTCTGGATGCTCAGGAATGTGGGTAGATGTGTTTTGACCCTACATGTCTTTGGAAGAAGAAGAGTTAAGATTAATATAGGAAGTAGATGCTGCAGATGCCCTTCTTGCAACTGTGCTGCAGTAGAAGGAAAGAGGAGGGCACATACTTGCGATTTGCACTCATTCATGTAACATGAAACTATATTGGTTTACTGGCTAATTTAATTGCATTCATTCATTTATTGTATTTCACTAAAGCAGTGGCTAGCTACTATAACTAAGGATCATTGACATCAATGGCTATAAGAAATAAATTAAATCTTTGTTATAGGAACTCTATTAGAGATAGGAATTTTTTCTAAGGGTAGTAGGCTAAGTTAAGCTAGAAGAGGGAGAGGACTAAGTTAGTTTTACTTTTGGAGCAGTGGAAGAGCAAAAACAAGGCAGAGAGAAGAGGCGGACTGTTCTTTAAGAATATCAATCTAAGACAGGTCAGGATGGGTATATAAGACAAAAGAAGATTTTAGGTCACTGAAACACTCATTAATCCTATCACTGATGTTCTTTAAACACTTGGCATTGTTGCATTTCCAAGACAAAAGCAGAATTGTTATGACTAGAATAGAAAAAATGTAGTTTGAAATTCCACAGATTTCAGGAATCAAATTCTGAATAATGTCCTTTAGGGAAGTTTCAAATACATAGGAAAACTAGCTTAGTTATTTCTGAATGAGATGGTCACACCTTCAAAAGGAAATAAACCAAGGACACTATAGTTAGGTGCATTTTTCTGGGTATTATCACAGTTCTGACACAATAGTTTCTGAGACTGATGTGGGAAATGTTCCTATTTTTCTTCTCTAAACCAACAAAACAGGCATTTCCCCATAAGTTTAGCAAAACCTGTGGCACTTGTTTCACTTCTGGATCTCTCAGCAATCACAAAGAAAACTGAGAGATCATCTAAAATTGCAGGACCAAGAGGCAATTCCTAGGTATTCTTTCTGAGGCACAGTTTTTCTCTTTTGAAGACATTATTATTATTATTGCTATCACAACAAAAAGGCCATCCCAAATACTAGTAAGTAGATTGCATTAGCTAGATCATAGTGCAATGATATATAGACAAGACCTATATGACCTAAGGTAACCTATCAATGGAACTTAAAAGTTTGAATCCAATTTAATGTGTAAAAACAGTGTTAAGGTATAATGCAGAGTTGCTTTTAGAAAATGAGTTTGATCCAGCCTTAGCAATGATTAATTTTAAGTGTCATTGATTACAGAGAGTTTCATTTAGCTCTGGCAGTCTAAATAACATAAAAACAATGGATCCTGTCTGATATTGGATGCTAAGCAGTGTCTGGTGTGGTTAGTACTTGGATGAATACCAGGTATTGTAGACTATATAGACTATATTTCAGAAGAACGAACTGGCAAAATCACTTCTGAGTATTCCTTGTCTAAGAAAACATTATGAAATTCATAGGACCACCTTAAGTCAACAGGTAACTTGAAGGTGCATGTGCACACACATAACATTTACATTATGCTTTAGGAAAGACAGCAGATGTAATTAAATGACATGCTTTCGATTTTGTGGGCGCAGAACATTGGACATTCAATTCAATTAGACGAATGGGAACAGAGCTGGAGAAGGACACAGAAATTTACAATGGCTCAGAATCTTAAAGAGAACTATTTCAAATTATTTCATAGATGGTATATGACACCAGATAAGTTAAAAAAGATTTACAATACAGACATGGGAATGTGTTGGAAATGTCAGAAAGAGGTAGGAACAATATTTCATATGTGGTGGTCATGTCCCAAGGCAAAAAAATATTGGAGTGAAATACACAAAAAGATGTGTGAAATACTGAAGGTTCAATTTGTAAAAAAACCCTGAATTTTATCTGTTAAACATGACAAATGTTCTTGAGAATACTAGTGTTAAGAGACATTGGAGATTAATACTGTATATGATAATGACAGCTCGAATAGAATATGCCAAAATGTGGAAATCTCAGCAAATACCCACAATTGAACAATGGTGGGGAACGTTTATTGAAAACAGAAATGCAGATATTGTCTCTCAGAGATTAAAGGGGAAATTGGATGAGCAGATAAAAGCAGAATGGCAAATTGCAATGGGTAATTGCGGGGAACTGCCAAGTGAAAATGTCTGAATTATGGTTGAAATAAAAGAGGGATAACTGTAACATAACATGAGTGAATGAGGGAAATGCAAGATCAAACATGTAAGATGAACATAGAATTGTGTTGCATAAATTCCATATGTGAATAGAAATTCAGAAAATGAAAACTAGATCAGAGTGGAAGAACAAGAATATTTCATGTAAAAGTACAATTTAAGATGATATTTTTTTATTTGTGAAACTTAATAAAATTATTTAAAAAAAATTAAATGACATGCTTTCATTATAACAAAACTATTTCTAGTAGTTCTAATGTATAAATCAATACTTTGCATCAGTCTGGTGAGACTGAAATACAACCAAGTATTAATGACTTAATTTCTGGAGATGAAATAGTTTTTCAGATATATTTATTGATCAAAAGCAAGAGCAAGCTCCAGCTGTTTCACAAAACAATGCCCATAAAAAACCTTAATTATTACTTCTTAATATACTTTTCTGATGTGGATTGCAATGCACAGCCTTTTTCCAGTTTGCTTGCTGTGCTACAATTTGGGGGAACATAGTCTTCAAATGATGTTATAGAGATGAAAAACTTTGTGAGTGGCACTAAGGGTTGCCAATAGAATGAGACTGAATATTCTCGATGAATTTATTTATTGTTCTGAGAAGGTACTCAAGCTCACATGAGGACTAAGTGGTCAGATTTGGATTGTTTGACTGTAATATTAAATGGAACGGCAGTGAATGTTGCTTAGCATAGTTTTCAAGTGTCCTTTGTTGGATCCTCCTTTGCTAAGGTATGTTCACTATGTGCAAAGCCTGTCATGCCTAGAAACTCTGAGAGGTGAGTCATTTCAAAACCTGTCACTCTTGCACATGGCAGTGTTTCAAATGAATTCTTTCTCTGAATATTAGCGTTTTGGAAAAACACCTTGAGAAGTATGCACAAGAGCAAATAAAGAGCAACTGAAAATTCCGTATTAAAAATCAAAGCCAATGTATGGAATATCACCTCCAGATAGAGGGAATGAAAATTTGCATTTTCCCAAATGTGGCCGCAGGATAGACATGAATAAAGGCCTTATGATATTGGCTGCTTAATGTTGAGTTTCCTAATAATCTCTTGCATGGAGTTTGCCTTTTTCCACAACTGTTGCACACTGGGGACCACACTATATATGTTCTTTTACAAACTTGCATGGATGTATAGTTTATTGTCCTACACAGTGATAATCCAGATTGGCTTTGGAAGGGGCTTAGATCAATTCATAAAGTACAGATCTGTTAGTGACAATAATATCCATTATGGTTATACAGAACCTCTATGCTCAGATCAGCTGAATTTGGAACTACTGAATAGATGATTCCAGGATTCAGGGGAGGGGGAGGACTAGTACCAACATGCTCTGTATGAGGGTTTCCTTAGAAATTGTCATTGTCCACTGTGGGAAAGGGAACGCTCAGTTAGGCAGAATTTTGGTCTGGTCCAGCAGAGTTATCTTTTCATGGTAGTGACTTCAAGATAAATGTATAGGTGAATATACTCAGTACCATACTGTTTCTTTATGTCTTTTGAACAAACAGTTGTGCATCATGATAGAAATAATACAAATGCTGTGCAAAATGCTTGAGTCAATTTTCATGTTGCCCAAGTGTTGCTCTGTGCATCCTAAAAAGGAGAAATTCCAACTTGTTTGAATTTATAATCAAGGTCTCATGAACATCTGGAGAGTCCATCAAAATTCACTTAATTCTCTTGAATAACAAGTACTTAATATAATTGTGAGTGAAATGCTTTCTCTTCTGTTTTATTGAATTGTGGGTTTATAAACTGAGTCTCAGTGGTAATTATGTCTATGTGCCAAATATCTCATCTGCTAGCATGTTAGTCCAATAAAGTGTGGAAGATGCTCATACTCCCTCCAGAATAGCATATGTTTTGACTTAATATGGATGTTTTCAGTCAAAAGTACTAATTGTTTATACACGGAGTCTAAGGTTTAAGCCTGGTGTAAAGGTTACTGAACATTTTAGTGTGTAGCAGGGACTAGTAGTTCTTAACAGAAAGCAGAGTCCAAGACTTAATTTTATTGTTATAAATATCAAACTTTCCAAGCCTAATTCATTTCCAAACAGCGCCACATATTTCATTTTTATTTTTAAGATTGCTTCTGCACTTCATGTCCAGTATCATTCACATCTCAGTCATTACAGCTCTGAGACAAGCTGTAGTTCTGAGCTATGTGTCCTTAGAATGCCAGTGTCATTCTACAAATAAGAATGTTCATGCACAGTCTAGAGGTCCACTGACATTGACCAAAGAGAAAATCAAGTTTAGATCTTGGTCTAGTATATTGAAAAAAGGGAAGTAGGGTACTTAAGCTGCTTTTCCATCGTTTATTTTATTTTCATGCCTGAAGGCTTCATACATCTCCCTTTTGACTAAACTGAAAAAACGTCTTGCATGTCTTTGTTTTTTGACAGAACTGCATAGAATTTACAGGCCTAGTAATCCATTCTGAATCCATGAAGCCTGAAAATCTAAGACATAACCAGTGAAGGGATTTCTGTGTAGGATGACTTTACAGTTGACTTTTTTTTTTAAAAAAAAATGTAACAGCCTATAACAAACTTAAAATACTTCCCCCTCATGTGTAAAGAAGATCTTAAATTTTGCAAAAAGATAACCTAGTCCCATGTTGTTTAATCTTCCCCTGAAGTTGGAGTTGAAAATATATTTGGAGCCAGTAGCAGTACAAAGATTTACCCTTGACTGTCACACTTCACACCTGGTGCACAAACATCTGCAGTACAAAAACTTCACTGTTCATAGAATCTCCCTGAATGATTTAGAAATGAGGAAAGTCATGGTTACAAATAATGCGGGGAGCTTACTACTGAATATGAAGGAAGGTGTAATAATGCTTCCCTAAGCACTATATGTCTACAGGATGCAGTAGTGGTGGCGATATTAAGTATTTTCCTCTTGGCTTTTGCAATTTCTCTCTTTTTAACTTATAGACTAGTATTTTCAAGAATGATTTCACTTAATGCATCTTCATTCTTTTCTCTTCTCTCTCCTAGGTATATTGTCTAGCTGGTGTTTACTTTTCTATCTCCACATGTAGTTCTCATAATAAACTTGCTTTTCCTTTTCTCTGAAAGGTCTCAGTGGCTTAATCAGTCTCTCACTTCTGAGCAAATCTCACATTAAGTATGTGAAAGAACATTAACAAATTTTGTCATCCTTGACTGGATGTGGTGTCTCAATATACTCAATGTAAATAATAAATATTGCTCTTGTAAATCATAATAACTAAGACACCAGAAGAAAAAAACCTATCTGTCATCCTGAGACTGTTTTTGCTTCAGAGCTAGAACAAAAAAGTTATTGTATTAAAAATATTGTGGTTTGTGCAAAAATACATCTTTCTCCCCAGAGTGCTTAAATAAAAAAAAATCCATTAAATATGCACAAAACTCTCACATTCTCACCAAGCAGTTGTTAAAACTTAACATTTTAAACATTTTTTCATTCTCACACATGAGTATAAAATAAAGATACATTTAAATGTGTACAAAAGGCTCCTTGCTGCAGCTATTTGTCTCCAGCTCAGGCAATGTGAATAGCAACAGAGAGGTGGTGGTAAAACTATCATACTGTCACCCCATTTCTTCCTCACCATGTAACTAATGAATATCTGAATAGTGCTGGTAATACAAATGAATCTGGATTTGTTACAGGAAATAGTCATTTTTTCAGTGGTTTTGTACTGGAACTCTCCCATGGTAGAGCTTTTTTGTGATATATCCTCATGTTGTCAGATTTCTATTTACTCTTCTATAATTAAAAAGAAATGTCCTAAACTTTCTGATGATATGGCCATGGCCACTGTTACAACTTGAGTGAAGGACAACAGGAGTTAGCTCTAATATGGGCTAGTCAACTTAGCCTCGCCGGTTGGAAGTTCTGTGTTGAAGAGTACACAAGGCAGTGATTTCTCTGTTGTGGTATTTCAATTGTGGAACTCTCTCCCAGGGAAAGCCAGGCTGGCTCCATCTCTACTGAGCTTCTAATGCTCAGACACAGCTAAATTATTTTACGTGGTCCTGAAAGCCAGCTTTCAGGTTGACTTTGGGATTGTTTTAATTGTGTTTTGTATAAGAAAAAAACATTTGTTTGCTTATTGGATTTATATCCCACCTTTTTCCCAAATGAAACCCAAGGCAGCTTATTTTGTTACTTTTTCTTTTTGGAAAAAAAATATTAAATCTGTTTTTGAAGAATGTTTATTGTGCATTACCATGGGAACTCCAATAGGCTGAAAGATGATAAACAAATACTTTATTTAATGATAATAATCATCGTCGTTGTCATCATTGTCATCATCATGCTGTTGGATCCAGGTAAGGGCAGGAGGCTGGTTGTATCAGCTGTAATAATTCAATCACAATTTAATAAACTTTGCAAAGTCTTCAGTAATGTAGACCTTGGCATTATAGTTGTGTCATCCTGATTTATTGCCCTCTTATACTAACTAAAGTTTTATCCAAACACGGTACTTAAATTACACAGAATTGGCACTCTATCAATGCCACATAAAGGGAACAACATTTGTGAGATGCTCATTTCCCTCACTGGAATGTCAGTGATGAAATGAGCCTTTTAAACATCTCACAGAGGGATTTACTACATTAGCTCCAAATATGTTTTGGAAAGATAAGAGGGTCAAGTTCTGTTTTATTTCACTGGAGATGTGCAGAAGGTACACTGTCTAACATGAGACAACAGTTTAAAGTTGCTTTACTTGGTCAGGGTGGTAGCAGGGCATGAGATCTGTTTACAACGAACTCCAAAGACGTACTGCCAGGAAACATTGCATTGTTTTACACTGCATACCATAGGATTGTACCAGCTGCAATTAAATAGCTGACAGATCCAATCAGTGTTCTGAGTTAACATCCTATAATCAGTCTGAATCTAACTGGTAGTTCTAATTAGAATAGATCTAATTGAACTGTGGGATTTACTTAAGTATTGACTTGCTATTTGACAATTGATTTAGTGGTTCTACTTTAGTTGGGAATAACCAACAGGTTACATGCTAATGTTGTCATTTTAATTCAACACCTATGTCCAAGTTCTGCGACGCTTTTGTAGTGTTTTCTACCACAAATCCTGCAGTTTGCATCATCACTGATGTATCCTGCTAAGCATCTCAAATCCACCACATGGTCATGTTCTGTAGCAATTTTATAGCACCTGACCTTTGAGCTGCCATCCAAACTGTGTTACTGACATGTCAGTAACTGGAAAGCTAGTGTTGTCTAATGTACTTGCTTTCATTAATGTCTTCTGTTCTTCTTGGCTTGGTATACTGTTGTTCCTCTAACTTAGGGTCTTCAAGTGTATACTGATACATGTTGATTAGGAGATACAATATAATAGAGAAAAATGCAATGAACCATGAATGGAAACAGGTGCAGTAGTGTGCTGGGGTAGGAGTGTACTGCATGGTAACACCACTGGATCCAGGTGTTACTATACCTTATCACCCCTCTTCTGAGATATGCACTTTTCATAAATTGGAATTACTAAATGACCAGAAAACATGATTGCAGTTATATTGACCAGAAATGTGTTTGAGGTCATGATGGTGAGAAAGTCCAGATAGGATTATGCGGACTGATGAGTTTGTGCTAATCCCTTTACCACTTTAGGTTCTTTGCATTTTCGAACACAATGGAAGACAAACTGCCCAGAGAAAGCAATCAGAGACCATCTCTTGATCTTACCCTATGGAGATCTTCCCTGTACGCCCTACCGGATTGAACATGAAGAGATTGTCATGAACCCCATCAATGTTTTGTCACTTTGGCATTAAAGCAATCATCCCCTGTGTCAGTCCTGTGGGAAAGCCATTATGGCTTTGTCAATGCACCCCTTCAGGGTATGAAATAGGGTATAAAAATCTTAGCTTCAACCCCAGCCAATTGTAGTATGTAGAATGTATTACGTAGTACACAGTATGTGGTACGTAATGCCCAGACTGCTGTCCTTCCATGCTACCCTCAGATGCTGTCTGAGCCCATCTACTGTATCCTCCTTCTTCAAGACTGGTAACTACCACCCTTCCACCCCTAATCTATCTCCATCCAACCCTTCCTGTCTCATTTTCCAATAGCCATGCATGGTTCTTAAGAATGTCTGATTTCTTGTATGTTTGTCTATTCAAATAAAATACTTTATTTAACTTTAACTGGAGTCCTCTCTACAATTAGTACTGGTATATATAGGTGAAGAGATCCTGCTGTTACGGTCCTCTCATAGGCCTCCATTGAGCTATAATTCCCCCAAATTCTAAGGATATGCTAGCATTGCACCCCACCTCTTAGGGTAACGCAGCCTGATGATTAAAACGCTATCAAAGCACCTTAACTGTGTTGTGTGAAATAGTTCACAGCTTAATTCACAAAGGTAAAAGTGTTCCTCTGTCTTTGGCTGCAGCTAATGGGATGTTCGTTTGCAAAGTCAAGGCCACTGTTTCCATAGTACTTCCTGACTCAAAGCTGTAATTTTCCAGAATATAACAAGAAAATAACAAGAACCTTAAGTGGTGACATGATGTCCTTCTTAAAATACACACACATTCAGGACTAGCTATAAAGTGGATGCTGTTCTAAGCATATCAGTTAGCCACTTTGTTCTGTTGATGGAAGAACTGTAGAGCTTCAGAGTGTGGCACATTTTGTGTTAGATCAGTGCCATAATCATTGCATTCTTTATAAAATCAAAGTAATTATGTCCTGTCACCATAATGTGCAGTATAAGACATCTTTTGAACAGTCCAAATTTCAAATGCAATGAGAGGAAGATGTTTAAGCAAATAAGCTGTGTGATCACAATGTGTGTGAAACTATGAATTGCTTTATTACACAATTCAGAAGAGTATTTAAGGTACAGTTGTGAATATTGGCACTACTTTTCTATGGTGGTGGAATTATGCACTCTTGTGTGGCTAGAGACTATGATGATGGTACTTTCCAAAGAAAAGCTTTTGCTGAGGAACCAAATTAAATGTGCCAAACAGCTACTGGGCAGCAGTAGTAGTGGGGCATGATGTTGTCAAAGGCAATGGGAGTGACACTGAAGCTAAATCTAAAGACTACTATTCTACATAGACAGAATCTTTTCTAAGTAAGTAAAACAAAACAATAGCCCTCAGACTGGAAATGCTCAGCATACATTCTAATCCTCAAGAAAAGTGAAACCATGGGTTGCAGTAAACACTAAACCACTGCATTAATTTTCTATGCAAGCAAAGCAATGCTCAACATTTTACAACAAAGACTTTCACCATATATGGAATGAGAAAAAAATGCCAGATATCCAAACTGGTTCAGAAAAGAAAGAGGCAACAGAAGAGGAAGGAAGGAAGGAAGGAAGGAAGGAAAGGGAAAGGGAAAGGAAGGAAGGAAGGAAGGAAGGAAGGAAGGAAGGAAGGAAACAACTATTGTATTTGCTGGCATATAAGACTCACCCCTGTATGAGATGCACCCCATTTGTACACTGACAAATACTATTTTCCAATGTATAAGACAAATCAGTGTATAAGACGCACCCCATTTTTTAACAGCATTTTTTGGAGGAAAAAGTGGTCTCTGCTTTGTAGATTGTAGCACAAATCTTTGTGTAGATCATGGAAAACTATGGATTGCTCTAAAAGAAATTGGCATGCCACAAAATTTGGTTGTCCTGATGCTTTACCTGTTCAGGACAAGAATCCACTGTAATGTTAGAATATAGAGAGACATAATAGTTTCCAATAGGCAAAGGAGTCAGACAGGGCTACATTTTATTAGTGTTTAATTTATGTACAGAACATATAGTATGGAAATCTGAATTAGATTCAGAGGAAGGAGGCATGAAATTTGGAAAAAGAAAACAACAATTTAAAATACGCAGATAACACCATAGCAAAACTAGGGGGGAGAAAAAAGCAAATACAGTACATCCCCCATATCCATGAAGGATACACTCCTGGACTTACCATGGACGGCAAAAAACATGGATAATAGCAAACAAACTTTTTTTCCCAATGAGATAAGTGATGAGATGAGTATGCAGCTTGGAGAGGAGGCTCTGAAACTTGACAGAACATTAGGATCATGAGATTAGGATCATAAACTCCCAGATTCAGTCCATCCAACCCAGTCTTCCATTCAGCTAACCCCATACCCTTGCGGAGAAGGAAGGGAAGCAGTGACTCAAACCCTAACCCTCTCCCCCATGGAGGCAGACTCTATATGATTCTTCCCAGACCCTCCAAATAAGACCTAGGACTGACCCAACCTCTCTTTTCCCAACTAAGTGTTCATGGGAAAATGGGGCAGGGGCCAGAGCAGCTATCTGGAATAAGGAAGTAGAAGCTGTGTAGAGGAGAAAGGGAGAGGGGAAGGGAAACAGTCTGAAGTGCTTGACCCCCATCCTTTTACCAGTTCATAAGGCTGCCAGAGACTATGACCTGACTGTAGACCTCCTGCAGAGCAGGTCTATTCTGGCTCAAATTCAGTGCCATGAAGGAGCCTTCTCAGCTCCCACCTTTCCCTCAACTACTGGCTCAACCTTGCCCATTGGCTGGCTTCCAGCTCTGCCTGGTGAGTCCATGCTTCCTTCACTTCCTTGTTGCCAGTGCTAAGTGAAGCCTCCTCTCAGGTGTCTGTCTCATAGGTTAGCCAAGCAAGTGCATTTTACTGCAACTGTAAATAGCACTTTTATTCAGGAGTAAATGTTACCCCAAAACATAGGTGGCACAAGGGCCACCTTGTAACGCCAAATACCTCCTTGATAAAGTGGGGAACTAATTAGCTCAAAATCAGGAGGCTGCGAGAGAGGGGCAACTTAGTGAGATCTTTCCTACCAGTGTTTACGGGCACATGCAGGAAAAGAACCAGCCAGAGATTCAGAAGTAAGCTAAAAATGTGTTTTATTGAGGGGAATTCACTCATGTATGCACACAAGATACAGACAATCACACATTCACACAAGAGTTAACTGAAAGAGAAAGGGAGGAAAAATCATAGAGAGGCTGAGGAGTTTGGGGGATTTATAATTACCAGTCCAGAAGAGTAGTGAAGAACAGAAATGTATTTTGGCTTAGGTAGGACCTAAGGACAGTTCTCATTCCGGAGCCAGATGGACAGAGTGATGGGTAGACCTTCAAGAGACTGCACTGGGCATCCTGAAATCAGGGCTATTTGTACCCTGAAAATAGCTTGTGGCAGTGAAGTGAAGTTTCCAGATTCCAGTTTCCAGATTCCAGGGAACCTGTTGTTGACAATGGGTCTTTCGCCTGTTGATGGGCTTAGTGCTTGATTGACAAAGACATGATAGGTGTTGTAGTAACTGTCTATTCTGGATGCTGTGAGGAAAGATGAAAGAATCCAGGTGTACAAGGGATGGATATCTGTCAATCAGTGTCCTGGTGGGCTCCTCACAGTTGGATTCCCTGGAAAATTCCAGCTTCTATTTAAGCCTATTATCCACAGGAATGGTGTGTATTTGCCTGACAAATGACTCAGTCTTACCTGGAGGAAGTTTTGAGTTGACCTGTCTTTCTCATATTTACAGTAAAATTCTTTCCCTTGCTTGGTTTGACCTCTCCATCACCTCTCAGGCTTGAATTTGATATCAGAGCCAATAAAATGTGTTGCCAATTACATATGATGCCAATTAGATATGGTGCCCATCCAAACCATACTAATATCAGGGACTCCCCACAAAGTGGGACCTTATATAAATCCCCTTCAGTTCAGTGGGATCACTGTCTAGTAAGTGTATTTAGGATTGCCTCACAATTTTATTTAAAATGTTATCACAGCAGAATTCAGATAAAAGTCCCATTAAATCAATGGGGATGTCTGGTTAATATTTTTGGACTGCATTTCATCATGAGTTAACTGAAATTGCATACAGCAGAAATGCAGTTATGGCAGGTCTACGGTTCTTGGAATGACTATTGAGGAAAGTCAAGGAAGAAAGAGCAAAAATAGCGTTAAACTTGAACAATAAGATAATTATCACAGATAATTTATGTAGATAGTGGATGGTGAAAACATTCAAATAGTCAGAGATATTCTATATATTGGCTTGGTCATAAGTCAAAATGGAGGCTGTAATCAAGAAATCAGAAGATTAGCACTTGCAAGAGCAGATATGAAGGAACTAGATAAATTCCTCAAGTATAAGGATATGCCATTGTATTTCAATTTTCTGTGTATGGTTGTGAAAGCTGGACAGTGTAGAAAGCTGACAGGATGAGAATGAACTCATTTGTGATGTGATGCTGGAGGAGAGTTATGGATACCATAAGCTACCAAAATGACCAAATCAAGCTTGAACTCTCCCTAGAAGCCAAAAAGGATCAAATAGAAACTTTAGAAGTGTGGACATATCATGAGGTCATATGACTCACTGGAAAAGACAGTAATGCTTTCAAAAGTGGGAGGCATTAGGAAAAGAGGAAGACTGCTATACACAAAGATAGACTCAATCAAGGAAGCCACAGCCCTGAGTTTGTAGACCTGAGCAAGTTGTTGATGACAAGATGTGCTCTGTGAAGTGCGTGGTGGTTTCCACATCAATGGAGCACTGAATCCGTTCTGAGTTTTCATCTGAACACAAATAGAATCAGTTGCTGAATCTAATTGAGCGATAGGGTTCAGCACATTTAAAGTTAGAACTAATATGTGGAGTTGATTCACTATCCACTGACTTGGAAGATACCAATGACAATTTGCACTTGTGCCTGGCAAAGCGTGTCCAGGTTGGATCTTTGTAATTAGTGATTGTTGCAAAGCTGGATGCTAATGCTGATACAACCTTGGAAACTATTGAAAGTAGAAATTAAGGATCTGGGTGATACCAATGACTGCCATCCTCCCATCACCCCCTCCAGATGTCTGGGTGTTTCAAGGTGCCACAGCCTTGGCACTTTTCCAATCACACTCTGTGCTTTTAATGCATAAATGAGTTCATAAGAATGCTAAGGTTTTTTTAAAGTCAAAGTTTATTTTTTTCTTGAAAGAAGTAATTTGGCCAATGGTATAAAGCAAGTTTATTCCATACATGTTCTCACTTCTCTAAATTTTCAATACTCACAGAGACAGAAATTACAGAAGGGAATCACACTGCCTCAAATAACTCTCTGTTCTCTTACTGATTGGCTAAGATGGTTCTGCAGTCGCTCTGAACAACTGATAGCACCCAACAGTTTGATAGCAACTCTTTTATGTTGCCTTCTTGCTTTTACCAGCACTGATTGCAGGTGGCTTCTTTAAGAGTAGGGAAGTGAATCCACTCAGGGATTTAGTCTGATCTTTAAAGGAGCTATTCCTAAGGTGCTGAGCCAATTTTGTGAATAGGGATCAGCACATTGGACAGCTCCTTTAAAATTCAGAATGAAGGCCAGAGCAGATTCACTGTATCAGTGACAATGAAAACTACCAGTTGCTCTGCCTAAAAGAACAGGGCACGGTCTGTCAGGCACCTTGCAGGCTGCCAGATATGGCTGGTTTTGACTTGGTGGCTCATAGCAGAACAGACCTCAGTGGCTCGTTTAGATTTGAGAGGCCCTGGACAAGGGCTGCTTAGTCTGTACTCTAACCCATCTGCTCTGTAGCTTATCACCCAGTTTCCCTCTTCATATTTTTCTGCTTGCTTCCTGGGTGCCTTATTTACTCTGTTCTTCCCTCACTTTACCAGGCTAAAGTGGAAAGTGGTCCTTTCTAATTTTAAAATACCTATTCAGGAAGGTGTGCTGCACATGAAGTGCCTCCTGTCATGATGCTAGCCATGCACTCATTTCCAGAGACACTCTGAGCAAATGAAGATGGTAATCACAGTTGGAACCATAGAACAGGCATTTTGTTGGGGAAAGAGATGTGTGGCTGGGTGTTAATTCTACTGATGCCACTGTATCTCCATTTTGCTGTCCACATCCCCACAGCCACTGGCTAGCCTATTTTACAGAACATCATTTCCAAACACATGTTCAAGAATGAACAATTATTATTCCAGCAAAGTACACTGTACAAGGAACTCCTCCATTCAAATAGTCTTGAGTGTGATTATTAACTCCCAGCTTCTCCCCTTAATTCTATCACCACGCTTGCATTATAATGACAGTGAAGAATTGCCATGGAAATAATTACAATGCCCTCATTGGCTTGATAAGTCTATTGAAGGATCATGTTGAGAAACAAGCAGGCTAAGAAGACAAGCTTTGAACCAACTTCACATTTTGTACAGTTCTATTTTTGGTCTCTCCTACATAGTATGAATTCACAGCCAGATGAAAACGTTGGAGCTTGCCCTCTTTTATAAGAAGACATTGGAATGGCAACTTCAAAGGACAAATGGTATGAGAATGGAATTATATTGTTAAATTACTGGTCCAAGTCAGGGCTGAGTCCTTCACATTTGGGTAGATAACATTCTAATTTGATTTGGAATTCAACTGTGCTCCCGTGATAGTTCTTGGGACTGTTTCAAGATATACTTTGAGTTTGACTTACAAACCTGGATATTAAAAGCTATTCTGGGTTTTTAAGGTCTGATATTATTCTTCATCAAGTTCCAGATGTAGCAGCATGTTTCCTACATTTTTAGGATAATATCTGTATGAAACATTGATGTATGGGACAATCCTTACAGAACTAACAAGTATGTGTCTATTCAACCACATTTAATTTAATGAGACTTACTTCTTTGCAGTTTTGTATAGGTCATGCTGTCATACGATATCCATTCAGGTACCTGTCAATTGGCATGGCAAAGGACCTCCCCTAGTGAGGTCTGTGTTATTTGTTTAATGTTTGCTGTCATGTAAGCCATTAGGAGGTAGGTGTGGAGGAAAATGTAAAACCATACATGTGTGTTCCCAACAAAAGACACAGTAATTGATTCCTCCTCTTTTCTCTCCTCAGCTAGAGTTGGTAGAGCATGCTCAGAAGACTGTTTCCTTTAGCAGAGTCCAGCGTTAGGCCTTTCAGCAAGGACATAAGGGCCGAGGGGAATAAAGCTGATCAAAAGGCATCCAGGAAGACCACAGAAGACCTTTCCAGCACTATGGAAAAGGTCTGCTGGGTTTGTCCCAAGGACTTATTCACAGCTTCACAAGTTTTACATCTACTATATAAAAGCCAACATTTGTGAGTTTGTCTGTTTGTCTGCATCAGGCAGGTGAAGACCTCATACGACTGGCTGAGTGAGGTGAGAAGACCTCATATGATTGGCTGGCCGTGAAGATTCTATGAATCTTGAGGTTGGCAGTTTAGAGAGGCCTTTAGAAATCTCAGGCCAGTTGCTATGGAGATGAGGCCTACCATCAACAAGGATGCCAGAAAACATTTGGCAGGCATATGTGAGAAATATTAAAGCAACATACATAACATAGCCCATTTCCACACTACACTGTCATAGTGCTATTGTTCCACTTTCAACAGCCTGTGGAATCCTGGAGTTTGCAATTTAAGGAGAGGCATTTAGAATTCTCAGCCAGAGAGGTCTTTGGCCTCAGTAAACTACAAACTCCAGAATTCCACAGGATGTCGAAAGTGGAATAATAGCACTATAACAGTGTAGTGCAGAAATGGCCATAGTTACAAGGTCTTCTCACCTCACACAGTAGATTGTATGGGTTCCATGTGTGAGGAATCATAAAGTTGAAATTCAAAACAAAAAAAATGCTTCCAGATGCTAGAATAAGCCAGTTGCTATGGAGACAATGCCTAGCAGCAAGGAGGAGGATGGTGTATTCCCACAGGAACCCAACCTCTATATGTTAACAACTCTGAATACAGATTGCATTGGGAAATATGGGGAAAAGTTACAGGTACTGGTGAAGACAGTTGAGTGAGTTCATAAGAGACAAACAAAAACCTGGGCAACGCTGGGTAAATACTCTAGGTGATATATAAATTACATTGCATTGTTAAATGCAGCCACTGGACTTCTGAGAAATTAATACTTAAAAATATAATTTAGGAAAAAAAACACATAAAACAAGTGATTTTTCAGAATTGCTTGTTGGTAGCTTGTAACTGTGTGTGGGAGAAAAGCTAATGCAGCTATGAATGGGAGGTCCAATGTCTCATTTCAACTGAACTTGCCTAACTGTTAGTGGATTATATTTCTACGATATGTATGAGCCTTCCTATCATTCTAATCATTTTGATGAATTTCCTGCAAACATTTGGAAGAGGAGAAAGAAATCTTTGTCTTATGTGTTTGTATAAATTTTGCTCTGCATTAGTAATCCTATCACACAGAGTACTCTACTTCCAACATGGTCATTGCTGATAATTTTACGATGCTAATTTGATATTACAATTCATTTCTAATTTTGTTTTCAAAATTTCAAACCTCAAGGTTTTTCAGATTTCAAAGCTAACATGACATTTGATTTTAACATGTAAATGATGGATTCCAAGTTTAATATCACAGATCTTTACTTAAATCTCCTGGTAAGAAAATTTAAATTGCAAAATGAAAATGCTGATAACTATATTTTGCAAAACTTTCAAAATCTATATAATGATTTGGACATCAATTATGTCTTCAATTGAGGCATGTATTCATTTTAGATAAATAATTTCATGTGTTTTATATGGCCTGGATGACTCTTTCTGTGTGAGTGTGCCTTCTAGTCTCCTATGACTTATAGTGGCTTATAGCAGCCCCATGAATTTCATAGAGTTTCTTTAGGCAACAAATACTCAGAGGTAGTTTGCCACTGCCTTCCTCTGAAGTACAGGCTACACCACATGGTATTCCCTCATGGTCTTCCTTCCAAGTACTGACCACGTGAGCCCCTGCTTAGCTTCCAAGATCGGATAGATCTGGTGTCTTCAGGGTATTTAAGCTAACCTAGATAAACGTTATAAAAAGAAATACCAATATATGTACTGGACTGGTATACATTTCTCTTGTGTCCCACATAAAGGAAGCAATTATCTTTGGTAAAGAATAGGAAGCTTACTTTGCTCAGGGATATCCCATGGTAGTGCATATGGAATATATATGCAAAATGGTGCAGTCTACATAATCATTGCTAACTAAACTGGACATTTGCTAAACATTTCTTCCCAATTCAGTATAGACACATTCTCAAATGCTAGTATGCTTATTTTACACTGGAATGTTGTTTTTGGATTTGAATGAATATTTCTGCCCAACAGTTCTAGTGAAATAAATCTAAAATCTATTCCTGTTTCAGATTGGACTGCTGATGAAGATACTTCTATCTTAATTAACACTTGGAATAGTGATATCGCTCTGTTAAGACAACAAGCTCTAAGTGCTTTATGATAACTAATGAGCATTTCAATAC
Source organism: Ctenosaura bakeri (assembly GCA_948474755.1). Classification (NCBI taxonomy): domain Eukaryota; kingdom Metazoa; phylum Chordata; class Lepidosauria; order Squamata; family Iguanidae; genus Ctenosaura; species Ctenosaura bakeri. Next base: position 320,453 of record CAOLHI010000835.1, read on the forward strand.
AATGTTTAGTGTTTAAATTAGTCCTGAACAGAAATAAAATTAAACAACAGTTCAGTATGAACTGTTTCTTTCATATTCCAGTAGAATAAAAATTAATAGGAGGCCTGTTTTCTGTTCTTTAAAATGACATTTTGTAATAATGGGTCTTAACTTTGACAGCCAGTACATAGTGTTTATTTTTTCTTAGAGGCAAAAGCTGCTATACTGAACTTTTACTTCAGGTTCTTGCTTTATGTAACATCTTATTAAAGCAAGCGTCTAGATTGAACATCATAATGAAGTCAGTTTTAAGCGTGCAAAAACGGTAGTGTTGTGGGATCATCTTTATTATATTACCGTACTTTCATTTCTTATAAGCAGCAGCTGATGGCTTTGATTTGAGTGGGTTGGTTCATCCCTTCTGGGTATTAATTTGAACCTTAAAGGAGGTATCCAAGATACATTAAGGAATGTAGTTTGGTAACTTGGATAGCTTCTTTAAAGTTCAGACTCAAATCTGGAACAGATTTCCTAGCTAACTCCCATCAGTGCTGCATGCCACCAATGACGATGACTTACACTGGGGTATATTAATGCCACTTGAGCAGAAATCTCCTTACAAAAGAGGACTTTTCCTCTGCTTCTATATTGCTCAATTCCTCACATTCAATTCCTCTTCTTTCTTCATGCCTTAATTGTTTCATTCTTCTTTCTCCCATTCCAGCTTACTAAGCATTGCTGTTATCTAATAATAGTACACTTGCCACTCAACTTTTGTTAGGGTTCGAGGTGCGGAACCCTCACAAAAGTCAAAAAGGGTGAATAACTCCGCTGCCCAAATCCCTCCACCCATTCCCTTTTGAGGCTTCCTGTCCATTTGTTTGTGTTTTGTCCAGGCTTTCTGCCTTCCTCCCAGATGTCCAGACAATAGAGAAGTGAATGGGAAGGGTCAGCCACGCAACCAGAGAAGGCAAGTGTATGCACCTCCCCCGCATACACTTGTGTTTCACCCAGGTGTGCTGCCTTCCAGATGCCTGGGCAATAGTCAGGTGAATGGAAGACACAACCAGAGAAGGCATGTGTGTGGGACTACCCTCTGCCATTTGCTTGCCTTTTGCCCAGGTCTGCAGGAGGAAGACACATGTGTATGGGCAAAAAGCAGGTGAATGGGAGGGGGAGAATGGGGGAGGCAAGCAGGTGTCTCACAAATAATCAAGTTTGCAAAGGTCAAACCCATGAATGTAGAGGAGGAACTGTATTTACAGTAAACATAGGACTACTTCAGTGTCACCCAAATGGGCTTCTTATGATATTGCCCCTCCTCTCCCAATGTAGTACCTACATGTTTCAGAGGAACTCCAACAACTCTATTTAATGGTCAAAGATCAATCTACTATAATTGCTCCACCATCCCTTTTCCCACATTAAATCCAGACTCACTTGCAGGCAGAAGCCCCATGTTCCATTAACCTGGAATATGTTCAAAAACTAACCATGCACAAAAACTAAAATGATAAAAAATAAAATGTGCACATGACATAAGACACAAGTTATAACAGGGAATTCCTCTTTTGGTATTTACTTTTGTTGTCTCAGCCCCCTGCAGCCATAGACACAGATAAGATTCAGATAACAAAAAATGCATCACAACATTTTTTTGTGGAGTACTACCTGCGCTAATAACCACCAAATAATGAAACACATGGTTAATCCATAATGTAGCCTACTTACCAGGTTGCCAGGGAAATATATGGCTGCTATTGGAGACAGAGCACTGTATTAGGTGGACCTTTTATCTGATTGTGGAGAACACATTAAAATTGTGTATAGTTAGTCTCTCTCTCTCTAATTTCAGAAGCCCTTACCATTTCTTCAAAGAGATCCCTGAAAAAGAATGAGTTCCCACACAGACATTTACTCACAAAATACAACTTACAGTGAATTATGTGAGACAACCATAACATTATAGACATAACTTTCATGTCATTTAACAAAACATCTTTCAAATACAGGTTGCTTTTTGGTTCATATGAGAATCAGACTAAGAGATACCAATAACTGTGAATAGATACATAAACCAGCCAAAAGAAAAAGCATTTTTTAAAACAGATGATACAGAGCAAATATGTAGCAAATCTTGTGTCATAATATTTTCAAATATCAGAATGTATAGTTTGGCTCTTTGTGATCAAAATCAGTCAAAAAATGATCCCACTGAAATGAATTAGAATGCTTCTGTTGACATGGATATAGTTTGGATTCAGGCTTAGATGCAGATTTTAATTATGGCTGCAAATTCTAGGCTGCATGCAAAATGTCTAAATTGATAAAAGTACATCTAAAATTATCAGTTTAATCTAGGGACTATGTTTAAAATGGAATTTGGTTATATCTGGGGATATAATGGGATTACTATTATTTTGTAAGTCTTTAAGTAAAAGATTATTTGCGTTATTTAGATCTACCGTTTTAAAAACTTTCAAAGCTGCTTTTTAGCATTTGATGTGCCTCCTCAAAAAGAGCATGTAATATATTTAAAAACATAGAAAATCCCCTGGGAAATTGTTTGTCATAATCAGGAATTTCCTTACAAGAAGAGATTGCTTAATCATTCTTAAGCAATAATGCTATTAAGTTTGTAGCATTCTAGCGTGTTTCTCTTTCCTCATTAGAAACATATTTCTCTCGTTGCCTGTCTTTATGAAATAATAATCAACTAATCTATCTGTGGATAATCCTGCCCACAGAGACACTTTTTAATACCTATGGTCTCTTTTAATACCTATGGCTGATGATAACATATATTTCTTGAGGTTTGGACATTCTCATGACAAATACCTGATTGGGACAGTCCATGTGACAACCAAAAATGATTTCTCATCATCTGTTGGCTCTCCCATGTGTGGACACAGCTGTATATACTGTGGGGGCAGCTCATACTATTATATATATTATATAGCCAATTTTGAGGAGGAGGAAGAAGGTAGACCAGAATGCTGAAAGAGGAAGGAACATTGATCTACAGAAATGGTCCTGATACTTTTTTTGTTGTTCCATCAAACTGGTCACTGGCAAGAGCCCCTAGACACAAAACGTTTTTATTCTGTTTTGGAAGGCACACAAAGATTGTAGCTGTAACCTCCCCACCCACCCCCAGCCATCTGAAAACAGTTTGGGGCTACAAAATCTAAAAGTGAACCAGACTTCTGGTTACTTCTGAATGATATGTTTGTCTGATTTCCAGCTGCAAATGTGGTGGCACAGCCCGCTATTAGTGTGTGGGGTGAAAACTGAGCCCCTCTTCACAGTGATTACCCACCCCTGGTCTGTGGATACCTCCCAAGGACTATGAGTTCATGTGATCTAGAATGGATAAATCTAGCCTCAAGTCCTCCTTTCAGTATAGTAGTTCTAGATAAACAACTGACTTTCACTGCTAACTTTAAATCCCTAAAATGGGAACATGCTGTTCAAATGATTGATTATATTGTGAAAGGTGTGTGACCCCATTTTCTCCATGTGATGTAACTATTTTTTTCTTGGTTCATGATCCAATGAGGTCCCTTGAGCATGTGAAAAGACTTGCATGTATGTATAAGCTCTCTTCATCCTTTTTAACCTCTGGTATCAGCTGTGACTGGTTATTTCTATAGCTGTTCTTGAATTTGGTGAGGGAGGAGGTCCAAAGATTGCCACAGTGTGAAGATCCAAAGTTCTTATAATGCACAAAGGCTTAAAGTTGCACTGAAACAAGACAGACTGAATAAATAAAGGGAAAAAAACCCACAAATGTGGTGGATAGATTTTTGGATCTTCTGCACAAGAGGCTGGCCCAAACTGGAATGGATCAATAGCATGTGTCTCTGTTTTGATCTCTATATTCATCAGTGGAAAGAAAAGTGATCCAAGAGAAGGAGGGAGATTCACTCCAACTGTGACTTGTCTAGCACGTTCCAAATGACATCCAGTACCTTCTAAAACTTTATATAGTTAGTATGTCTCTGTTTAAGAACATCTGTCCATGCTATTTACTTTTGTCTCCAAGAGGGGGGAAAGTCTCTTGATAGATGCCAACTAACAGTCTTACAAAGCCAGAAACTCCTTTAGTGCCTTTTGATCTGATGCATGCTCTTGTTCAGACCTTTGGAATTAAATAACCTTAAGCACTGGCACTGCACAAGTACTGAGGGTTCTTACTGAAGCACTGGAAGTTTCATTTTACTTGGATCCTGGCCTTAGCACAGACTTCATCATTGTCTTGAAGACAAGGCACATAGCAGCTAATTTAAAACTTGTTTCGTACAGACATGCACATAACCTGCTGTGCTGGTTATTTAGCTTTTCCTAATTATTACATGCCTGTTGCACATATATGGCCTCACACTTGCCACAATCTGGAAAAATTACTTTTTGGAGTACAGTTCCTCAAATCCACCAGCAAGCCTCACCACTGGCCAGATGTGGGCTAGGAGATTCTGGAAGTTGTAGTCCAAAAAAAAAAAAACCTTTTACAAACATTGACTCTATCTTGTATGTGTCTACTTACTTAAAACCATTCATGCAACACTCTTCTTTAAAACTGTATCTCTCCCCTCTTCATTTGCACAAACCATCTCTGGCATGAGGGAGAATTGTGACAGGGTCCTCATCTGCCTGTCACACTGGAAATCTCTTAAGACAGGGAACCATTAGCCAGTTGCTTCTTGATAGACATGGAAACAGATCCTCATTGATCACAGCAGCTGTTTTCTGGCCATGAGAAATTGGGGTGGGTGTGGGTGGGGATCAGAATGGGACTCACTACGGAAAACTATAACTATGGTATTTACACACATGTAAATCACCAACAGGATTCTGGCCATAATACAGTAGAGTCCTGTTTATCCGACACTCGGTTATCCGACCATCCGGATTAACCAATGTCGCGATGGCCTGGGGGCGTGGCTGTGGGCATTTCCGCGCCCCCAGACACGCCCAGACATGCCCGACATGCCCCCAGGCCCGCCCCGACATGCCCCCCAAATGGCGGCCACCACGGGCGTCCAGGTAATCCGACCCTTTCGGTTATCTGACGCTGCGGCAGCCCGTTTGGGTCGGATAACCAGGACTCTACTGTATCTAGGTTTGCCATATTCTATTTCTCCTAAACCAGGCAGCCTTGTTTATATATTCTTCAAATTATTTTCTCATTATGTAAAACGCATGATAGGCTGGGAAACAATTGTTCAGCAGTCATCACTATTACAATTCTTATGGGTCAAATGTGCCTTAAGGTGTTCGTGCATCCCATGACACCATCCCTTCATTACCCTCTTATCACTTTTCTTTCTCAGTGTTCCTATGCCTTTAACAGATACAAGAGTAGCACTCTCTGGCCTCACCCCACTTGGACAATATTCTGGGCCAGAGCATCTGAGCCTTTGATAGAGTCAGCTTGTGTAAGGATAAGAAAATATTTGAAACATAAATTCTCACTAGGGATCTCTCTTCCAGCACATACTGATTGCTGCTTGGAGTCCTACCTATGAGAGTTCAACTCCCTGCCTGTCCCTTGCTGCCAGCAAGAGAAGAAAGGTGATAGTACTTGTTCAAGAGAAGGAGGCAGTGTGTGTATGTGGGGGGTCCAATGCAAACAATCAAGGAGAAACGTTGGATCTGAAGTCAAGTCAAATCCAAAGGTCCAGAACACTGAAAGTCAGTCCAAAAGGGTCAAGAGAGTCAGAACACAAGGGTCATGAGCTTGAGTAGTGATTTGCTACAAGCAAACAGCAAGCCACACCAGCTGACTTGCATGCTGGCAAAAACAGGTGTTATTCATCATTGTTCTGTTTACTCAATCTTGCCCAAATGGCTTCCCTCTGAGCTGCTTGTTTCTGTATGCTCCATGATTGGGTGCTGGGGGGGGGGAGAGAAGGTGAATCTAATTCCTCTAAATCATTGCTGGTCCCCTCCCCCACTGGCATTGGTTGCAGCAACTCTGTCTCAGCATGTTTTTCAGCTGATGGGGGTGTTTCCAAGGTATTCTGGTCTATCACTGGCTCTGTTTTTCGCACAATCAATTGCTCATAGACCTCAGAGCCATCATCTATCACACTACCCTTGGAGGATTTTTTTTCTTTTTTTGAGACACCAGCCACTTTATTGATATTCAGTATCCAAGGCAGCTGCTCCAGCTTCCGCCCCATCTCTTTCTTCCCCCACAGGACAATCTTTCCTAAAGCTTGCCTCTTTTCTCCATCTGTCTTCTCCCTCTGCCACCTTCTGATATCTTGCCCTGCCTTCTTCTCATGCTCCTTTCCACACTGTTCCTTTCCTGCACTTCTGTTTGCCTTCCTTTTCTGTTCCATTCTCTTCCTCTTTGCCTCTTTTCACCTTAAATCCCCTGCTATCCTCCTTTTCTTCCCTCCTTGCTATAGCCTCTCACTCCCTGTTAGCTAAGGGATCTCCCGTGCCTCAAATGATACTGGAGATATGTGGTACCCAGCCATGATCTGATTCTTGACATCTCCTGTGGTCTATGACTAGTCCTACCATCAAGGAAGAAGTAAAAAGTTTAAATAGACATCAGGTTGTATGTCTAGAAGATGAGTAAAACTTGGACAGCCAAGCAATATGGCAACCCTAACAATATCGCTTATAAAGATTTTGAATTCTGCCACCAGTTCCATTGTTAATTTGTGCGTACGTATGTATGCATCTTTTCCAAATTCTGAAATGCTTGCATTTTGTGGAAAGAAACAGCATACCAGTTGCATGACTGTTTACTTACTGGAAAGAAACAACTGAATGACTAACTGTATTTCCTGTAAAACCATAAATGTAATGTAGACAAAATTCTACCCAATCGGCATCAGTGAATCCTTCTTTCTTTGAAAGCAAAAGCTTGATTATTTTCCCTTGTGTGTTATGTACTTCCTTTTGTATTGTGAGAAATTCAAAAGAAGCTTCTTTCCAAAAAAAGAGGCTGTTATAGAATGCTACTGTGTTACTTACTAGTGACTCTGTTATGAGATACTCTACTGTGAACTGCTTCAATTAGGAGAGAAAGTTGATTAGATTGTCTAAGACCATAAGGAGGCAGAAACATTGAACAGAGCCCTAATTTAGGGAAAGAGAGAAGGAAACTAGTTTGGATCCAAAAGAGACAGAAGTAATGAAGAAGACCCCTACAACCCTGCAATAGGATGAGCTGTTTAACTAATTTCTGAGTTTGGGCAGGGAGTGGGACTCTTTCGATTTGGGCATCCTAGCTAATCCTCTGATCAGAATCTGCATATCTTTTGACATGGAGGGAGAACTAAAATCATAGATTTGATGAGGAAAAAAAAAAGTTTGGTTATTTGTTGTAGGAAGGATGCTACTGAAACATTTCATGCTGGTGTTTAAGTTTTGGGTGGAACAAGAGAAAAAAAGGTATTTCACAAACTTACATGTAGAACAGTGTTTACTCCACTTGTACAGTGCAGCTTTTTCCCAGGTAAGTTTGATTAGGGTTTCAGCTTTTTAGCTGTACTTGAATGGAACAACTATATTTTTTACAAGTTGTTACCCTGATTTCTGGGGGTCCCGGAAGGGACACCTAAGTGTACTCCAAATATTAATAAGTTGGGGGAATTAGCAAGGAGCACAAGCTAGCAATACGAGAGGCAGGGTAACGTAGCCAGACCTTTAACCCTATGTTTACGGGGTCGGACTGCGACAAGAACTAGGCAAGTTGTTCAATTAAAAGATTTTATTAAAACTCTCCTTAATAAAACAAACAACGACACATGCACTCACACACTCATCCAAGAACTATAGAAGCAGAAAGTGAGGAAAATTGATAGGGGTTTTCAGAAGGTTTTCTGGGGTGATACTCCACCTGATCCTGCAGTCCGGGATAGAAGAAATAGAGTTCGATGCTGGGGATCATAGTAGCTCAGCACGTGGAGGCTGAGGGGAGGCTTGCTAAACAGAGTGGCAGCAGTTTGGGATGCAAGGCACGAGCGTTCCAACAAGGAGCTCAAACTTGAGGTTTTTATAAGGAAGATTGTACCAGGAGGCTAGCCCTCTCCTGAGGAGAACAATAAGGATTTGAATGGAGACAAAGCCTCCGAAAGGTCAAAATCAGAATTGATGAGATTTAGCCAGCACTGCCAATTGTTAGAAAAGTATGCAGATGAGGAACCCTTAACGTTTGTATAGAGCAAGCAGTTTGGGGCTGAGAGCCCTTGCATTTGCTTAATGGTCGGTTGTGTCTGGAGGGCACTACCCGCTGTGCGGCAAATGGTTGTTTACTGACCTAGACCTAATGTGCATAATTAAGGCCATGTGGCCATGCCTGCCTACACAGGCTTTTCGTGACCCTTTCAGACACGTGGAGTTCATCTGATGGAGTGCCATAATATTAAACATAAACAATATGAAATTGTAGACCTTGGCCTTGGGTCAGATAACCGCAGTAACAAAGTACTTAATATTGATTCTGTTAAGATACATTAAACATAATTATCTGTTATACAGAAAATCATATTTTTAAAGCATAGATAATAAAAGTACCATTTTACAGAATGTATGCAGGTTAATCTAACATCACTAACTATAAATTTATTCTAACCCTTCTAGTTATTTCTATGACATGAATTTACTTTTTCTAATTAATAGGAAATATTTGTACCCTACAAGTGTGTGTCATAAATATAAAATCTTGAAATGAATTTACATCACACAGAGCACATGAATGAGCTCCAAATGCACCCATCACTAACTTGCTGAGATCAAGTTTTCCTTCAGTCCTTCAGTTGAAATAGGTGATCTGATACCTCACAGCAGAAATTATAATGTGCAATAAAATTCTAGTGTGAAGCAGTGTGTATTCAAGACTTCTGATAAATGTGTAGATCTCAGAAATATGAGCCCTGTGATACAGAAAGAGAAGGAATTTTACATTGTACATTTTTAAACATTCAGTAATTAAAAAAAATAAGCACTTGGTAAGAGGCCTGTAGTAAGGTAGATTGCTGACTTCACTGTTTTTAGGTATCTTCAATTACTGTCTTTTAAAAGTTGCAGTGAAGTACAGAGTATGAATCACTTTCTACTTGCAGAACCAAATTCCTGAACCAGTTTACACTGTAGGTGGAAAACCACATTTGATGAGAAGACAAATTCAGATATGTGATGCTTCCTTGTATGTGGAACAGCCACTGAGAGATTTTGCTACACAAAGAGGTGGTTTGTGACATCTTGTAGAGGAAAAAATACAGCACAGATGAATACATGCTTTTTCTTTTACATAGGTGAAGATACACTTTTACTGGAATAGCTGGCATATATAATAGTGGTAATTAGGCCTCATTACATCTGAAATTTTCTCCTGGTGCAAGTATTCAAATTAAAAAAATGAAGGTTGTACATAGGCCTGTAATTTTTTATGCATTGTGTGTATCAAGAATGCCTTTAACAGGTGATATAAAATCATTTTATATGTCTGTGTCCAAAGCTGTACTAATCTGGATATTCCTTATCCACTCAAGTCTACAGCAGACTTCATTGGATTAACATCAGATGGGATACAGGCATAACATCATCTTTTATTCTTACTTTGATGCAATAATTTATTAGTGCTTTGTACACCAATCCATCTAACAAAAACAATTACATCGAGTGCTTGCTAGTCACGCTGTCTGTTCTGCCTGCTCAAGCTTTAAAGAAGATCGTATCAAAAGTTAGACTTGGAAAGACTTAAGGTTTGACTAAGAAGATACCCTTACCCTACATATTCAGAAAAACGTTTCCATCTTATTCAGATCATTCTTTGGACACTTTGCAAGATATAAGTTGCCTTACTGGAAATAGTGACTCATGAATCAATGGACATATTTTAGTTTTTGAATTTTCTAAACCCCCTATGTGCCAAAGTTGCTTTTTAAATAGCACCATGGTTCAAATTCAGAGCTTCAAATGATCATTGGTTTCATTGGGATTTATGATGTCAGCTTCATTGTTTTCGTTTTTCCCAAGCATCCTTCCAGGTGGTCATAAAAAAACACAACATTATACTTGAATCTACTGTGAAATTACTGACTTGTGGAAACTGAAGTTAAAAATACTTATATGACTGATCAGACTGATTTACAACTTCATGCAGATGAGACAAGGGCAACCATTATGAAGTACAATTCCAGGAAATGCTGCTTTAAGTTGCTTAAGGGTGAACACAAACAAAGAGAAGATGAAAGTAAACCCTGCAACAATGTAGAAGCAGGAGAAAGTTACAAAAAAAGGGGAAAAGAAAATATGATTAAAAAAATAATGCATAATGGTAGTTTGGCGTAATGTTATTTCTAGGGGCCCTTTCAGAATGTGGAATTGTAACAGCAGAATTGGCCATGTGGGACCAGGTTGGAAAGGGCAACATGTGCAGATCCTAAGGGGGCATTCCTCTGGGGAATCTGGCATGTATATGTAAGGAAGAAACTGCTGAGGAAATGTTGCTTATAACTGATTGAAATAGTTTTTACTTAACTATCTATTGTTTTATATTCAGCAGTTTATTAGGCTCTGCCTACTTTTTCACCTCCATATTGCAATAGGACTTTCAGCCTTGCCAAAAATTCAGAGCATGCTAGGATAAACCCAATATTCAGTGTTCCAGAACTGTTACTATCACCCCCTCCCCCCAAAAAAGTTGAATGGATGTGCAGTTTTGCAGATGGCACCAGATCCTGTCTGATCTGGGAAGATAAGCAGGGTCAGCCCTGGTTCATACTTGGATGGGAGACCACCAATGAATATTTAGAAAAAGGAACTTGCAAAATCATCTCAAAGTATCCCTTGCTTAAGAAAACCCTCTGAAATTCACGGGATTGCCATAAGTGAACTGGCAACTTGGAGGCATGAACACACACATGTGCATGCATACACACACCTGTTGAAGATGAAAGAATTCCCATCTTTTTCTTGGTAGAAATTGCTTATGAATGCAAAAGTAATAACCCACTTGTGCTTGTTTAGTGATACGTAAGAATTTGTATTTGTGTAATGGCAACTTTCTCTCTTTGAGATAGCTTCAGAATGGAGAAGCATGACCCTGGAAGTGGAGTGACTGAACCAGGAACATATAACATGGAAGAATCCAAAATACTGTTTTTCTCCTGTTAATATAAGAAGACTAGGAAAAGGAGTAAGTTTCAGTGATCCATTCTTCTTTCTGTAGCTTTCTGTCTTCCTTCAAATGGCTGAACAGGTATGGAGGTGTGTGCAGAAGATGGGAATAACTGAAAATCACATAATTCCCTATTCCCTGTCCCATTTGTAGCAAGATTTTGCTACATAAACTCTGAAAAAAATGGAGGAGTTAACTGCACGGGACTGGAAATTCAAATATATTGGGATCTCTTATGGAATCTATTCCAACAGGCAGAGGGATAAAACAAAGGTGTTTATTGGTACCTTTCCTTTCCCCCCTTTTTGTTTGTTTTATTATATTCAGAGACAACATTTGCTGGAAATTCTATTTATAGGTTCTTTCTGCAAGGTGATGGCATCATGTACTTTTACATTCGTACCAACTCAAGAACAAGAAACAAAACAAATATACATTATTCTATACAGTGATTATTTGTGAGTTTCATTCTTCCTGACTTCCCCCCAAAATGAGAGGTTATATAACCACAAAACATTATTCTGTTAGTCTGTCATCAAATCTCTATGTCCCTTGTTCTTGCGTATTAAATCTAAATTGTCAAAAACCAATATTCACCATCTTGATATTACCCCATAGATTTCTGAAATAAGTTATTACTTTATCCCAGTTTTGAAGAATCTTTCTAACTGGACCTCTTAAAACATACGTAACCCTGTCCATCTGTAACATATCAAAAAGCTTCATCTCCAATCTGCTATTGAAGGGAGAGTTCTGTTTCCAGTTTTGAGCTATTAACATTCTGAGAGCAGCTGTTTTATAAAAGAGTACTTTCCCAGCCTTCCTCTCAGGTTGTCTTTCATTGTAGCTAGCAAATATAACTCCAGAGTCATTTAATAATGGAACCTCAACATTTTTTTTCTATCTATTTTCCAAATTTCTCCACATTTTTACATAACCACCATTGATGAATCTTTCACATTCAATCTCTTTCGAGCAATGGGAAAAATATGGAAAAAATGGCTAAATTATACAGCTTGTCAAGATATCAGGGAAAACTTGTATAAGATGCATTTTAGATGGTATTTTATGCCTGAAAGGATTTAAAAAATGCTCCAAAACTGTTCAAACAAATATTGGAAGCATGATTCAGAAACTGGCACCTGTCCTTTTAAACGTTTTCATTAATGAAATTGTATATCACATGAGCAATAATAAATTCTTCCTCCCATCAATTTGTGGGAGGAAAACCCTTTGTTTCTATATGCGGATGACATGGTACTCCTTGCTTATACTCAAATTGGACTTAGAAGACTCCTGATTATATTGTTCAGCCTATGAATTGGCAGTCAATTATGACAAGGCCAAAGCTGTAGTCTTCAGAAGTGGAACTATGAAGCACAAGTAGTATATTGGGCAAAATAAAATGCAATAGTTAACCCTGTATCATTACTTGAGTATATTATTTGCTGCTTCTGCTTTAACGGCAACTACATGCCAGGGCCACAAAACTCAAGTTTGACCAGGTCACAAGTGCAATTCTTGCGTTTTGGTGCATCACAGGAGGCAAGCAGGTCTCCCCAGTTTTGCATTTAATTAAGCGAAAGTTCCAGTTGCAGGTGTTGCAGGAATCTGAGATTGGGGGCTTTCAAGTTGCTACAGACTTGGATGGCATCCAGAGTAGCATTTTAAGAACTTTCTTGGGAAGTCCAAGATACGCCCTGATACAGTAGTTGTGGCTGGAAAGGGGATCACAACTCTGGCTCATAAAGATCTGTCCATTTAATTTCTGGTTAAAGGGAATGCCAGAAAATTGCCCAACAGAACTATGTTTTTGGGAACAACTGGTTTCTAGCTCCTCAAAAGAAAAATGGTGGTATCAAAATATCACATGTCTTCTTCATAAATTTGGCTTTTCAGAAACTTATTTTTCCTGGAAAGATAATTTATCAACAAAGAAAGAATTCAAGTTATGTGCTAATGGTAAGTTTTTAAAAGAACACTTTGCATCCCTCACTTCAGTTGAAATTTCCCCATGGTATAATTTACTTAAACACCTTCCAGGCCCAGAAGGTTACCCGTTTAAAACTTAAAAGTTTTGTTTAATCTACAAAGATTAGAGGAAAGAAATTACAATATATTAAGACAAAAATTGAAACAGAAATTTGAGGAATATAAAAGTATTAAGTTATCATGGTTTGGAAGAATTGCATTAGTAAAAATAAAAATATTACCTAAGATTATTTTTTAATTAAGGATGCTACCAATAAAAATATCAGAAATAGAATGGAAAAACTGACAATTACTAGTGAATATTTTTTGTAATGGGAATGAGAAAGGGAGGATCAATAACAAATTTTGGAACAAACCCCAAAAAGAAGGTGGATTGGGCCTCTGAAATTTAAAATGATATTATAATGCAAATCAATTGAGATATATTAGAGATGGGGTCTTGGGAAAAGGGAATTTAGAATGGTTAGAGATGGAAACAACAGAAATTGAGAAGAGATTAGAGAATATATTTTTTGGAACTTTGGTAAGAGAGAAATAGAAAAAATAGAACATCCCTTTTTGAAGAATATATTAGAAATTTGGAAGAAAAATAAGGAAAAATTATTTCATTATTAACCCCAGTAGTGATGATGGAAAAATTTCCAAAGAATTTGAGAGATGAATTAGAGAAGGAATTAAAGAAGCAGAGAATATATAAGTTAAAAGATTGGATTAATATAATGACCAATAAAGATAAAACAGAGCTTGCAGGGTACTAAGATGTCATGGTTTAATTATATTCAGTTAGAGCAGTGGACAAGGAATTGGAAAACTAATAACAAAGATATTAGAGAATACACTAGATTTGAACAAATGATTAAGCAAAGAGATGGAATGGAGGAAAATGAAATATTGAAGGGTACCACAAGTGAAATATATAAAATACTGTCAATATATGAAGATGAAGATGAATATTTTAGAAAAATATGGGAGGAAGAACTAGCACAAAAAATAGATATTCAAGAATGGGGAAAGATTTGGAATCAGCATCATGTAAAATATTTATCCATAAGGATAAAAGAGAATGATTATAAACTGGTTTGGAGATGGTATCTAACACCTATAAGGTTAAACCATATAGATAAGAAACACTCAAGGTTATGTTGGAGGGGTTGCCAAGAGATTGGCCCATATATTCATATGTGGTGGAATTGTGAAAGTGCACAGAATTTTTGGCAAATTGTGTTTAAAGTGATAAAAAAGATAACAGGAATTGACTTACAAATAAGTCCAAGTATAACATTATTATCTATATTTGATAAGGTTAATTGTACCCAGGCAATGAAGGATTTAATTACAAATTTATTAACTGCAGCAAGGTTAATTATACCAAGAAAATGGAAAATGCAAGAAGATTTTCAAATAAAGGATTGGTATAAAGAAGTGTGGAAAATAAGGAATAACGATAAGTTAACAAGTCAAATTAAAGTGAAAAAAGGAATAATGAAAGGGAATATTTTTGCAGAAATATGAAATTATTTGTAGAAAAAGTTCTAATAAAAGAGGGAAGTGTCACACCTCCACAAGAAGAATTACAATTTTGGAAAGCAGAGTAAGCTGAAGGATAATTGGCTCGGGCGATGAGTTAACACTTAGGGCTTACATTTAAAGTTAGGGTTAGTATTAATATGTTTAGAAATAGGATCATATTCAGTAACAGCAATAGGTTAAATATAGTTGAAAAGGATAGAGTTAAAAATGTAACAAAAATATATAATAAATATATGATGGTAAAGGAGCTGGAAAAATAATAATGTAAACTATTTTGTTGTAATGTTTTCTTTTTCACTTTTATGGTAATCACATGGTGTTATGTTTTGTTCTTTTTCTTTCATAATTAATATTTTTTTAAATAAATAAATAAGTTTTGTTTAAGAAGGGAGCTAATGTTAGCTAGGTTTCAGCTGATGCCTACCACAATTCTGAATGGCTGATTAGCTAAACGCCCTTATCACTTATGCTACTGTTGCTATGGCCTGGATGAAATTGAGGACACACCACATTATTTGTTTAGTTGTCTTTTTAAAGAAAATACCTGGTGAGGTTGTTATCTATTAAAAACAATTGGTCTGTCTGCCAAAAATTAGAATTTTTTGCTTTTTAATCAAGATTTTAGCATCACTGGAAGAGCTGCAGTTT
This sequence comes from Ctenosaura bakeri, assembly GCA_948474755.1. Lineage (NCBI taxonomy): Eukaryota > Metazoa > Chordata > Lepidosauria > Squamata > Iguanidae > Ctenosaura > Ctenosaura bakeri. Next base: position 335,748 of record CAOLHI010000835.1, read on the forward strand.
TCCTAATGGCATTTGTTAGCTAAAGCCCATGTAAATTATTCTAAGCCACTCCGAAAAGTCTCATAGAATCACAGAATCATAGAAATGTAGAGTTGGAAGAGACCACACGGGCCATCCAGTCCAATCCCCTGCCATGCAGGAACACCCTCAAAGCACTCCCGACAGATGGCCATCAAGCCTCTGCTTAAAAACCTCCAAGGAAGGAGCCTCCACTACACTCTGAGGCAGCAGATTCCACTGCCGGACAGCCCTGACTGTCAGGAAGTTCTTCCTGAGGTTCAGGTGGAATCTCCTTTCCTGCAGCTTGAATCCATTGCTCCTTGTCCTGGTCTCTGCAGCAGCAGAAAACAAGCCCCCTCCTTCCTCTACGTGGCATCCCTTCAAATGTTTAAACATGGCTATCATGTCCCCTCTTAACCTTCTCTTCTGCAGACTAAACATCCCCAGCTCTCTAAGTCTATCCCCATAGGGCATGGCTTCCAGACCTCTCACCATTTTGGTCGCCCTCCTCTGGACTTGCTCCAGCTTGTCAATATCCTTCTTGAAGCGGGGTGCCCAGAACTGGACACAGTATCCAAGATGGGGACTAACCAAGGCAGAGTAGAGTGGTACCAGTACCCCCCTCGATCTAGACACCATACTCCTATTGATGCAGCCGAGAATTGCATTGGCTTTCTTGGCTGCCGCATCACACTGCTGACTTATGTTCAGCTTGTGGTCTATGAAGACTCCTAGATCCCTTTCACACATACTGCTATCCAGCCACGTGTCCCCCATCCTATATTTCCGTATTCCATTTTTTTCTACCTAAGTGTAGGACCTTACACTTCTCTCTGTTGAATTTCATTTTGTTCTAAAGTCTAAAGTTTTATTTCCTGTAATACTGATCTCATAGCAGGTCTGGCTGCTTAATCAGTATGATTCAGTTCATCTTAAAATACGAATAAATATAAAATATTACATGCCAGCCTATCAGTTTCACATATCTTGTGATACTTGATCAATTATATCTCATCCTACCTTTGAACTATTTTGCAGTGATACCTACCCCGTTTTAATAGCTGCGGAATTGACGTAACTGATGCTGCACTATGAGCTGTTCATGTATTTTTGCATTTGATTTCTGATCCTAAATAAAGGCAAGTATTTCAATCTAAACCTTGTTACTCATTTTAATAGAAATTTCACTTCTTGATGAGACCTCAGATTTGGCAAATGGCTCTTCGTTGTCGTCAGGAAGAACGGCAAACAAGATATCTGAATAGGTTTCCTCTTTTGCTTTTAAACTACTTAGTCCCCAGATATGAGCTAAGAGTCAAACTAGACTCAGTTGATTTATAAATAGCAGCCATGGGGAAGCCTGAGTGATCTCAGAATCAAGGACCATGGAGAGATGACAGTAGTGGTGGCTTCCATGTCAGTGGAGGCAGTGAATTTATTTTTCTTTCAGTGCAAATTTTAAAGCAGCTATTCAAGGTGCTAAACCCTATCCCCAGATACTGCCTTGGGATGGCTCCTTTCAAATTCAGGTTAAAACCCAGGGTGGCTTCACCATCCCACTGATAGGGAAGCCACCAGCTACCATGGGATGAGAGAGGGTTTAAGGATATCTTCATTGCCAAACTCCCCATAAATTTAACTTTGGATTTCAAGGGAAACTCACATTCATGCCCAAGGAGGTTCCTCTCAAAGAGAAAATAGCAATTGGGAAAGATTATTTTTATTAGATCTGTGGCAAAAAGAGAGAAGAAATTCCCCTTTCTCATTCTCTCAGGTTCCTAAAGCTCCCTCCATTTACAACTGAGGTAAAATCTAGTTTGGATCATAGCCAAATGTAAGGGAAATTGTCATGTAGATTTTATGTGGATCTAAAGACATATTTGTGGAGTGAGCACATTACTTAATATATTAAAGCCAAGAACCCCATCATACTTTACTAAAAATGTAGTTTATATTCCACTGATATACAGGGCCAGATTAAGCTGAGTGAAACTCTTTCTAGAGAGCTTTTAGGGTTGAATGATGAATTCTGCCCAGTAACTTTATATCCATCTCAAATCTATTCATTTGAGACAAAATCTAGTACTTCAGACCACATATTCCTGTCATATTAACTTGTCTCTAAGTGATATTTACTTGTTCTTTGGCCTCACAAGGTTCTCAGCCTAATTTAATTCAACCCTTGGCATAATTTAATGTAGAATGGTATAGAGAGAACAGGTTGTTTATGTGTCCCCTGGCTTCACTTTTGGAGTGCTACAAATTGCTTCCATTTTTAGCTTTAGCATTGCCCAGCAAGGAATTTATCTTCACTACTTTAATCTGAGGCATCTAATTAACTTTTTCCGCAGGTCAATGACCTTTTGTGGGGAAAAGTTTCTCCATCCCTCCTCTAAACAAACTATATTTCCCATGTAAATTTTCTCCCTCACTGTTGGAAGCTGGTAGTGTGAACCCCCATCATCTATTCTCATCCCTAACAGCATGAACACAGGCTGAAAAACAGAGACAATCTTTCCAAATCAGAAACATTTGGCTTTTGCTCTTTCTTGGGAAAGTTACCAGGAAGCTAAATGGAATTGGAAGATACTCTTTCTCCAGAGGTTCAGGTAAGCATCACACAGCTGTTTACTGAAGTTTGTATACAAGTAGTACTTCCATTGTAAGCACAAACAGATATTCAAAGCCATGACCAATTCAAGACAATTTTGTTCCAGGACAAGATGTTGACCCCTTCAGTAACAATATATAGCAGCTGAGTGGCTGGGCAACTGAATTCTACTTCAGTGTTGGTCATGCTCCTGATGGTAGCTTAGGGGTGTTATGCTGGCTGTGACTCAGAGCTTGGTCCTCTAGGAGAAGAGAGTGGCATAACAGTAGTAATTGTCCATTCCTGTCCCATAGCACTGGTTATCTGTGGTGGTTGCTTCATTCTGCCTAATCATGGGAACTACCCTTGTCCTTAGCAGGGATGATGAGGCAGTTCTGGTAGATGCTTAAGGATGACATGCATGTTACTATTAAACTCTTACCAAGAATGTAGAGAAGAATCATATTCATCTGTGAGGACTGAGGAGAGAATCATTAAACATATGTAAAGCTGTTGGCTTTGAGATGGGAAGCACTTGGGATAGACTGGCAATAAGAGCAGGAGACAGGAAGGTTGCTCTAGCCTTGGGAAAAGGAAGAGCAATACAGAGCCCATAAAAGTGATTTACTTTTCTTTTGATATTTGAGACTTCGAGAGACACACTCTACAAATTCCAAATCAAACTTCACACTGAGCTGCCATTTCTTCGAACTGATAGGCAATATTTCTGAGACCCTTTCCCAGAAGGTGCTGAGATACTCAGAAAACAGATATCCTTGTTAATCTCAAATGACAGTAAGAGGAAAAATTAGAATGAATATCTTTCTCTTGACTGTGGTAATTAATTCAGCCCCACTGAGAGAAAGCCTAATGCAGACTTTTACAGAGTTAACAATCTTGAAAACCATAACTTTTTATAACTTCATGTACTCTGTGTAATAATATTTGTATTGCAGTACATTACCATATAATACACTGTTTCAGGCCTGAAGTGTTAATATTGTTACTGTCTAGATATAAGACAACACAACTGGTGTCTTCTTGAAATGATTTCATGAGTGACTCAGTTCACTTACATGATCTTGCTGTGTCTGCTAGTAAACCAGTAAATGCTTTCCTGATAGGGCTCTGATTCACATTTGGGAAGTGCATCTGGCATTGTAAACACCAGTAGCAGTTCCAAGAGCATTACTAGTAGGAAAATAATGGGTCCAGATGGAATGAGATCATGATTCCAGTTCAAACAGAGTCACGGACTCTACTGGGATTTGGTGTTGCCCCTTCCAAACTGTATCTTCTGAGCTCCCAGATCTAATTTAGCATTACTCTGAAGACCAAATTGCACATTGTGTTGAATGCTTAGTGTGCAGTTATGTCTCCTGCTCTAGTTTTACTAATGATAGGCAAGTGGGGTGAAGATCCTTACTGGGAAGGTGACAAATGAAAATAGAACCATGTTCCTTCATGTTTAGATATAACACTTCCTCCAAAGCAATTTAGCTACATGCAGAGAGGGAGAGATTTTTGGCAGAGGAAGCTGCTGAAGAGGGAAAAATTAACCCTTAGTGCTTCTATAGGTTTGAAACTGGCCCAATAGCCTGAGGAAAGAGGACATACATGGCAAGTGAAAAATAAGACTGTAGTTTAGTAGTAAGGTGTGAATTATTCTCTACAACAATTGGGAGCAGAATTAATGTCCTGCATGTTATGTTTATCCTGTATGCACTTCTTTGGTGCTCGTGAACATGCCTAATGAGACTCTTAACTGAGAGCTGAACAATCTGTCATAAGATTAATGCTGAGCCAATTTTGCTATTGTTCAGCCTACAGGGTACAAATTAGCAAGGCAAGTCAGATGTTGCAGCACTTGGGAGAGCTTCAATTGATCAACTTGCTCCAATAGAGTAGCCAAAGCAGAATTGAGGCCTGTTATTTCTTTTGGATCTGGATATCCCTTGGAGGTCTTGCCCTTCTGACACAGCAAGAAGCTTTAAAATGGAAGGACTTTGGAGTCCAGCACATCTCCATCTCTCCAAGAGCTGATCTGAGAGCACGTTGCTGTTATTGATGTACTAGCCTAAGAGAGAGAGTGTGGAACTCTTGGAGAAAGATGCAGGTTCAAAATCCATCTGATAATAAGAACATCCAAGACAAAAGAAGAGATAGTGCTGAAGATGCAGATCAGAGGACCTTAGCCAGCTACTGAGGAAGATCAACTTTATATAGCTGTGTCTAATGATACAACTGGACTCCTGTCAACATGGTGGTTGCTTCATTCTGCCTAATCATGACATTCACCTGATGACACGGTCAGATGTGAAAGGAAAATTCTGAAGCTTCCCAAAACATATAATAGGAACATGAAATATGAAGAAGTAAGAATCAGGGAAAGCTAGAAATTGTAAAATGAGGTAAGATAATCAAGAAGTACAAAGATATATCATTAAAAGCCACAATCAGACTCTTTCATTCCATAGTACAAATTTCTAGTTGCTACACATAGTTTTGAAAGCTGGACAGTGAGGAAAGTTGACAGGAGGAATGTCAACTCATTTGAAATGTGATGCTGGAAGAGAACACCAAGGACCTCTAGAAGGAAAGATAAAAAGACAGAAAAAGGACAAATTAAGCTTGAACTCTCACTAGAAGCCAAAACAACTAAACTGAGACTATGTTGGATACGTCATGAGATGGCATGACACATTGGAAAAATGATAATGTTCAGCAAAAATAGAAGTCAGTAGGAAAATAGGAAGAATACATTATAGATGGATTAATTCAATGAAGGAAGCCCTGAGTTTGCAAGACCTGAGCAAGGCACTTGATGACTGGGGCTCATGGAAGTCTCCCATTCAAAGAGTTGCCCTAAGTCAAAGCTGTCTTGTAAGACAATAACAACATTTAGTTTCAAGATTGGTAAATTAATGAAGTGCAAACTAGGGCACTTTTTCCTAAATGCAATAAAAATTGGGACTTGCTGAAAATATCATGAAACAGGAATGTGAAATCACACATTTGATGACTTTTTTATAGAGCAAACACTGGAGAAGGAAGGAAACGGAACTATTTCTATAAATCCCTGGAGACAGGAGTTTCCACCAAATAGCCCCAGATGTGCATGATTGGGATACATTTTTTTTCAAACAGAAAAAGAGGAAGAAATGAATGAGTAAATCCAAAAGTATTATAAGCAAGGGGAACCAATACTACTCTCAGACAGAACACTGTATGTATTTTAGATCACCTGTTGACATGCGATGACTCATGTATTTCATAAGGTTGTCTAAGGCAAGGAATATTGAGAGGTGGTTTGCCATTGCTGTCCTCTGAAATACATCCTATGGCATGTATTCCTTAGTGGTCCCCAATCCAAGTACTAACCAGATCTGACCCTGCTTAGCTTCCAAGACCAGACAGTATCCAATACATTCATGGTACTTAGGCCTAAACAGAGTAGTCACCTAAAATAGTGGCATATCCTTATCAGATGCCCATCTAATATATATTTGTGTGAACTCAGACTAAAGTCACTGAAACCTGAGAGGCTATTGCACTGACTCATCCAATACCTATGTCTTGATTCATTAAAAATCCCCTGTGGATAGCACTAGATGTATGTTAGTCGAACAAGGATTACATTTATTATATACAGCTTTTCACTGCAGATTGTAATAAGTAGATAATATAGATCAGTAGTTCTCAGTCTTTAATTCTCCAGGTGTTTTTGACTTCAGCTCCTAGAAGGCCCAGTTAGCTTGGCCAAAGGTATGAGATAATAGGACTTGAAGTCCAAATACTTGGAAGACTAAAGCTTGTGAACTACAGCTGCAGATCGTATAACTATTGTTATTTATTTGTAAAGTACTTCAAGATGATTAAATGGTTAGGACGGAAGGGGAGAAATCTATGGGATATAAACATAGGCTAAGTATATACATTAATATAAGTGAAAATTCCATGTCGTAGGGATACAATTTAAAAGAGCATGCATGTCTACAAATATGCAATATTTTCCCAATACAATATTGGTATATTGTATTATATCCAGCCAAAATGGGGTCATTGCTACATCAGATGACTTAGCAGGGAATAATTATCAATATTATATCACTAACATTTAGCCAAAATAAACAAGTTCTTTCTAAATATGTGTAATGGTGTCCAAATATTGATTTTTTGCTGAACCAAAGTGAAGGCAGTTTTCCACTGGCTGATTTGTATAGGATAATCTAACTCTGCATTCCATTCAAAATTCACTAACATCAAATTTAGTATTTTCCAATAAATGTTTTTAAACAACTTGAGCACAATTTGTATACTTATATGCTCTCTCTGTGTAATTGAGAAAGGTTCTGTACACATCCAAATCCTGTTTTGTTTCAAATGAAGGTGTGAGTATGGGAATAGCAGGCACCTGCATCTACTCAAGGCTGGTTATTTCTGTTAGTGAGGCATCTATTCCAGGTTTTAGTTTAAACTTTAAAGGAGCTATCCAAGGTGCTGAAATTATTTATGGGCTAGTTGGATAGCTGCCTGAGACTCAATGGCAGTGCAGATTCACTGCTTCACTGTCATGGAATCTACCAGCTGCTATTGTCCCCCTGTCCACATGTTTACATTTCTTGATTCATTACACAAACACAAAAGGTCAGTCAGAGGTGGCCACTTTCCTTCTGTGAACAATGGCATCTCACCATTGAGATTACAGTTACTGCTGGAAATGCTGTTGAATGAATATGAAAAGAAGACATCCTCTTTTTAACCCCTTTGACAGGCTCAAGACAATTTACATAGAAATATTTTTTTAAAAAAATACTGTTACCAGTCTCTGTTAAATCCCCCTTCCCACACAAATACCCAGATTAAGTTAATGCATATTTTTAATAGTTAGGCTACTATATTTATTATTTTATTTTATTTATTTATTTATTTAATTTTATTTTAACTATATTTTTAATAGTTAAGCTACCATAGCACTTACCCAAGTAGGCTAAATCACCACCACCACCACCACCAACATCAAAGATGGCGATGGAAAGCTATTTAAAAAAAAAGTACAAACCAACAGAATCTCAAAGTCACTACAAGTCAGTAGAAATCCTAGAGCTGGTGCAGAGTTAATAGCCATATTTTTCTTTTTTTAAAAAAAGAAACCTTGGTAGGTGCCAAGACTAATAAATAACAGATGATGTAATGGAGAGATAAATCAGGGAAGCTTCAGAATGACATGGCACATGATAACTGAATTAAAAATGCAATAATTAAAATCTCTAGCCGGGCTTCTGTGATTGCCAGTTGTTAGCAGCAGAACTGCATGTTCTGTTCCAGAGCTTTTCAAACACTGCCATTCTCAGAGTCTAAGGAATTGAACAGTAAATTTCTTGTGATTGTAGGTGCATGTTCCGTAAGATTGACAACACATTATTTGCTACTAGTCTCTAACACAGTTGTTTGATCAATATGAAAATTTGTTAAGATTCTAGATGTTTAGTTTAGTAAGAATCAGTACATTGATAATCTAAGTTCAGGATCATCTCAAGAATGCAAAATGATAATACTTTAATACTTTTAATAATCCAAATTAATTCTTCCAGTAAATTAATTCTTCTAGTAAATTTAACAGTGTATGAAGCACAGGAATAAATAAATATAGAGGATAAGAGTTCATACTAATTACTTCAGTCTCCTTATGGTTGCGTAAATATTTGGAAACATATTAAAGAGACACAGAGTATAACAGAATTTAGATTTTCTTTCCGCTTTGCATTCTGGATGTGTGCAGAATGGGAAGAGATGACTGGAACTGCACAAGTGTAGGAAGGGATAATTGCTAACTAAGTGTTCCAAAACATAGTTATTTGTAGCTCTGTGATGAGGCAGTAAGTATTGTGTTACTTTGGCTTGCAGCTATGTTTGAAAAACTGGTCTGGGGAGGTGTAATGGTTTGAGCATTGGACTAGGACTCTGGAGACCAGGATTCAAATCCCTGTTTGGCCATGGTAATCCACTGAGTGACCTTGGGCAAATCATATTCTCTCAGCCTCAGAAGAAGACAAGGCAAAACCCCTTCTCAACAAATATTGCCAAGAAAACCCTGTGATAGATTTCCCTGAGGGTCAGCTTAAATTTGAAATGACTTGAAGGTACACAACAACTGCAACAACAATATTGTTCTATTATTCTAGTCTTTTATTCTTTCATGACAAATAGAGCTGTTAATAACTTATTGTTTACGGTACTTTCCATGGGCCAGAATCCTGTATAGCTCAGCATTGCATAGTAGTTCTATAGGGTCAATAATAACCTCCACAAAGTTACTGTAGAGAGATACAGCCACACAACTCCTGGTGAAGGTGGGGCGGAAGAAATGTATGTGTATATCCCTATAGCTTAATGTGAAATATTTACATCATCTGTGGTGGTCTGCCAGCATCCTCAGGAGGTCTCAGTGGATGATGTAATCATTTCACATCTTGCTAGGGGGCCTTAGACAGATCATTTATATCTGCTCTCCTCCAGGTACGGAATAGCTGGGGAGGTGCAGTGGCTCTACATTAAGTTCTGGGGGTTTTGGAAGGAGGAAGGGAAAGCAACGTATACAATGACCAAAAAAGTACATGTGTAAGGCTGACTTATGCGTACATGTGGCACTAACAAAATACTAGTCATATAATGCTAAGATATATTATGGCAGAAGTCCTTTGTGGCAAGGAATGGCCAAGAATTTACAGCTAGAAGTGGGGAAAATTCATACGACTGTCTTCCCACCCACCCCAAAAATATAAGGTATATTTACTTATCATGGTGAGTCATGGCTTTTGTTAACCAGGATTTATACTATTTAAACCACAAATTGCCTGGAATTTACTTTGCAAATGAGCAAATCTATTGTAGCTAAACCTCACCATTTCTGGTTTCTTTCTCTGCTGTCTTTTTTTGTCAACTGTTGTTTGAGTGTGGGCAGCTGAGAAAACAACACAGTGACAAATGGGTTCAGGACAAATCATAATATTCTAGACAACAACATACATGGGTGTATGAGATGAGAGATGGAAATTATTTTCAAAGACTTGGGGGGATATGAAAAAAAGGCCTTGTACATGTCAAGAAACCCTAGCAAGTGTCATAACTCACCCACTGGAGGACTCTGATGATAAAGAGGAAAAGGCATATTGCCAAGAAGCTGCAGCTCTGGGTTCAAGGAGATGAGTGCTGCAGCAATAAAGGATCCAGCTCTCCAGCAGGACTGGCAGCAGCTGCAGAAGCTGAAGATGACATGCCCATGTCCTTCAGTGAGACACGGAGGGAGAAATGCCAAACCCAAAGCTGGTTAAATATTAAACACTGACTTAATTAGGCACTAATTAGGAAGTTGTGGCCTTGAAGGAACTGCTGATAAATATCCCTGTAGTTATCTCTCAGCCTTAACACTGACAACTGTCTTACTTGATTGACTGTCAGTATTTTCTTGCATTCCTGTATTGTCTTGACCTTGGATTGGCTACACTGTGGACTATTCTGTTTACTCTTTGTGGGCCCATATATCTGGATTTCTGACCTGCTGATACAACTTCTGGACTGTCTACTGACCACCCTTGTGCTTCTCCCGTCATCTTGCTCTGGCAACATGTGACTGACCCAGACTGGACTATTTGACTGCTCCTGTATACCAACAACCTGCTGCCTTTGCCACTTGTGTTCAGGACAGCAAGGAGAATTCTTCTGAAGTACCTTTTTCCTTTCCCCACCCCCAAATTTTTGAATAGACCTAACGACTACTCTCCTCACCAAGCCTAGACCTGCTTTTTCTTCCCACCTCATTGTAGCAGTTGGATGGAGAGTAAGGCCAGCCGAGGACCATTGAGAACTAGGTTCCAATAGCCAATGCACAGCAATGCTATTATCTTCCAAGTGGTCCTTGGAGATTCCTACATTGACATAGCCAGTCTGGGACAGTTCTCTAATGCTATCTAGCTGGGATCTCCAAGTACCTCAACAAACTACTTGCTTATATCATTTTGCAAACTTTTTGCAAAATGATACCAGCCTTCACATTCTTCATCTTTACAGGCAATAATGAATATTCCTGCAGTCCACGCTGGATGAGAATATGAAGATTCCTGCACAGAAAACATGCTTGCAAATTAGCATAAATACTAGTTATTTTCTGTACAGCACACACAATTTCTATGCAGAATGCATGTTTCCTACACAGAAATACATGTGATTTTTTTCAGTACAGAAAAAATTTATATTGAAGAAATATAAATGGGTTTTCAATGCAGAAAATGTATTTTCTATGCAGCATTTTTATTGAATCTTTGTAATTTTGCTGAAAGGCTTAAATACTCTGTTTGATCTTGGAAGCTAAGCAGGGTCAGTCCTGGTTAGTACTCACTTGAGAGACTCCCAGTGAATACCAGGTGTTATAGGCTAAATTTCAGAGGAAGGAACTGTCTAAACCACCTCTGAATATTCCTTGCCCAAGAAAATCCAATGAAATTCATGGGGTAACCAGAAGTCAACAAGCAACTTGAAGGCACACACACACACAATTTTGCTTTATAATAATTTATTGGTGTTCAAAATTTCATAACATTTCATTCAAAATTAGACACCACTAGATAAGCGAAGACCTACAGTCTACAGACATATACATGATTACATACACTTTCTGCCCAGAAATACAAGTGGTTTTCCTGTGCATAAATATATGAGTGAAGGAACACACATTTCCACACTGAAAAGGCCATGTATATTTCTTCTAGCTCACCTTGAAGTGCAAAGACCCTTATAGCAGACTTGTACTTTTCCAGTTGGGTTCCTGAGCATCAAGATGACCCGTTTTCATGGTTAGTCTATGAATACCAACTGAGAATTCTTTCCATCCCTAGGGCAAAAAGCAACCCATGGGCTGCGTATGGTTCCAAAGCCATTTTTTCCCTTTGCTCTCAAAACATTCTCAGCAACAACAAAAATTGGGAGCAAACATTATTTAGCATGGCCAGTAATGTTACATGATCCATATGTATTCATAAGGTAGTTTCATAGCAGGCATGGGTGCTGTTACTTTCTAATCAAGCTCTTAAATATATTTCCTTCTCTTAGTGGATACCTGATTAATTTTACATCTACATTTAGATACACAATTAACGAGCCCTCAAGTAAGAAGAGAAGGAAATATATTTAACAGCTTGATTGAATGAGTTTGATATAATGAGTTTAATCAACTATAATGGGAAGTTGATAGGCCTGGAACTGTAGAAACTCTGTATACAATTACACCAATCAGGAGTGGAAAGCAGGAAATAATGGAACTGGATGACTGACACAATGCAAGTAATTACCTCATAACTATGTATGCCATAGACAGATAATTGTAAAATGTGGTTTCCAGTTTTCTGATCGACATCCAACTTTGACTCTTTGCTTTAAGAACTCTAAAGATATCAGACATAAGTGCATGTATTTTATGAAAAGTCATCTGTAGATTTTTGAAATGTATATACAGTAGAGTCTCGATTATCCGTCCTTCGGTAATCCGACATTCCGGATTATCCGACGTCGCGGCTGCTTGGGGGCGTGGCTGCAAAGAAACAGCAATCTTCGGAAAAGCAGAAAAGGACGACTGATTTCTTTAAATTTTCAGAGGACTGAACGTTTTATACACTACAATGTTGTTGCTGGAACGTTACTGCAATGTTACTTTTACTGTTACTGCAATAAAACTTCAATAAAACTTCAATCTGTTTGCAATTCGTAGTGATTTCAAGGCTTTTCTTAGACCCTCCGGATTATCCGACATTTTCAGCTATCCGACTATCGGTCCGCCCGTTTATGTCGGATAATCGAGACTCTACTGTAATTGTAACTGTCTCCATCTCCTCCTAAGAAATATGATAGATTTCATGGCATCATGTTTTTCAAGAATAGCAATATCTTCCATAAAAGGATTCAGTGCATGAAAACACATTTCTGTAATAGTGCTATATTTAAAGAGCATGTTGCATATACATGGTCACAAGATAAATGATGTAAACTTCCATAGATATCTAGCCCTGAAATAATATATATCATTCTACTCTTTCATGTATTGTCTTGTTCTGTAAGGTCTTCTGAAAGACTGCAGAAGTGAAAAACGTCAGGGAACAGCAGGAAGAAAAAGTCTTCAAAGACTGAATGAAGTCATGACATTTTCTTCCTGTTGCTTGCTTGTATATGGTTGTGAAACACAGCCTTTTCTTTCTGTATGGAAATTCCTATTTATTTCTGCATATGTATTTTATATTTTCTTAACATGCACCTGTTTTTCCAGATTGTCCAGATTTTCCATTGACTAAAGTGTGTTTATCTGCATTTGTCAAAGATATACATTTTTAGTTAAGTTCATTTATTTCTACATGATATTTTTAAAAAGAGAAAGAAAAAATAATCTGATATCTATGTGTCCTTCCAATGACAGGGAATTGAAAGATATGAGCACATTTTCATTAATTGGATAGTTAATGCATTGGTATTTCTTTTATATTCCTGGATTCTTGTTGCGTGAAATGGGCAAATGAGGCTGTTCCTGCTAGCTCTGACCCATTTTTATGCACATAAAAGTCTGAAAAGAGGATTCACACTAGTAAACATATGCCTAATTGGAAGTCGATTCTAGTAAATCAAGTAGAATTTCCTGGCAGGTAAATGTATTGCAGCCATATTCTTTCCAGGGTTGTAGTCATATCCTCACCATGGTTCTGAATCTTGATCAAGTAGAGTTCTAATTTAAGCAAGAACATGAATGTGTACAGAAGGTTTCCATGTTCATACATCCCTGCAGCATTTGGACACTGTATGTGAATGGGTTTCATAATGGGTGGGCTGGATCTAGAAATTGTGTGTATATGTGAGTGCTATCTTGTTGCATATGATGTCAATCACATTGATTAGAACACTAAAACTGTAATAAAATTAAGTTGTATTTACATTTCTTTGAAACCAATGTGAAAAATGTATGCATAACTTGAAGCACTTTGATTTCAGTGGGAACAAAGTGTGACTAATCTTACCAACACCCATCTAAGTTATGTAGCACTTTTGATATCCACAGATTTATTATAGTTTGCATCATGGCAGGAAACAAGGCATGGGTCCAAATTATTTGAGAATATGTTCCATTTATGTGCTTTTTATGAGCAAGGATATTATTTAAAATTTGTCAAACTTTTCTTTCAGGATCAAACAACTTGGAGCTTGTTAACATGCTCATAATTTCTTTCCTAGAAATCTGGACTGCATCAGGTTGTAACATCAAAATAGTATCTAGGGAGTGGAATGCCAAGGAGAAATGAAGGAAAAAGGTAACTGTGATAACAGTGAAAAGTTATATGAAGAGCTGAGCGAAAAAAACCTCTTAATCCATGTATTTTATTTGTCTCCTGTGCAATCATAGGAGAACTACAGAAGAGCAGTGATCATTACTGGAGAAACTACCATTCTTTGTAGAAGAAAATCAAAAGGGCAGCAAAAATTGAGTTTCAAAATCAAGATGAATTAAAGCGTGAAAATGTGCAATATTGAATATTTGGATGAGCTTTATTTCCAAGTCATGCTGTTTCTGAATGTTTTCAGTTTTCAGATAGAAATACCTTAGGAATTACCTTACCTTACCTTAGGAGTTAGATGCGATTGAAATACACAGATTTGAGATCTGGTATCTCTAATTCCCCGAACTGTGTTGTCAGTACCTGTAACTTTTGCCCATATTCCCCAATCCAGTCTATATTTGGAGTTATTAACATACAGAGGTTGGGTTTATGAGGGGACTTGCTGCTAGGCCTTGTCTCCCTAGCAACCGGCCTATTCAGAGCTCTCTGGCTGAGAATTCTAAAGGCCCCTCCCTCAACTGCCAATCCTAGGATTCCATAGAATCTTCACAGCCAGCCAATCATATGAGGTCTTCTTGCCTCACATGGCCAATCATATGTGGTCTGCGCCTGCATGATGCAGGCAAACAGACAAGATCATTCACAAACATTAACTTTTATGTAGTAGAAGGGTAAAGGTTAATCCCTAGGGTGTATTAGACCCCCAAGCTGTTTTGGTCACCTTCAACCCATCCAGATTTCCTGGGCTTTCCTTTTTTTAAGGACCTCTCAAAATATGAACTGTCTCTCTTAGAGTCATTCAGGAAGAACAATGCACCATTTAAATAGATTGAGGAATCCTGCTGCATGGTTTAACATAAAAATATACCCCCTTTTTAAAAAAAAGAAATCAGAAGTGGACTTACACTAGAAGGTTCCAGGGACAGAAGATTGCCACCTCCAGTCTGCTGCAGTTGTCCATCCCATTGCACACAGCTCTGTGGCAGGAGGGGCCCAGGAATGATCTCTGAATTTGGATCTACCACTCTGAGGTTGAAACTTTAGCTAAGATGAGGTCAGAAATCTCCGGTGTGGGGGGAAAATGTGACACATGCACAAACAAAAGCAGAAGTAGCTGAAATACTCCCATTTGGGACATCTTGTGTACAAACAAGGTACAGGTTTTGCACCTAGTTTTTAAGGAAATGCATCGAAATGCTCGTTTTTGTGCAAAACATCATTGAGAGGGACAGAGGAGTCTGGAAGAGGCCTGTGTGCCACCATGTGGTCCTGGGCGGCATGTGCCATTTGGATCACATGATTCAAACCCTTGATCTAAGCCCTCAGAGGGTTTTCCCCAATCAGTCTTAGAGATTCAGAGAATCATCCCTAGGACTGCAGGACTGCTCTTTAAACACCTTTCCTGTCCAAAAAAAAAAATCAAAAAAAAAATCAGCATTTCTAAATGTTTTTGTTCACACACAATATGCATTTTCCACATTTTTGAGTCAAGAACTGTGTTACAACACAGGAGAAGTGTGGAATTTGGTGGGGTTAATTAAATTCTGACCACTCTCATTAGTCTTAAAAGTGTAAATCCAGATTCCTCGGCCATCCCTAATTAAAGGTTCAGGTGATAGAAATCACTAAATGATTAGTGTTAGTTCCAAGCATTTATAAAACTATTAGGAAATACACCTGGCATTTTTTGAATTGATGCTGATGATTTCACTTATGATCTGAATGAATCAGAAATTAGATTAGCAGCATGGACCATGCAAATGGGTCCCTCCACAATATTTTTTTTTAAAAAGTTGAAATTTGTCAATTGGCTCTAAACTTTTGTAAAAATGTTCATGCTGTCAACTTGAATCTAAATATCAAATTTAGTCAAAATAAATATGCATATAGAGCAAACAGCATAGAAATCTGAAATGTTCTTTCCAGGAAATACCAAAGTAGTTTGATGGACTCAGGCCAAAACTTTACTATTATCTCCATTTTGGTTCAGTTAGATAATACAAAAAGCTTAGTGGCTCTGTGATGAAGCATCTGGCTTTATATAGTATATGCGAAAGGCTGAGAAATATGTTACTTTGTAGTGTCAATCTGGAAGAAAAGTCTGTTTGGCGAAAGTATATTATGATTACCACTTTCAGTATTTAGTAATTTCCAAAATTTAAGGTAGAGTCGTACGTTTAAAATTTGTATTGTTTGCTGTGTCAACTCCTAACCTTAAATCATTTTTGGATAATGTTTGGCCTTCAAACAAAAAGCTAAGCCACACTGTGGAAATCTATTTGGACTGGGCAAAATAATTGGAATAGAATTTTGTGAGGTAGATTAGCAACAGGATTTCCGTGTTTATGGCAGGAAGTTATTACGTTGGGGTTTAATCTTTAGACAAAGTGGCTGGAAGAACAGCAAACTGTATGAAAGGAGATTAGATCAAAGGTATCAGGGAACAGGAAAAGAGCTTTAAATGTTGTGCTACTTGTTACAGAGTTAGAAACAGCAACAGGGTATGTGGTGTAAATGCATGCATATTAAACAGAGAACTCAGAAGTTTTTGTGTGTGTTCATGTGCCGCACTGATCTGTGCATGGTTGTTGCACCCAGTTCTTTCTTACCCTGGACCTTTCCATTATAAGTGGAACCTGACACAAGAGCACCATGTTTGAGTGCCATTTTAATGCTCTCATGACATCATTGCATGAGATGCATCCTCATATTCTACATATACTACTCCTAGCAGCTTAGCTACTCAGGCTTGTAGGGTATTACCCATAGTTCCCACCTGCCTATTTGATTGCCAAAGAGTGAATCATAGCCAATGCCGATTAAACAAAGAAGGGGAACCTATGCCCCTCCAGATGTTGTTGGACTTCAGTACCCATGAACATAAGCAATAATCAGGGTAGATAAAAGTTGTAGTTAAGCAACATCTTGAAAACTCCATATTGTTGTCGGGGGCTCCGGCCTAGCTGCCGTAGATGCGGCCTCTGGAATGGAGGAGGACCCGGACGACTCCTGAGTCGCCGCGGAGGCCTCCACCGCCGAGAGGGGCCGCCCGGATGCCGCGGAGGCCACCGCCGCCAAGGAGGACGCCGCGGAGGCCTCTGCCGGCGGGAGGGGCCGCCCGGATGCCGCGGAGGCCTCCGCTGCCAAGGACGAATGCCGAGACGCTGCGGAGGCCGCCGCCGCTGAGGAGGACGCCGCGGAAGCCTTCGCCGCCGAGGGAGAGCACCCGGTCGTCACGGAGGCCGCCGCTGCCGAGGGAGAACGCCCGAGCGGTCTGCCGGGGTGGGCGGGACCCAGGCTCCATCCTGGGGCACCGCCCACCCGCGGCCCTGATCCGGAGGAGGCTGCCAGCCCTCCTCCCACATCCCAGCAGCAGCGGCAGGCCAAGGAGGCCACCCGCTGCTCCCGACGGCTGCTGGAGCGGCGGCTGTAGGTTGAGAGCTCTCAGCTGGCTGATGGCTCGCAGCTGTGGGCTCGGCTGAGGGCTTGCAGCTGCGAGCCAGCTGTCAGATTGGCTGCCGCCGACCCTGGAGGCCTACTTAAGGCCAGCGAGGGGCAGAGGCAGGCAGGGAGCAACAACTGTTGGCCCTCTGTGAGATGTCTGTCCGTGCCTGGTCCCAGCCACGCCTGTCCATGACCATGTCCTTGTCTGGAGTTCCAACCAGCCCAGCCTTCTGCCAGCATCCCGGGTGAAGTAACCCTTTCTTTACTTTCTGTTGTACCTGCTGCAAGGACTGTTTGTGTTTGCCTTAAGACTGCTGGCAGGGGCCTCCATAGGCGAGACTCCTTTAACTCTTGACCCACGCCCACTTGACCCCAGCCTGCCGCCGACAATTGTCCTCTTATGCAACAGAAGTTGAACCCTATGCAGCTTATCCCATATCTAGACACGAACAGAGAGAAGCAGACTTAACGCCCCCTGTGTGTTTGGGTATGTAAGATTGAGGGAGAGGGTGAACAGGTGGGTTTGATTCATTCTATGTTAAGGTAATGTACTCCATGTGAACATGGTGATAGACCACGAGCGTGCAAAACGTGCTGCATCAACATAGCCAGTGTTTCAGCCCATCATCATCTAAAGGGTTGTTCTTTGCCTTCTCCTCTGGCAGAATGAGACTAAATAAGATTGCTGAGTTTTTAGAAAATTGATCTAGACCCAAAGTAATCCAATCCACATTCAAAATTCCAATCAGTATTCTGAGATCTGGATTCCCATATATCTCCCACTGACTTCTATTGGGAGACCAAAATGACTATAATTTGAACATGTGTTAGATGTTAAAGAGAGTATTAACTCAGTTAGGTTTTACACATTTATTATCAGGAGGCTTGGTTTTGGCATCCATAAATTTTGCTATTTTTCAGAAAAGCAAAACCTGCTCAGTCTTGGCCAATCATGCTGCTTTTGTAAGTTTAAAGAAACACATCAATGAAGAAACACATCAACAGAAAGCAAAGGTTGTGAGAGTCCAGCTAGGCAAGCAACTGTACTTGGCAGAAAGGATTGCCAATCAATAAGTCCTACGCCAGGACAAAAGCAGCATGATTCAGGCAGCCAGTGTCAAGCAGGTCATTATAATGATGATAGCATTAGTTTCCATATACTTCTCAAGCCTTAAATCAAAGTCTTATATCAGGATTATAGGCATACAGCCATTTAATTCTATTACTATATCTGTTCATGATGTTATAATGATAATGAAATTATTATTAGGAGAGGTGCTTTTGGTTTTTATAAGCAGTCCAGCTGGTGAGCTTTTGTGATATCCTATGATAAAGTGATGAGACAATGTACTACCAACCTTCCTAGCAGTGAGATCCTCCACAGTATTCCCCATGAATCACATTTGGTAATCTGGACTTGCATTAGAAACTTCTGTGTCATAGTCCCATATGTCCCATATGTTCTCCACCACACTTTCATAGTTGTCTGTTTAAGCCTCTTGGTGTAGAGGAGAGACTGTGAGCTGCTTCCAAAAGGGGACTCAGCATACTTTATTCTTGCAGTATAGATCTTTCTTTTGTTGTCTCTGTCCTGACCAAGACCACCTGGTACTGCCACTAGAGCTACATGAGCATTACTATGATGCTTCTGACTGCTCGCTTTTAGTCCACGACTTGCCTAAGTTATGGTCCTGCTGTTGTTGCTGCTTCTTACCTGCTTCTGATGATTGGAATCAAATAGAGCTCCTCGCACACCTTGGAAGCAGATTTTTTCTTCTTCCGTGTACTATCTTGAGCCCTTACAAGTTTTACTGGGTAAAAGCAAATCATCTGTTTTCCTCTGTTCCTAGGGGCAATGTGTGGATTTGTAATACTGCTGCACAGATGACTTATGATAGATCGAATACTAAGACATAATAGAAATTATAATAATTGTTAAAATTGTAGATGATACATATGTTATTATCACTAATACATTAATTTGAATTGAATATGCTATATGATAACATATATGTTTTGTGAATTAAATAAATATGTTATTGGCAGACTGAAATTGTGCACAGAGACAAGACTAGACGTCATTTGAAAAAATGAATCACACTGAGGAAGCAAATCAAACCTCCAACAACAACTAGGAGCATTTGGGGCATTGGGAGGGAGAGAATAAGTTTCACTGTCTAACACACACACATAATACAAGTGTATGAAGGAATTATAGCTCAAATTAACAACTAAACAAGAAAAACAAGCAGAATATTAAGCTAGTGACAATAAGATTTAAGTTTGGAAAATTAAAAGACGGAAAGAGACCATATTCAGATGACAATTAACCATCCAAACTCTTACTACAAAGAGATCCATGATAATAATTGCACTCTCACAGAATTTCTTCCCATAAGTAAGGTTATTGGAGAGTGCTGATGGAATCCATTCTCCAGTTTGTATTGCTGAACTATTAAGGAACCAAGACGAGCTCACCCCTCTCCCTCTGCATAACACCATCTTGGCATTTTCTATATATGATATGTCATAGATACTTTGACCATTTTCCCACTAATTTTTGACGTTTCGGTCTCCAAATTAGTCTAAGTCATTTCAGACCATGCTGTTTCATGCTGGAATGGAAACAGACCACTCTGATTTGACTGAGTGCTGGCATAAATCAGAACAAACAGGCCCAATTTGCCTCAAGATTCAGTCAAATTCATTGTTATTTTAGTTGTGGTTATTTTAGCCTGCTTATTTGTATCTAATAAAAACTAGAAGGCATTCTTAATCATTTGTGACAGGCTTCTGTTCCTCTCCCAGGAACATTATTAACCATTTTAGCAGGTTGATTGTAGAAGTTCTACATCCATCATTAAAAGTGGCAGATTTTAGTAACAACCCACTTGTGTTAATTGTATCAATATGAGTAACTGTGTAAAGTCTCCTTCATGGTATTGAATGCTGCCTTTGTTTTGGCAAATTCTAAGCAAGTGGTTACTCAGAACTACATACCTCTGTTGTATTTGAATGCACCCACTGCATAGAGAAAGAGTAGGACAGTGGATTGCTTTCCAAATGACTATCCTAAAACTTTCGGTTTCAAAACTTCTTGATCATCCATTAAATCTTATAATTCAACAACTGACCATGGCCTATATTTTAGAGGGACACGAGCTACTGAATCTTAAGTCGAGTATTATAATATCTGTAGGAATGTGTTATTGTTGCTGTGCACATTTGAAGTATCAGTGAATAACCTTCTGTGTTGAATCTGGAACAGAACCATATCTCTGACATCAAGAATTTAGTTCACTTTTTAGAAAACACAGTATAGTCAGCCAGCCATTTCCATAAATTCTGTTTCCAAGCGTGGATATTTTTGGATATATATATATATTTTAAAAAAAAGTCCAAAAAGCAAACCTTGATTTTTCATTTTCTGTAAGAGATGTCATTTTACCGTGCAGTTGTGGGACTTGAGTGTCCATGGAACCAAACCCTAGCAGATACCGAGGCCTCACTGTATTGATATCTTAATCCTATCCCAGTGTATTTATGTAGTTTAATTTAGTTTTGTACCACTTTTGCACAGTGGATTGTGCTCAAAGCAGTTTACAAAACAGGAAGGCATGGATCCTGTAAGAGCACTACTCTGGAACAACCCATGTTGGTGCTACTGATTTTATGTTTTCTTTGCTTATGAAAGTTGGTATCTGAAGTCTCTGCACAAGGAGCAATAATGGTGAGGACTGATGATGGCAGACAGAAAGAATGAAAAAGGGAGCCATCTGATTTCTCAGATCTATACTACATCTAGTAGAAATGGCATAGGTGATTTCCCAAGTCATCCTTTCCATACTGCTTTGTCTTTGAGGACCACTTTGAGCCCAGCAATGAAGTGATAGGTAGAGTCAATCTTGGTTGGGAAGGATATGCCAAGCAGTCTTTAGAGTGATGGAACAATATGATCTGCCAAAATTCAATAGGATCTCAGAATAACTTATTAAAACATATATGAAATATTCTGAGATATTACATTAATCTGTATATAAATATCAAACAAATAACAGAAATAACATTTGAAATGTGTGGTTGTTTTTTTTAAAAAAACAATAAAGAAGCCAGGGAAGCCTGGCTGATATGCAGTATTGTCTCTCTCCAAGCTTCACAATTCACTGGTGACTTCCTTATAGAACTGGCACTCCTAGCACCACCTCCAACATTGCTCTGGAGGAGAGAGGAAAAGGTATGACATTTCAGATGTCAAATCATAGAGTTAGAAGAGACCATAAGCGCCATTGAATTCAAGACCTCTAACATGTGGGCATAAACAATCAAAGCACTCCTGGCAGATGGCCATTCAGCCTCTGTTTTAAAACCTCCAAAGAGGGAGACCCCACGACACTCTGAGGCAATATATTCCACTGTTGACTTCTTTCTATTCATATTCTTAGTCAATACGTTTGTTTTGTCTTTGTTCACTTTTGAACCTGATACACTTCCAAATTCTGTTAAAGTTTTTTTTTTTAATTCATTCATGCTTTCTACCAGGTCTTCCAGGGATATTACTAGATTGTCTGCAAATGCTGTCAATTTAAATTCATGTCCTCTTATTATTCCTTTAGTTTAGGATTCTCTCTTGCCATAGTATTCAAAATTTCAACTAGAAATATAAGTGAAGATAGTGGACAGCTTTGTCTAGTTCCTCTTTGTATATTTATATTCTTTATTTTTCATTGTTTATTAGGATTTGCGCCTATCGTTTGGTGTATATTGTCTTGTCTTAGATAAAAACCCACATTGATCTTTATGAATCCAATCTTTTAACATTATTTTTAATCTGTCAGCAAGAATAGAAGCAAATATTTTATATTTAATACATTTAATAATGATAAGGGCTTCTAATTTTTAATTTTTGTAGGATCACAGTCCTCTTTATAAATCAATGCAATATTTGTTTCTCTCCATGTTTTGAGAATTTTACCCTCCATCACTTCATTGATTGTTCATTGAAATGGTATGATAAGTTGATCTTCTAGGGCTTTATAGGATGTTGCTGTCAGTCCATCTGGGCCTCGTGCTTTACCTTTCTGGCATTTAAGAATAACATCTATAATTTCAGCAATTGTTACAGGTTGATTTAGCTTTCTTCTCTGTTTATCTGTTAACTCTTAGATCTTTTGTTTATTTAGAAATTCACTAATGTTTTCTCATTTAGTTTCATTTTTTATAGAATTCTGTATAATATTTCATATATCTTTTTAAAAAATTAGTAGTCTGTGTAGACCTCATCTCCTTATTTGCTTTTCATGATCAGAGATTTTTCTTCTTTCTTTCTTAGTTTAAATGCTAGCCATTTCCTGGGTTCGTTAGCATATTCAAAATAATTTTGTTTGATGTACAGCATTTTCCCTCTAATTTCATCAGTTAGGTCTATATTTAATTTTTTATGATGTATCTTTATTTCTTCTTTTATCTTTTTTAATTCATTTTCATTTCATTCTTCATTTCATTCTTTTATCTTTTTAAATTCATTTTTAATTCATTTTCTTTAAGAGTAATTTGATTGTTGATATTCTGATATTTTATATTTTTTATTTAATTCTGTGCTTTGTTGAACAAAAAAGCACATCATGACAGCCTTGCTTTCTTCCCATATAGTATCTATACT
This sequence comes from Ctenosaura bakeri, assembly GCA_948474755.1. NCBI lineage: Eukaryota > Metazoa > Chordata > Lepidosauria > Squamata > Iguanidae > Ctenosaura > Ctenosaura bakeri. Next base: position 358,813 of record CAOLHI010000835.1, read on the forward strand.
TGTTTCATTCTTCATATTTTCATAAAAAATATAACTGTACAATATTCTTTGCTTTTGTTATCAACTTGTCATCTTGAAATCTTGTCTTTCACCCTTTATTGTAAGTAAAGTTGATCCAATAGGTTTCTTGGGAGGGTTTCCATCTAAACCAAGTTTTTATATAAGATTTTGGAAATTAAAAATATGTCTATTTTGGACAAGGATTCATGACTATCTGAGAAAAAGTGTATTCCTTTATCAGTCCATATAATGCCACCAGACATAAATCAATGTCAAATTTATCATTAATTCTTGAAAGGATTTTGGTAGTTCAACTTCCTTTTAATTTCTCTTTTCTGATTTTCAGTCTAGAATTGGTCTACGACTCTGTTCCAACCAGCCTTTGCAAAATATTCTCATAATTGTTATGTAATCTTTGATGTTAGTTCTTTATAAAATATTATTTTCTTTTCTTGTGACCCATACAATCTCAATATCAAAATCCTTTATCTTTGCCAGGTTATTCCCACTCCTATGAAGTGTCTGTTTTCATCATTAAGGATATTATTAGCTTCCTTTTTGGAATTAACTCCCCTTTCTTATTTTTTATCTGTTGTAGAAATAAATTAATTCCAAAACTTTCTGTTCCAGAGTAATTTTCTTTTGTCTCTATTGACTCATATTTCTTGCAAACAGATAATATCATATTATTTTTCTCCAGATCATGGGAAATCTTTTTTTTTGTTTCTCTTGTGTATCTATGTTCAAGGATAATATTTTCATATTCATCCTATTTTCTAGTCCTTTTATTTAGATACTAGTTTTGTTTCTTGCTATTTTCAGTTTCTTCATGCTTTTCTTTGTCCTTTTCAATCTCTTCTCCTAATTCTTCCTCTTCTCTAGTAGTTCTTTCAAAATACTTTTCATATCTCTTCGAGAAATCTTTTGCCTTTGTAGTGAATTAATATTGTAAGTTTTGTCTTTAAATTTAAATACAATTCTTTCCAATTTCCTCCATCTATACAAAATCCCATTCCATTTTAGGTAATCTGTCAGAAATGTATAATCTCTTCTTCCTCAGAGTAACCTTGTTGGTATATCTTTGTACAGGTTTATATCCTTGTCTTCCATTTTGAATTTGTTTTCAAAATTCCATTGGATAATCATATCTTTTACTTTTTCCTAACAAAATATATTACCACATCGCTCAGGATTTTCTGCTTCTTTGCAATTGCTGAATTGATTCTAAAAGTTCTATCTACTTCCCATTCAGGGATTGTCTCCATAATTTCTGGTATTATAAGACCATATAGATTTGTTCAGCATTTATTATTACCATGCTAATTTGTACCTTCCTTACTCTTCCCTCTAGGTCTTCTACTTGTCATTCTTTTAAAATCTTCTGAAATTTGTTCAGTGGATTTTCTTGACAAGTTTAATTCAGTTTTAATATCTTGTTTTATCTCGCTCCTTAAACCTCTCATTTCCTGTTTCATTTCTAGCTTCATTTTTAAAATTTCTTTTTTATTTGAGTTATGGTTCTGAAAATTTGGGAAAATTCTCTAATGATGGCCTTATATACAAAAGAGATGCAGATACAGCTGCTTTTCTTGTTTCTATTGGCATTTTTACTTTGTCCACTGGATGGTGATCTTGACTAATTCTTCTTTTTGGGGCACCACAAAGGTTAGTTTATTTTATCCCATGATAGTTGATATAATTCTTCCTCCTTTTCTCTCTATTTTAGTGAGTCACTGTCTTGACCCTGAATATGCTTTGTATTTGTCTTTTGTATCATAGCTGCAATATCACCAGCTCTTTATCTCAGTAAAACCAGTGAAGTTTTCTAATATAATATCCACTTTGTAATCAAGATTTAATTGATCAGTGTACTCTTAATAATAAACTCTCTCTCAGTCTCTCTCTCTCTCTCTGTATATGTGTGGATATATATACACATACACACACACACACACACACATATACTGGAGAGTATCTCTCTCTCTTAAGAGACTCTTAATATTTAATTTTAATATATCAGACTTATAATCAGTCCAAATAATGGAACCTATCAATTGATTAGTATAACAGCAATCATTCAATTACTTCATATACCCAATTAATTATTTTATTAATCAATTAACTAAAGTCAGTAAAGCCTATAATGTCAAAAATATGTCAAATATGCATTAAATATGCATATACATACACATACAAACCCTTGCATTTCAGTTTTTTCTTCTCTTGATTCAAGTTCCTTTCTCTTCCTTTCTTGTAGTACAAGAGATCTGCCTGTGTTGTCTTTGATGACTTCACTTTTCTGTTTCCTCTGTCTTTCTTTTTTCTTTTTGTTTCTTAGTCCTTTGGCACTTTTTCCCTACAATCCTTTAGTCATTCAGTTCCTTCCTTTTAATCCTTTAGTCATTTAACTCATCTGGCTTTCTCCTCTTCACCCTTGTCATCCCATGTCTGTTGTCTGTCATCTTTCCCCATCTCACCTTTTGTCTTTTAGATCTTTAAACCTTTAGTCTCTTCCTTTCTCTTTCTCTTTTTCTGTAATCCTGTATTCTTTTAATTCTTTAGTAATTTATGCCCTTATTCCTATAGTCCTTTAGTTCTGTATTCTTTCCTCTTTTCCCACATTATCCATGCCTGTCATCGCCTGTCTCCTCACGTCTCTCAAACTTGCACTGTCTCCTTTTGTCTTCCTTTATTTTTGTGTCTTTCCGTCTCTCACTTGCTTCCTGCAATGTTTTCAAAACATCCCAAATTCATTCCTCTCAATTTCTCTCTTTGTCTAATTCCCTCTTTCCACTTTCTGTTCCAGTTTGTCTATCTTCACTTCATTGTCTCTTACACCCTCCATGTGTCCTGCCTGGCCTCAATTCAACTCCTTCTCTCCTCTTTCCTTCAAGTACTTGCTCTAGTCCTTCAACGATTTTCTTCCCCTTCTTTCTTCTTTTTACACTACGCTTTCTAAATCAATACTTTTTATTACAGTAACAAAATTACAGTCTTTTCTTTTGTGGTAGCTATAACGTCAGACTGTTGGTTATAAAGAAATATTTCTCTGCATTCAGTCTCTCAGTCGGTCAGTTTCTCCATCTTTCTCGGCTCTTAGTCCCCTTTCTTCTTCTTCTCCTTTGTTTTATTGTTTTTTTGATTAGCCAGTTTTCAGTCAGCAGTAATACTGCTTACCATCCTCCCCCTCCTTTTCCAGAGTGTAGGATCTTATTGTCAAAATGTAGTTAACTGCACAAGCATCCTGTCAGATTGTTAAAAAGTTTCCCAGTCAGCATTGTGCCAGCATTAAGATGGCTGCAGCCATGAGGTAATGGCAACTCCAACTCCCTTTGCTTCATCCACTTCAGCCTCTGATCTTCAAAATATAGCAATAAGCTAGAAACAAGTAACAGGTCTCCAGGAACTCCTTAGCTTCTCTCGTGCCAGAAAAAAGGTTTAATCAGCATAGGCTGATTTTCTACCCCATGTTGCAAATGTCTCTGGCTGCCATTACCACAAGTCACTCCTCACACTGTCATGAGTCAAAGCGGAAGTTCTCCCTATGTAAGTCTTTTAATGGTTCCTGAAGAAGGAGGTATCCCCTAACTCCTTTGTGTGATGACCTCCTGCCTATAGAACCTACTTCTCCACTGTGACTGCCTATACCCATTTAATGACTGGCAGTAGGAAAAGAGGAAAACTGCACTACAGATTGATTGATTGATTACTTCAGTCAAAGAATCCACAACTCTTTGCAAGACCTGAGCAGGGTAGTTGATGACAGGGGCTTTTGGAGATCTCTCATTAAAAATGTTGCCAGACAGAAGTTAACTTGACAAAAAATGGTGACTTCAATAGCAGCAACAAAGCCAGGAGGCAGCCAGAAAGCATCTGCCAAGCAGCATCTGGCTATATTCTTACTTATTATGAGAGCATTCTATGGGATCTTCCAGCCAGTCTCCAGAGGTCTATCAGAATGGGATCATTTGGCTATAGAAACATAGTTGGATGCTGACTTCCCTCTGCACTTCCCTGGCCGCTAAATGTCTGGGAGGAGGGGCATCTTGTGTTCTTTGCATGGAAGCAGAGGGCAAATCTGATTTCCAAAAGTAAAGGATCAGCACTTTATGCTTCTCACTATGTGCAATATTTATGTGTTTATTTACTAATTTACCACTATTATTTATATATACCACTATTATTTATAAATCATAAACATTTATCACTGGAAAATTCATAACAAAAAAACTAAAAATGCAAAACAATGCCTATAAAATAATGTGTTTGCTAAAGAAGAATGGCACAATTACCTACTAATTAAGAACTCCATTAACCACATATTTATCTCTTATTAACAGTAAGCCTTAAATATTCCAAGGAACACTAACTATAATTTCTCAGAAATTACTGTATTGCTATTATTGTTCACAATAAAAGGTAGTAAAAATTGAGAAGCCTTTTAAAATAACTTTTTGGTTTTATGTCATCAGCTTTTTAATTATCCACTGAAATGTATGGCTGTAGAATACAGATTCTGACAACTCTGCTGTCCACTACATAGCAGATTATGTGCTGTAACTGAAACCCTGCTGATATTCTGACTACAATCTGAAAATAAGGGCTGAGGAATGTCTCCCTGCCCTCATGTTGTTGGAATGCAGCTTTTATCAGCCCTAATCAATATATATAGTGGTAAAGGGCAAAGAGAGTTGTAATTTCAAAATGTCTCAAAATCTGCACATTCCTTGAACAAGCTAGCATGGTGTAGTGGTTTGAACACTGGGTTAGGACTCGAGGACACCAGGGTCTGAATCTTTATTTGGCCATGGAAAACCACTGGATGACCTTGGGCAAGTCACACTCTCTCAGACTCAGAGGAAAGCAATGGAAAACTTGCTCTGAAGAAATCTTCCTCAGAAAAGACTGTGAAAGTTTCACCATAGTGTTGCCATAGGTTAGAAATGACTTGAAGGTACACAACAACATCCACACATTTGTAATAACCTAGTAAAAAAGATATATTTCCCTAGTACCATAATGGAAAATACAATAAACTATGGTGATCCAGTCACTGTGAGAAAATTTATGGACACACGTAAGCCACTGGTAAGTCCTCCCAACTACAGTAGACCCATACAATCATGGAATTAACACAAATGTTGACCTACCACATTTCCATTGCTTCAGTGAGTATACTCTAGTTAGGACTAACAGTAAAGTTTAAGTCAAAGAAAACATAATTGTTATTTAAAGATGGGGATGGGGGAACTGGAGCTAAAAGAAATACTAGTTAAGGAAATAAAAGAGAATGAATTCAGTTTGCAATCTGCAGTTTCCTAAGAAACCTCAAATCACCTGCGTATAAGTATCACTTAAGCTCACACTGACATTGAAAAGGATTGTTTGCTCTCTACCTTTTACTTTTATTCCATGTTCAATTACTGAGGCACAATCAATTATTGCTAATATAATGACCCAATTAAGTTTGTTTTATTTTTCTTTCTACAGATTGCTTTCAGAGATAAGTAACTGAAACTGGTGTAACCTACATTAAAACTCTGAAAACCTGTGACATTTTGAGCATAATATTCTTGTGCTCTAAGCAAGTATGAATCTTTTATGCCCATTCTATTGATAAATCTGATGTTAAGTTATATCTGAAGAGAGATATTTTGTAGGAAGGGTGTCCAAAGCTCTAAATACACCAAAGATATTTTGAGCAGATCTGTTTCAGACAAATGCTTCTATTCATAAAGATGGTATCTTCAGCACATTTTAAAAAAAATGTGCTGCAAGACTCATATTATTTTTCCTACAGGAAAAACACTCCTCTGTAAGTTGTTACATGTAGACATCACCTCCAAAATAAATGAACTTTCTTTACATATATGAACGGCAAAATGCTGATTATGTCTGTTTTTTCCACACCTGACTTTATTTTGGAAACAATGGGCAGATCAGAACTAATTCCTCCTGATGAAGCATCCCATGAGTAGGTTCTCATTAAGTGATGCTTTGGTCAAAAAAACAGACAAGACAGATTGTTACATGGCTCTATCTGCAGTTCATTACTCAAATAAACTCAACAGAATGAGCTGCATGTATTCCTTTTTTTAAAAAAGTCATTTCAGAAATGGTAAGTGGTGTGAAAGCCAGAATGGTGTAGTGGTTTGAGTGCTGGATTATGACCCTGGAGACCAGGATTTGATTCCCCATTCAGGCAGAGAAACCTACTAGGTAACCTTGGGCACATCATGTAGGCCCTTTCCACAACTTACCTCTTCTTGGAGCCATTGTATTGGGATCCAGAGAAAATCTCTTCCAAGAGGGGAGCACTTCTATCATGGCTGCCTGCTGGATGGGAGGAAGTGTGATGACTCTGCCCCTCCCTTCCACCGTGCAGCTTGGCAGTTTCTCAGGCTGTGCTGGAGGAGGAAGTGCAGTCATTGTGCTTCCTGTCATTCTGCATGACAGGTAAGTCATGGGAGGGAGATGGGAGGACTCCACAATCGCATATCAGTGTCACAATGATTTAACCCGTGATTTTGATGGGTTGCCACAGGATCACCACGGGATTGCAATGGCATCATGCAGAATCATCGTTGTGATCTTGTGGTGATCCTGTGGCCATTGCAGGTTGGAGGTGGTGTGTGAAAAGGGCCACACTCTCAGTCCCAGAAAACTCAGTGTGACTGGCCTTGACTTCCATATTGGTGTGGCAGTTCCCAATCTGATAAGCCACACTGTCTTTACCACACAGCTCTGTCTACAATCATCAGTTAGTGAGCATCAAAGTACATTCAGAGCTGCACTATAGAATGATAAAAAGAGAAGACACTAATAGAGTCTGTAATTATAAGCAGTTAGAAGCATTAACATTAGAAGATTTTATATCAGCAAACAAGTAAATAATGAACTACTCTCTTTTGATTTATGAGGAATGTGCACTATTTAAAAGATACTCTAAAAGACATTGGAAACTCAGTTTTAGTATTTATTATTCATTATTCATTATGCAGTACCTCATCAGTGAATGAACCGGCTGTGATCCAGTGGATTGTTCATAGAGTATGGTAGCCTGATTGAATGATCTCAGTACTAATAGTAAAAGAAGTTACCATCAGTGCTGCTCAGCTGATGTATTTCAGCTCTGTCTGCTGTGGTCATTCCATTACTTTTGTGTCAGTAGGCAAAAGAAGAGAGATTAATGAATGTGGCATCCTTAACAGTAGTCTAAAATATAGTGGTGGTTGGTGATTCCAACAAGACTAGAGTAGTGGTTCAACTTCAGGTTTTAATTCAGGTTAAGGCAGGGATATGAGAATTACTATCTCTGGGTTACATGTGGCCCCAAATGCTTTTATGTGACCCTTGGTGTCCTCTTTGAGTTCACAGACACACTTTAAAAAAAAAAAAAAGATCTAGGTGCCACAGCTGATCTTATTACAGATTGATGTTTAATGGAGAACTGAAAGAGGTAAAGTTAGCCCTCCACTTTTTGTGGCGGTTGGGGTGCAGGACCACCAAAGATAATGACTACTGTAAGCCCCCCAAACTGTATTTAACACATGCTCACACAAAGTACCTGTACTAGTAGGGTGGCTGGACCTGGCTGCATTTGAATTCCCTCACTCACTCATGTGGACAGGTGGGGGAAGGAGATGGGAGGGGAAGTGGGAGGTGGAAAAAAAGTGACCTCCTTCCCATCTGTGTGAGGGAGCAAACATAACGTGTCCTCCCTCATGCCCACATGAATGAGTGAGAGCATGTGCGTGCTTTTCTCGTCTCCCATCCTCTTCCCCCCACTTCCATGAGTGGGTGAGTGAGTGAATGTCTGCACTGTCTTCGTCACATCCTATCCCTCCCCCTCCCCTCTCCATCAGTGAGTAAGCAAATGCACACATTTTCCCTCCTCCCATCCCATCTCATCATCCCTTCTGCTTGCACAAGAATGCAAGTGAACTTGTGTGCACCCTCTTTCAATCCCATCCCCTTCTGCCCAGTAAATCTGTGGATAATCAAATTTGCGAAGGTCAAACTTGCAAATATGGAGTGACAACTGTAATTTTATTAGTTTCATAAAAGTCTACATAGCTGATAGGCAAAGTGATAGGGTTTTGTTTAACTTAGGTTAGGGTAGGAGTAATAGCAATAGTTGAGGATTACTAACAAAGATTAATAATGTATAAATGTTAGTGTTATTAATGTTATTTATAAGCATATTTATAGAAACAAGGTTGATGATTTCATGTATTAGAGTAGCATTCAAAGTTCTTATAGATTAATGTAGGTTAACCACCACTGAAGAGAAGATTGGAAGTCACTTTTTATCTTTCTTGTTTTCTCTTTGGTATCTGCCTTTATTTTCCTTATTTCATCTTCCCCCCTCCTTTTCTTTGTCTTGTTTTTTTTTATATTGTTATCATTCTATATTATATATTTGGAAATCTTTAATAAAAATCAATATAAAAAAATCTGGGTCATTTTTCTGGTACTCAAATCAACCCAAAGGGACAAAAACTACTGCACAATCCAGTGGTTTTGCTATCTCTCCCTCTCTGGTTCCCATCTTTCCCAACGGGTGAAAGCAACCAAAAATGAAAATGGAATTGATATTCTGTCACTCCTACTTTCAATGCAATGGTGTAGTGTGGCCCAGGAGGAATCTGTTGGGTTGTACACCCCTACTTTAAAGAAGCTATCCAAGGTGCTGAACCTATTTCAGGGGTACTGTTTATAAAAATTGATTATGCAGTTATTCTATTGAATTATGATATTGAAGGAACACGATTGTGCTGAATTATTTGTGTTTGACACAGCATTATGTCATTTTTGCTTGCTGTCTCTGCAAATCTGTGTTTTCTGCAGTTAGAGCTGTAGGTAGGAAACAAGTGAGCACTCCTCTTTATTCATACATAGCTTCCCCTGCCCAACATTTGAATGCCTTGATATCTAAAACTTCTTCTACTGCAGTCACCTGTGGAAATTACACTTACTATTTTGGCAGGCTGTGGAATTTGGTAGCTTTATCTGTCTTGAGCTTTATCTTAGCTTTAGTTCTCCTTGTTAGCTTTATCTCTGCAGTCTAAACTATAAGGCTTCAAAAGATGGCAGTCTCAGTCTCTTTGCCATAAAGTTAATGAGCTGATTTGCCATCATCTGATTCAGTTCCATCGAAAGGTTTTGGGTTACACTTTCTTTCGTCTGTTAAAATAAATGTACATTCACTGTTCAAACAGTGAACTGCAGTGTTAGATTCCAGCTTGATTTCTTTCTTTAACAATTGCATCTTCACCACAAACACTTAAGTGTCTAGAAGATGATTTGATGAGAAGTAGAAAAGATGCGAAGTGAATGATTTATATCTAACACTGCTGGCTTTTGTATTTGTGCACTGTATTGCAATATTGTCAGCTCATGGATTTCAGGCAACATTTGCTGCATTACATGGTGAGGGGAGACATTTTGCCTGATACCATAGGTCAGAATCCAGTTGTTCACTTCTGTATGTAGTTTCAGTGAAAACTGGACTTTGCTGTCCTACTGCAGTCTTCCATGGCATAAAAAGGATTTCCCAGCGCTCTGTAGCAGGGTTTTAAGGTGCAGTAGCTGCATATGGGAAGAGGGAAGAGTTAATGCTGGCAGAAAGGCATGGTATCTAACAGACATACACTTGCCCAATGATTGCTTCAATTTATATCCATGGAAGTAGGAATTTGTGTAATTCCACCTAAAATTAACATATATCCAATCAGGTTCTGCCATGTTCAATGGCAATCATCACCTCAACACATCAGAATAACATTATTTTATAGGTTAAAATGTGCCACTGCATAAAGTGTGCATATTTGTGTATCTCATTCTGGCTTTGTCCTATCCTGCTATTAACTTTCAAATATCATGGATATATGCTGCTGAGTTCTACCGAAGTCTCTAATCCACTGAACTGTTGCTTCACAGGATTTTGGCTGAAAACTCAAAATTATAGCTGTTTGCCTTTCACTGTTGAGAAAAATAAATGGAATCCACAAACCAAATATACACCCTCTATTCTCTAAATGTCCCTAAATCCAGATAAGTTGTTATGAAACTCTGAAATTCATATAGAAGATATTGTTGTGCTGGGTTGTTTTTGTATGAGCAGGAATGCAAAGAAACTGAAATCCATTCTAAGGTGGCTATGGGTTGAATTGGTTTACCTAACCTTGAAAAGTTGTTTAGCTCCCATCTAAAATTATGATTATTTATATTTCATTATAGCACAATGTGTACACTTTCCCAAAGAGCAACACTGACAGCTTGCTATTGTAAAAATAACAGAGATTCCTGTTGCACTTTAATGATGAACACATTTGTTGTGTCATGAATGTTTATAAGTATGAGCTTCCTTACTTGATGTGTTTTATAACCTGAAAAATACAAATGGCAGGTTGTTGTCATTTGCCTCAAGTCTTTGGTGGAGTGCTTTATTCAAAATATGGTCCATCTGGCATCCCATTTCTCTATCTGATCTGCCTATTTCCACCCAATCAGGCTGACCTCAGGAGCCAGAGGCAAGAAAATATGAGTTCCAGCTGAAGAGAAAAAGGTAAAAAAGAGGATATTTTGTGCTCCAAATGGACCGATGGAAGTATTCTAAGAAAGGAGTATTAATAGATGTGAGAAATTTTGAGGTTGATAATACACTATGAGGCTGATCAAATGAACTCAACTATTGTCTATAAAACTCACATTCAGTGCATACAGTTTATATGCCAGTTAAAGAAATGCATTTGTGAATATATAGAAAGGAGAGGCAATATTTGTTAACTAGGAGGGTAACGAAAAATGCTGAATGATCCTTGTAAAGAAAAGCAGCAGGCCCAACTTTATAACTCTATATTCCTCTTAAAACAAGACAGCTTGTAAGCAGGTTTTCCATAGTTAATTTAGAAAGCATATAAAACTGAAAAGCAAATAAGAAAGTTAAAAGTAAAAACCAAACAAAACAAAAGCACTCAAAGAAAACATATGGTTGGATCCAGAGATAGTTATATTTTGAGTAGACCCACTGAAATCAATGACATTTAAAACATCTTTTCACAGTATGGAGATAAATATTGCCACCTGCATACCAAGATTCTGTTAAAACTTCATCTGTACATCAAATGTTTGTTAAAGATACACCTATAGTGCCCAAGTGAAAAACTGACAACTCTAAAGCAAAGGGATTTGACCATCAGATTAAATTAAATAAAACTTCATTTGTATCATTCCAGTGGCCATTGCAGGAACAGCCACAGTTGGATCCTATCCTTCAGTGTAATGACAAAATTTTAAAGTTAAAGCTGGAACAAGACCTATATTAAACAAAACACAGTATCACAGAGGCCTTTGTGCTGAGTCATATTTTCATTGATCACTTATCTTTGGAATTTGAACCATACATTAAAGTTGCTTCCTTGCCAACATAAAAAAACATTTGCTAGTAGAAGCAAATCCACCACATTTCTGTTAAATGTGCATGAATTTCCCCCCTTCACACATGCACGCATGTGCACACACACACACCTGTTTAATGTATGCAAAAGCTCTTGTTTGGAAACATTTTAAAAAATCAAATTCATTGTCAACAGAACTCGCTGTTAAATGTGCATGAATTTCCCACCCTTTCATCCCCCCACCTGTTTAATATATGCAACAGCTCTTGGAAATGTTTTTTTTTTAAAAATAAACTCGCTGTCAAGAGAGCTGCACAACTGAGGCTACTAGTCTGGTACAAAATTAAATTAGTTATGAGTTCATGTGCCTAGCCAAAGCAAATATAGAAGTATCTTTTATGGGATCAGTGTGGGTCAAGTGGAAATCAGGTTTACCATAATACTATACTGACCCAATTCAATGACTGGCCTTTCCAACCACATCTTCTGGACCAGTCAGCCCAAGTTACTCTGAGACTCTTCTGAGGTAATTGGGCTTGAGGTTCCCCTTCTGTGTGTCACCCTTTCACCCAAACCACACTGAAGGTGAAAACTAGTCTCTCATTAAAGAGCATTTGACGCAACCCAGTCTTGTTTGTACAACATTTGGAAGATGTCAGGGGCTAAGCATTTTTATGTGGAAACCTCAGAACAGATGCCAGACCAATAGAACAATCGACGTCTCCTCTGTGAGGATATTTAGGGGTTTGATTTTTTTTTTTTAAAGACTGTTCCACGAGGAAGGCATCTGTGCTATCCAGCTAAGACTGAAACCTCCCTTGTTAAGCCTCTCTGGATGGGATCCGTTTGTTTCCATTTTGATGACGGGAAATATTTGTTTCTGCTTTTCATTCTCCCTCTCTTCTTTTCTCCCCTCCAGGTGTTCGGTTTTTTGGCCTCTGGCTGAGCCTGCGGAGGGCTGACAGCTCACAATAAAGGGAAACAACCTTTCCCTCACAGGAGGGTGGTTGGCGACTGTTCAAAGACTGAAGAGGGAGCGAAGGACCGAGCTGACAACAGGCGTGACGTTCGCGCCAGCCGAAAGGGGCGGGAACGTGGGCGAGTCCCGGGGCCGGGGCCACCGAAGCTGCAGCCTCTGTCTGCCCCGACAGCGCGATGAGCCGGACCAGCGGGAAGGCGCCCGTGGCGCGGCTGCTCGCCCGTCCTGCGGATCAGGCGGCGTCTATGGACCGAGAGCGGGGCAGGCGGGCCACCGCGGACGGCGCCGGGGGAACTCAGGTAACAACCAGCCTTCCCGCGCTTCTGGAGCTGAACGCGAGGCGGGCTTCCAGGAGGACCCAGAAGCCGCGGTTTGGCTTGAGGAGAGGATGGGAGGCAGCCTAGCCGCCCGGACGGGAGGCAGCGATGACCCTGCCGTGTACCTTCCTCGCATATATAAGTCCCACGTTTAGAATGCGGAGCCCGACTCTTGGAAGGCTGCGCGTGGGCGCGTAATGTGGTTATTCCGCCCCCCTCCACATGCGTGGGGAGATCCCGTCTCGTGGCTTCAGGGCGGGTGATACGACTCTGCTGGGAAACTTGTAAAGATGCGTAACTCTACCCGCTTGCTGGAGCCCGTTCTCGGTCACGGTTCCCAGTCTTGATCCACTACCCTGAGAGTAAAGCCCCGCTTGCGTCTAAGCAGAGAAGTAGACAGTTTCGCCGGGGGGAGATGCAGAACATTGCCCACCATCACACTGTTGTTGTTACCCGTGTCGTTTTCCGAGCCCGTCCCGTGTTCAACTCCTACCAGTTCCTTCCCTGAAGCCCCAAGTAATTATATTGCCATTTACTCCACCAGTCGCCCGTCCCTCACTTACAGCCCGTTCAGCTTCGTATAACTTACAATGGCCTCCTATTTGGCCATTTCTTACCTTCCTTTTCATTGTTTCTTTCCCTTGTGCATAAATTTCTCCTACTCCATTAGGACTGTTCTATGTCACAGGCCTGTCCCTCCCTCTCTATTCAGCCTATTTATTCCAATACTTATCTTTCACCAGTCTATCAGTGTTACCCCTTAACATCTGCCTCTCCAAATCTCAAATCCCTCACTCATTTCCACTTACCCTTGTCTCTCCTCTAGATCTCTCCTTTTCTGAAAGATACACCACAAACACTTCAAAAACAGTGGATTCCCAATTTTCTCAACAGTCCAGCCAATAGCTTCCGATTTTCTCATACACTGGTTACTTAGATTTCCTTTGCTTCTGATACTCCCCTTTTCTGTCTTCCAGTCCCTCTCCTCTTTCCCTGCTTAGCCCCCAGCTATGGCTGTATTCTCACAGTATGTACTAGTTTCTGTTATGCCATCTGAGTTTGTATGGGGACATGCCATCAAGCTGCATCAGATTTCTTGCTGTAGTTCCAGATCTCAATGCTCTGGCAAACATTGCAGCCTGTCACATAAATCTAAGAAACTCACTTAGTCTGGTAGAATAGCAAATTTCTGTTGCTACCTCTTACAATTCTGTTAGTATATGATGTTCTGTGTGATTCAGTGGGGCTGTAGTTTCTGAAAATTACAGTGAATGGCATGTTGTGGAGCCTCTTAAATTTACTGGTGTCTCCCAATCGGTTTGTGTATAGTAGTGAAACAAACATTGTGAAACAAAACAAAATGTTTTAATAAATGATTCTAGGAACAACTTCAGACTTTCCCGCTTCTACCAGTCAAATGAATAAAATACTGAGATTTATTTATTTACTGTTATGAGTAACATTTTTTATAGAAGCAAATTTAGCATCAGTTGCAAAAATGCTTCAGTACTTATGATATATTCTTTGTTGTTGTGCAGGTCTGTATGAACATAGCTTAGGCTTTCAGCAGGTTTAGTGTTAATAATAGAAAATCCTTTCCTGACAATCTATTGTAAACAGTTCTTTGTGCTAAGAATTCAATCATTTTTGTTCAATACAGGATCCAGTGTTTTTTTTTAGATATACATGAATGTTAAGTTTATTTAAGTATATTTTTTTTCAGAATTTACTATTGAAGAAACATACTAGAACCTAAATCACTGAAATCAGTACAACTGAACTTCAGTGAATTTGTTGGTTTAAGGTACTAAGGAATTGCAACTGTCATCCTAGAAATGCCTTATTGGCTTTTCCTTTGCTCACTTGACTAACTGTTGCCATGTTGACCATCAGAACTTTTGTGAATATTTTATGTTGAACAGACAACTGGAGACTAGAAGAGTGTTTGGCAAGAAATAATGGGAAAATATCAGGGAGTGTACTGAGTACGTACTGAGAAGTGACACAGAGATGAGTGTGCAAAAGGCCAACCAGCTCAACACTAATAGTTTACCACAGGGATGGAAACTGTGTGGCCTTTCAGATGTTTTTGGACAATTCCTATCAGTTCTAACCAGCATGGCTTTGACAAGGAATGTTAGTTGAAATCCAACCACATCTGGAGGGCTGCCCAATTTCCAATCATTCTTTACTGGGCAGCGGGACAACATATAGGACAATGAATGACAGCGTGGGATTTCTACAGCTTCTTGGTGTTGGTTCACTACAGAAAAACATTTTAAGTAGGATAAAAATCTTACTACTGATTTTAAGTTTTAATTGATTAATTCACATTCACACAAATTAATTCTAATTTACTGGCTTGAATTCTAAAATGGTTAGATCATAAGTTTTATGAATAATAAAATAAACTCAGCAGTAGTCTCTCTATGTTGTTCTAAACGTAGAGTATAATGTCTATTTCTGCTGATTTAGTACAAGCTTTCAAAAAGGTATAAATCGCAGCATCTATTTATTTAAATAAGCAAAAGGCAAAAGCAGTTTTGTTTGCTTTGCCTCCCCCCTTTTTAAATTTGCTCTGCTTCTTAATTCTGTGATTGACACAAGTTATCATGCAGGAATGAGTTATCATGAGGAAGCTGTAGTGCTGGATGGGCCCTCAGTTCCTAAGCATGTTCTTTTGCATTTGGGGATAGTCTAATTCTATCTCTTTGCCCCTCCTGTTCTCAAGTCATGCTGTGTTGGGATGCCTCTTGCACATATCTGTAGTGAATTGGAACTAGGAATAGCTTTTTCAAGACCTATATGAAAACAGCTGGTCTGTCTACATGTGATGTAGTCAGTCATAAAGATAACCAATTACCTTGAATAATGTATAGGTTTATGGAATAGGAAATATTTCAATGCTTTTTAAGGAGTTTTGAGCAATGTTGTCAAAGTCATAGCATGGTTTTATCTCATTGATAAGCTGAATTTTTAATGTTCGTTGATCTCTCTCTCTCTCTCTCTCTCTCTCTCTCTGTGTATGTATAATATGCATCTTATTTGCAGCAGTTGATAGCTAGGTCTAGATACTGGTAAATAAAACATTGCAATATTAAATAAGTTAAGATCCCAAGTTTTACATACCTGAAAAAGGAAGAGATAGAGGGGATGTACATATGTTAAAATATACCATATTTCTGTGGACCAAAAAAGTAACCCCCCACACATATGGGGATAAAATAAAATGGTTTAAGGTTGAAGCAAACAAGGCCTTAGCTATTCAGGACATATGCAGAGAATGCCAAACTGAGTAAATTTAGCATGCCGAGGCTGTTATATGGTTAGCAAAGTACAATTTTGAGCCTTGCTTGGTTCATTGTGATAGTGAAGTTCAGTTCCAAAGGACCCTTTTCAGACCCTTATGATTACAAAGCGTGATGACAAAGTCAACAATTAAGATAGTGTTCCCTGATTGGGGCAATGCTACATATTTCCTAACTACCTGCTTCCAGTCAAGCTAAACTGACATGTAAGAAAAGTTCATAACTCTTCTATATCATGTTCAAATTCAGATTGCAGACTGTTTCCATTTGCTGCTTTCAAGTTCTGAAGAATGTCACATTCCAAGATGGGAGAGAGATTTTTGGCATTCAAAACTTATTAGAACTGCTTTGGTTTATGCTTCCTTGATCACAAACCAAGTTTATCAGGAAAAACTATATCTGTCCTGCTGAGACAGGTGAGTTCCTACACTGAGAGATGTGTTGTAAAGTTCAACCTAGGTGGAACTATAATTCCCCTGGAGAACATCCAGGAGTCCCTGGGAGATGCCTCTATTGTTCTGTGTCTGGCTATGGGGACATGGCCAGGTGCTTCTCCAATACCTCCTGCTCTTCACTGGCCACTAAATGGGCATAGACAGGGGAATCTTGCAAGAGTAAGGGGAGATTTGGTTCATTGTATGAGAGAGCTAGTGAATTCCTCCCAAGCAACTCAAAAAAACTCAACATGCAGGTGTAACTTTCAGTCCCTAACAGGATCCTACTAAATATTTTCTTAATATTATATTGGCTTTGACATCTGTTATCTGTTTGCTCATTTTAATAGCTTTCTTAGTATTTCTCAGATTGTTAGGCTTAGTTTGTAAGTTGTTTCCAAGGCAGCTGTTTCTGTGCTAAATCAGTACCTGGCATCTGTAATGGACTAGATGAGGGTGAACAAATTGAGATCCAGACAAGACTAAGGTGTTCCTTTTCACTTGAAAGACAAATCTGGGAATGGGGATTCAACCTGTGTTAGATGCACAGGTACTAGATACTGCCCCTGAGAATGCAGGTTTGCAGTTTGGGTGTACTCCAGGAGTCCTTGGTTTCAGTTGTGACCTGGAGATCATTTGCACAGTTAAAGCTAGCTCATCAACAGTGTGCATTCCAGCAGAAGTCTGATCCGGCCATGGTAACATGCCTTGTTTACATGCTGTTTGGAAATACCTTGTTTACATGCTGTTTGGATAACTGTAATGTGCTGTATGTGGAGATGCCCTTGAATAGTGCTCAGAAACTTAGTTGGCCCCAAAAGTTGCAGCCAGATTGTTAACTGGTGTTGGCTTCAGGTAACACACAACTCCTTTGTTACAATAGTTCCACTGGCTGCCAGTCCATTTCTAGGCATAATTCAGAGTGTTGCTGACGACCTATAGTGCTGTGTACCACTTGGCTCCTGGTGATTTGATGGCTTATATCTCCCTATAAAATCCCATTAGGGCCGTAAAATCTTCAGGAGAGGTCCTTCTCTCTGTTCTGTTACCTTTTCAGGATTGCTCTCCTTTTGCCAGCAAGTAGGAGCATTCTTATTCTATCAAGCTTTTAGAAATTCACTGTGATAGTTTTTTATTGTGTGCTGTGCTGTTTTGTGTATAGTGTTTTAATGAATTTTAATTATTTTTAAGTAACATTTATATTTATACCAGTTATTGATCTTTTTGTATGGTTATTGTTTTTAATAAGTTGTAAGCTGTTTTGAGTCACATTACAGGGAAAAAGGTGTGGTGTAAATTAATGAAATAAACAAATAAAAAGAAATAAATAAGCTGGAGAAAAGCTTGATAAATGGGAACATTGGGAAGCATGAGCTTGGTATTAGGCAACTTGTAACAAAATGAGAATCAAATTGTCACTAGAAAAGCACAGTGCATGGAGTTTTCATAAACGCGGCTGTATCCCTTTTGGAAAAGAAATCGTTAATGATAATATTCCTAATCTGTTACTACATATGTGTTTCTCAACTTTGGCTGGAATTGGCAGATATGTGCATGGTGGGCCCTTGGTACCTGTGGATGCTCAAATCCCACTATACACAAAAGCGAAGTAAAATGGCATCCCTTATATAAACTGACAAAATCAAGGTTTGCTTTTTCAAATTTATTTTTTTTAAAAAAAAATATTGTCAAGCCATGCATGACTAAATCTGTGGGTGCAGAATCCATTGGTACAGAGGGACGACTGTATGGCACATAGCTATGTCTCTATATTTGTGCCTTTCAATGCTATCCTCCTGCACAGAAACCCATACTTTAAGTATTGCAACTTCTTCCAACATGAAGAGTGGGGTGGTGATCAGTGGAAGTGCATTTGTGGATGCCTTTTGTAGCACGTCCAGCTAAAGGAAAATAGGCAGATGCATCTCTGCTTAATACCCTGCTTTTTGACAACAAGGAAATGGTCATGTTGCATGTGCTGCATTGTTTAACAGGTAGGTTACAGCAGATTTATTCATGTGGTAAAGAACTTTCTGCAGCAACCAAAAAAATGAATCCTGATGTTGTCAGTTAGTTATGCCATCATAACGACAAAAAGGATTCTGGCCTTCGTTTAAATATTTCAAATTTCTCACACGCACTGTTTGCATATCTGCTGTCTCCACCTGTCACCTCACCAGTGTTTTTTGCACTGGAGTGTATGCATGTACATTTTATTGCACATATCTTCTGTGTGTCAGCTTTGGAATTCTAGGATATAAATTGTACGCAATGACAGATAGGCCTGCTTTCTCTCTCCTTGCATTTTGTTGGAATGCTGGGTTCAGTGAGTTTTACTTCAAAATAAGAGTGCATGAAAGTAGCAAACTTAAGTAGTTACTGCAACATAGCAATGTTTGCTAAAATGAAATAATATGCTATGTCACACTTTGAAAATTGCTGCTTATCACAGAAACATTGTAGTTCTTGTTGTACCCATCAGGTGAGATGATCAATACATTGCCAGTTCTTGTATTTTAAACAGACTTTTTAAAATATGTTACAGATGCCAGATGATTTCCTGATTATTGAAATGTTCTGAAGGCTGAAGTTGCCTCTCTGACAATGAACAATTCGAGACCATTACCGTTGGCTGGAATTGGTATATTTTCCAATGCTACTTGTCACACAGAAAACAGGATCTCCGTATTTTTTTCCATTATCTTCATGACAGTGGGGATTTTGTCCAACAGTCTTGCAATTGCAATTCTTATGAAGGCTTATCAGAGGTTTAGACAGAAGTCAAAGGCATCTTTTTTGCTTTTTGCCAGTGGCTTGGTTATCACAGACCTTCTGGGCCATCTAATTGCTGGAACCATTGCAGTGTTTGTATATGCATCTGATAAAGACTGGATTCGATTTAATCAATCAAATGTTCTCTGCAGTGTTTTTGGCATCTGTATGGTGTTTTTTGGACTATGCCCTCTTTTTCTGGGCAGTGTGATGGCTGTTGAACGCTGCATTGGAGTCACTAAGCCAATATTTCATTCAACAAAGATGACTTCTAAACATGTAAAAATTATATTGACTATGGTATGTCTTTTTGCCATTTTCATAGCTTTGCTGCCTATACTTAGGTTAAGAACCTATCAAATTCAGGCATCAAGAACTTGGTGCTTTTATAAAACAGAACATTTTGAAGACTGGGAAGACAGATTTTATCTCTTACTTTTTTCGTGCTTGGGTTTATTGGCACTTGGTATTTCATTCTTGTGCAATGCTGTGACAGGAATTACCCTTTTAAGAGTCAAATTTAAAAGTCAACATAGACAAGGCAGATCTCATCATTTTGAAATGATCATTCAGCTCTTGGCTATAATGTGTGTCTCATGCATTTGCTGGAGCCCGTTCCTGGTAAGAATTTAAATCATTTTACCATTTTCTTAATGCGTGTTTTTATAAGGACTTTCTTCCCTATTAGTGACTTAAAAAAATAACACAAAAAGGACAGGAAAAGTTGATGCTTCTTATCTTGCAGGTCACTCTCTTGTTTCAATAGCTAATAGTGCAAGAGATAGTAAAGACGTTCTCTAAACACTACACTTAAATATGATAGCTCTTTACAGATATGCTGTCTGTGGTAGGTGAATGCACATAGGGCAAAACTAGATTTGGGTGTGTGGTCACTGGATCTGCACAATTATGTCAATTTCATACCACTGTAATTGTCATGAATCCATACCAAGGAATTGTGGGATTTGTATGAGTTTGTATGGGATGTACATCTAATTAAATTTGGCATAAAATTACAATGCTTTGAATAAAAAGGTACAGTTTATTCCGATGATAAATGACAAATGGAATGTACGTATAAAAGTTTTTATTTTTGTTAACAAATGTGGCTACATGGTCCTGAAATGTAAGGAGCACCTGATATGAAAGGAAGCTTTGCTAATTTATCAGAAATAGATAAAAACAATAAAAACAGAAGAAACCATCAGCATTAGCAAAACAAGGGAAATTATTTTGTTTCTTGTAGTTCTCAACAGTGTCAAACATAGAACACTCATTCCCTTGAAAAGAAACAAGGAAGAGAAACAGATCCAGAACTGGAATAATCTGATACTTTAAACTAATACTTGACTTAAATCAAACACTACCTGCTTTAAGAAATAATTTTGAGGGAGTAAATATATGAATATATTTTCTTAAACATGTTAACTTGCATTCTAAGAGAAAATATACCATAATCCATTTTTGCACTTTTTATTCTGTTGAAAAGGCTTCAAAAATGTACAGAGTTTTTCCCTATCCAGAACCTTCCCCCCACCTTCTTCTGGGACTTCATATTTATGTTTATAATGCACACAGATTGTCACACACCTCCCCTTTAAAATGTAAATTTTATATATAGCTTACATTTTATTTAGGTTTCTTTTATTTCTTTTACACATATCTGAAAACAGTAAACTAAATTTTCTAACTTAAAAGCAGTTTCTCCTCCCCTCTGAAATTCCATACCTATTTTTGTACTCGAAGACCTCACTGAGATCAATGAAGGTAAGTCTTATGTAGCTTAGTTCAAGAATTCTTATTACTTTTGATTATGCTTGTTAGAGATTCAGAAAGAGCACGGCAAGAGTAGTTAAATATAAGTAAGAAATATTCAGACTGAATATTGTGAATGAAGTCATGTTAGCAGGCTCATCATCACTTCTAAAGTTAAAACTAGAATAAAGAGAGTATAAACATGAAATAAAAGGTTGCTCTTATTTTAGTTTGAAGCATAAATATACTATTAATTGTAGTGGCTAAACACTCATGGTCAATATTAAAAGCAAGCTAAAGTGAGAAACAAAACAATGACTATAATGTAATAAATGCTTTTTCTTTAATTACATGTATTTTCTTTAGAGTGCTACAGACTGGATTAAGAGACAGTAACTCCTTCCCTCTGTCACTTCTCTTGCCTTTTATATGGAAAGATGCATTTGAACTGATTGGAAAACAGTCACTAGATAATTTCCACTAAATTAATAAAGTATTTTAAGCCAAATTCAAAGTGGTATGATGGAGACAGATTCAGTTCTACCCTTTTGGTACTTATTGGCTTTGGACAAATTTCCAGCTATTAAATAAATATATTTTGGGGTATTTAAAAGAACTTTACATATTGTACGGGTGAAATACTAATTGATTTAATAATGACAATCAAATATATATATTTATTGCTGCTTAACTTATATGGGATGAAATTAAAGCATAAGTAAGAAATAATAAGTATTCAGGAAAATAAAATATTCCTCTCAGTATCTGTTATCTTTTTTGAAAAAGGAAGGGATGCAAAAAATTACTTTGCTTATTTAAACTGTTTTCAAAGTTTTGGCTTTTTCTCATTCAACATAAGCCTTTATCATTTCTTAAACAATTGAAGTCAGAGTGATTTTAATCTCATTTGTTACATTAAATGTTTTAAGAATTACCATGGAAAGTGATGCAACTTTCAAACTAAAGCGGTGGCTTAATTGCTTTCTCTTTGTTATTTTGAGCAAAAAGTTATCCAGGAATATTGCTACATAATACTGAGTTGTTTCCATGCGGGATTCTGTCCAAAACAACACATACAGTGTTGATCAGCTGAGGCAAAACTTTTCCATTAAAAAAACCCTTCTTTACCTTCCATTTAAAGGTATGCACCCCACCACTGAACGTTATTTGAAGTCACAGTGAAATACTCTAATATTGCTGTTTCTCAGAGGTGGGGATGATGCACTCTAGACACTAGAACTGGTCCATTTCAAGAGCCTTCATCAGCATGGAGAGAGGAGTAACCTAATGAACTTGAAGGCTGACTTCTTAGCAGATGGAATGAAAACAGAGTGTATCTCTATAATCATGGTTTACCTATAATATATTTGGAAGTTTTCATGTTTGGAAGCCATAGTGTGGGTTTACAACCATGGTTGTGCATGATATGCCTGAACTGAACTATTATTTCCTTAGACTAAGCTCTGAGGAAGACTGCTGTCTGAAACCTGGCATTGCTGCTACCACAGTTAGATGGACTGAGCTAGATAGACCAGTAGTCTGACTGGGTGTAAGTTGTTTCATGCTTTCAATCAAAGCCAAGAATCTGAATTTTCTCAACAACAAAGTCTGTGACTTTTTTGGACATGACCCAGAGGGTTAGTTGACAAAGGTATTCTATGATTTAAGACTATATGATAGATGTTATGCTATATATTTCAATCTTATTTGTATCCAAGTTTCTTAATTAAGTTAGAACTGAAAACATTTTTCCTTGGCAGAACACCACTAAATCACCAAACTGGGGAAAAAAATTACCTGGTAACTTTCTGCTTATGCGCCTTGTTCTAAAAGTAAAGGAAGGTTATCAGATGGAGGAAACTTTTGGCAGCCCTAGTTCAAATTTCTTTGAGTCGATCACAACTCATTTATCAAGACAGCACTAGACACATGGACTATGACAGGACTATAATGATCTAGTTCAGATGTGATGTCAAGTTCTAGTTCAGATGTGATGGTTAAGCGCCACAAAAACAATCCACAGTGAACTTCAGGCTAATGCTTGCCTTCTTTTTTCTATAGGAGAGCTCTGAAGAGGTGTTCAGAAGCTTTTGCTTCCATTTTAGATTACATGATTCTTGCACTGGGGTCTGTCTCAGCCCCAACAAGCTGCTAACATTATTTACAGTTTTGTTGAAACAGATCACTTCAACAACCCAGCTTGATAATACTGGCTTGTCTCAACAAACTACAGTTAAGTTTTGGGCTCTAGACAGTACAGTTTATATGAAGTCGAGGCTACTATCTTCTTACAGTCACACCAGAGCAGGGGAAGAAAGGAGACAGCATATAAGTCTATGTCTTGGTGCAGCTCAATATTGTAATATAGCTCTAACTGTAACAAAGACACTTCTGTATTTGCATATAAATATATGAATGCAAAGGTTTAATATGGAAATGCTACATGTTGCATAGACTATTTACAGCAACACACTTTTTATTACTTGTTCATAATCAGGAGAACTTTACAGAGTGAGAAATTCTGAAAGAAAATACTTTTGTTTGAAACAAGAAGCTCATTAATTAAAAATGTAAGAAATTTATGAAATTTTTCATAAAATTCATATAAAATTTAAATTGAAAAAAATTGTTCAATTTAGACAGAATTATACAAAGGGAGATTTATACAAAAGGAGATTTTACTATGCTAGACCATTAGCAACATTCTTTACTATGCTAGACCATTAGCTCGCTTCTTAATTCATTTTAAACAAAATGAACGTGTTCAGTGTTCTTTGATTAGCTTATTGTCTGCCTTAAATAACTGGTACATTGTTAAATAATTTCTGTTAAATGTAACAGAGCTTGGGCACAGAATGCTGCACAATTTAAGCATTTAATTAGCTTCTCTAGGAATCTGTTGACATATTGTGTTCTTCTGATGGCCATTCCTCCATTTCATTATTTTCTCTTCTTTTAAAACAATTTATAGCAGACAATGAAAAGTAATAAAAAGCAGTTTAAAAACGATACAATTAAATAAGTACAGAACCCTCTTATATGATATAGATATATAGAAATGATTTAGCTTTGATGCTAAATGCTTCATCCCATTGATTTCCAGGGTACTGAATTCTCCAAAGAGGAAATTGCAGTACCTATTATGTTGCTGCCAGAGATGATGTGATATGGGTTTCTGGCAGCAACATTAAAGATGCTAACAGTGTTACCCACAACATCAGAAATGCATTTCCATGCTTATTCTCCTGTGCCATTTTCTGTAACTGATGCCCCTCTGAATTCTAGATTGGACAAATAGTGCAGTCTCTGAGCAAGGCGATAAATGACCACAATTTGATATTACAAATGGCAGTATCCCTAATCAGTGACAGAACATTTTAATTTTTCAAAGGCAGTTTGGAAAGGAAAACAGCTGATTTGGGATATATTCATAAATTCCAATTCATAACCAGAGACATGAACAGAGATAATGGTTTCTTGATACACTATATATATTAATATCTGGGTCCTCTCAAGGGCACATATAACAAAAGAATTCTCCTCAGAGAAGTTCTTACTTTAGGGAAACTGACATGCCATAAGCAGAACATTTTGCTTTAAAACCTTAAGACCAAGAGACCAACTGCTTGACAGACCTGCATAATTTTACACAACAAATTTAAAGGGTTATAACCAGGATCATTTGCATCTTTCTATATTCCATTGCACTGTGACACCCCCTACCCGCCGCACAACCATATAACCTCTAATATCTGTGGCTTTAATATTGTCTCCATCAGTGCATTAGAGGAAGTGGACTGACATTCAGGAAACCTCATGCTAAATTTAATCATTAAAGCTGCAGCTAGATTTATCCCCCAATGTTTCCTTCATTAGAATAATGAAATGTGTGCAAATGGTAAAAATAAAACAAGTATACAGTCAAGAGCATGTAGAAATTCAACATGTACTAGTGGAACATGGAAACTGGAGTATCTTGTAGATAGTAATACAATTTTTAAAGTCAGCACTAGATAATATATATTATCACTGCCTGATGAGGGTACATCAAACACAGTGATTTGAAAGAATCTTTCTTTCAGAAAGAAAGAAAAAACAGTAATGATAAACCAGAAGCAACTGTTTCTGTGCTTAGAAAAAGCGAGCAGAATGTCACCAAATGGAAAGTATATCCCGTTTACCTTTTTACAATTTTAACCACACAATATTATTGAAATATGAATCAAATGTGAATCTATAGGAAAAAATAGCTATGCTCAGGCATATTTTTGTGATATGGAAATTGGTCAATTAAGGAATCATTTTAGTTTCTTTCCCTAAGTCTTTGACAAATTACTTCACTTAAGGTGTTAGTTGTTGACTCATACTGAATGAATCCATGGGTTAGGTGAGGAAAATAGCTCACATGGGTAATGGCCTGTGTTAAAATGATATGGTAACAGTGCAGTCCTATTCAGGTTTGCTTTTGTTAAAAAAATATGTATACAGCTGCACTGTTTCCTTGACTTTTAAATAATTTTTTGGTCACATGGTGGCTTTTTATTAATGTATGCACTCATCCCATTTTTAAATCTCATATATTTCTCCACTTATATTTTCTTTTTCCCTCTCCCCCATTCTTTGTAGCTGTATTTGAAAACTACAATGAAAATATATTTTAAAAATCCTATACACATCTGCTTAAAAGTTCAATCACACTTATTTGGAGGCATGTGTAACACTACAGCTTTAAAGTCTTTACCAAACATTTAAAAACTGAACTCCGCTTAAAAGTTATATAAAGATAGCATAAAGTTAATCAGAGTTCTTAGATGTGCAGAGAAACCACTTTTGCCATCCCGAATTTATCAACAAGCCAAAGAAAGGTCCACACACTATTTTTTTACATGTGTAAATTCCAAATATAACTAAATACAAGTAATACAAGTAAAATTCTAAAACCCACTTATATGGGTGATGCCAAAAGACAAGAACTATGTGCCAGCATTTGCAATCTTCAGATTCCACCAACAGATGTTACAAAAATCAGATGGGGAAATGGAAGTGTGGTGTGGATATTTGACCTTAAAGTAATGGCTGTGTGATGTCTTGAGAAGAGGAAGAAAACCCTGAAGACTATGAATGGGCTTATCAGGTCATGTGACTAGGCTTATAGTGTTGGACACTGGATATGTGTGAAGGGACACACATATATGAAAACACCTTTGTCAGACACGGAAGAAAGGCCCAGTAAGCATGCAGTCGTCAGGCAATCCTGTAGCCATTCAATTGCCATCTAGTACACCATTTCCTCAGACCCACCTGCCAGGAGTGCACTCCATGTGATTCCACGTGGGCAGAGGCCACAACATGAATCCCCTGTCGCTTGGGATGAAATGTAACTAATATCCAGTGTGTCCCTAAAGATCTTCACCTGAAGATTTCCAAATTTGGGGGAGAGATGGGACTGCAGGTTCTCTTCCCCACTATAGTGGAACTGACTTGATTCCTCAACCAGGAACAAAGTTATGGTGTAAGAAAATAAACCAGGAACCATTGCACATGCAAAGAATCTAAAACATGCCTGTGAAAACAAAATGTAGAGGGAGGGAGGCTGACAAAACATGCTGCAGGCTGAATATAGCTGTGGGACAAGGGAACAGTTTCATCATTCCCTAATAGATTGGAGGGAGGAACTTGCCTTTTTAAGACTGCACAGGAAGACTGCCTTCTGTCCTTCTAGAAGCCCCTCTGATTTGCTGCCCAGCCATGAACTAGGGTGTGTTGGTGTCAAAGAGTGTGTCAGTTATTCCTGGTGGTGTTCCATTTTCAAGTCATATAAAAACCCTCTTCCTTCAGTGTGGTTTCCCACTGTTGGTATATTCTGAGTGATACAAAAAGCTGTGTTAGCCATGGGACACTATAGTAGCTGTTAAACACCAAAATCAGTGTTGTGGTGATAGCTTTTATTAGGCAAGCCAAGAAGACTCAAAAGTATATGCAAGCTTTTGGATCTTCAGATTTACTCACTTGCAGTTAATTTACTGTACCAAAATTTTTGGCACAGTTTCATAATGATGTCTCCTTTTCATAATTCCATGGTGTGAACTCAAACACAGGCTTCCCCCACTTATCTGGCAGGTTAGGGACTGGAGCACTGTCAGAAAACAGAATTGGTTGAAAAGCAGAATCCATGTACTGTATGGGTTAATTTGCAAGTGTCAAAAGAACAGGTTGTCAGATAACGGGGCATCAAAAGGTAGGGACTTCCTGTGTAGCTATCTTGGAGCTCTTGAATGGTGGGTTGGAACGACAATCCTGTAGCACACCATTCTGTTCTTTTGCACACAATATGGAGATTTTTTTTAAAAAGCAAAGAACAGCCGTCCGTCAAATGAATCTCTAATGAATGGAAAGGTGTGAGGAACTGGCTTACTACAGTCTCCAGGAAATTATGTAACTTGCAATGTATAAGAAATGAAATCTGGGTAGAACTCATGTACTGCAATATCAGAGAAGCCAGACGCTTATTTTCTTTTAATACTGATAAGATGAACTTCTGGAGTGGGATAAATACAGACTGAAGGCACAAAGTGTAGCATTCTGGAGCCTTTTTACATGGATCAATTTATGAGGAGGGCACAGTAAATCTTATATGGTACATAAGAGGAGGTTTTTGCTGCTGTGTTTTGTTTTGGATGAACACAGCATTAATTTTTTAAATACTTTTACCATAATCACAAGGGTGCTAGTCATTCACTGTGATTTTCAAATGAAAGCTGGGTCCTACGAACACCAAACAGATTTCTTATGGCTAAGATAAGAATTCTTTGCAGACCATTATGTAGTATAAATCTGATTTTCTGCATTTTAAAATAAAACAGAAATGAATTTCCAAACAATGTTCTGTGAATCAATTATCATCTGTCACTATTAACATTCAAATGTTGATTTGATCAGACATTTCATGCCATCCTGTTGAGAAGTCTTGACAACAGCTAGCAGATCCATTCATTCAGTTGTTGAATGGTGCCAGTCAACAAGAAGGTAAATCCCATTGATTTAATGGGTCTGCTCCAGTTATGACTAAGAGCAGGATTTAGGCAATTAGTTACAATATGATTAAAAAAATTCTGTTTTTCTTTTTCGTTTGACTATGGTCATTGAAGATGATAAGGTCTTTTATCTAACTGGGTAAGGTAAGAATAAAATGTATCAGCAATAATCCTTTCAGCCAAATCTGTAAATGGAACAAATATATCCAGATGTTCTGTGAAAAATCAGTGTACTTTCAAAGGATATGCTGTACAGGTGGACATTACATGCTGATTAATGCAAGACTTCCCAGTTATGGATTTGCAGCATCTGTGATTGACATATTCCACTGTGGAACCAGAATTGCATTGGCTGCTTTCCTCTGAGTATATGGACTCTAATATGCAAGACAGTGAGGCCATTTCCATACTACACTGTTATAATGCTATTTTCCACTTTCAACATTATGTGGAATTCTGGGGTTTGTAGTTTACTGAGACCAAAGAGCTCTCTGGCTGAGAATTCTAAATGCCCCCTTCCTAAACTGCAAACCCCAGGATTCCATAGGATGTTGAAAGTGGAATAATCACACTATAACAGTATAGTGTGGAAATGGCCTGAAATGTGATCACATTTCACAAGTGTGACATAAATAAGTCTTTCATATATTGAAAAAGGAAGCAATAACAATTTCTATATTGTTATTCTATATTATGTCTTGTAACTACCAGCTTGTTCACTTCTTGTAGTTTGAAA
This sequence comes from Ctenosaura bakeri, assembly GCA_948474755.1. NCBI lineage: Eukaryota > Metazoa > Chordata > Lepidosauria > Squamata > Iguanidae > Ctenosaura > Ctenosaura bakeri. Next base: position 387,550 of record CAOLHI010000835.1, read on the forward strand.
CTGTATAGCCAGAGTCAGTTACTTTCATTCTCTCTAGTATTTGTCTCTTGCCTCTCAGCCCATCGGGGCCTCTGAGGTGATATATAATGGATAAAAACATTTAAAACATTAAATATGGAAATGAAACAATTTAAGAACATACTAAAACAACTATTTAAAAACAATGTTGAAACCAAAGCACTCAGCTCAGGCTTTTAAGGTTAATACAGCTAGCTTTTAAAAAAAATATTTTAAAGCTATAATAGCGTGAGCATTCACTCCTGGTTTTAAGGATCAAAGATTGTGTGAAATCACAAAGTCTTAATTACTCACTGGAAACTCAAAAAGGGTGGAGCTACCCAGACTTTCCTTGGAAGTGGTTCCAGAAGCCAGGATGTTGCTACAGAGAAAGACTTGTCATGTGTGTCCCCTAATCTTACCTCATACCAGCTACATGAAAGGTAAAACAGTTACTCTGTAATGATTCATCCAAACCAACAGATTGATCATTCACATGACACTGGGTTGCATTTCCATATCTTTGATGATATACCCTGGTGGTGCTGTAAAAACTTTCAGTAGGGCCATGTGTGAGGAATTACTTTAAGTGCGTGTGAATGTGTGTGAATGTGCCTTCAAGTAGCCTTGACTTATGAAGACCCCATAAGATTCATAAAGTTTTCTTAGGCAAAGAATATCCCATGATGGTTTGCCATTGCTTTCCTCTGTAGTGTAGTCAATAGCACCTGGTATTCCTTGATAGTCTTCCATCCAAGTACCAACCAGGCTTGACCTTGCTTGGCTTCTAGGATTCAGATGCAATCTGGTACTTTCAGGATATGATGTTGCACAGCAAATGCAGCATCACCAGTTGTCACATTCTGCTTCTCCCAACACTGCATTTCTCCCAGCACTGTGGCTTCCTTCTAATCCTGAGTGGACCAATCACCACAATTTTCCTTAAAAATAGAATTAACATTTTGAGAAGCAGAAGTCCCTTCTGGATGATTAGGGGCTGATTTTATGGTGCTTCAATGTGGGAAGGCTATATTGTTCCCCCATGATTTTTTTGTTGTTGTTGCCAAAATTGGGGGAAGGGTATTCTGGCCAGACTTGGAGATTGAGGAGGTATGTGGCAATGGGAGTGAGAAGAGAAGGTTGCATGGACAGCCAGTATGATTCCTACCCCTCTTCTCATGGCTTTGGAAATAAAGTGTATTGCTGCACTTCTGTATTTATCTTGAGGTAAAATTTTCAAGACTCTGTAGGTATGGTGATTTATGAAGGATCCTTTCCCTTTATGTAGCTATTAACACACTCATAAAATTTATTTATTGTTTTAACCTGGGCATGCATAATGTTAGTTTTTTATCACAATCTAATAACCTTTGCAGCTGAAAGGACCTCAGACACATTTAGAACTCTTTAATAAAAAAGTGGATAAGGTATGGCTTTTATGGGAGGCAGCAGGGTATAGCGGTGTGAGCTTTGGACTATGACCTTGAAGGCCAGGATTCAGTTTTCCTGCTCAGCCATGGAAACCCACTGGGTGACCTTGGGTGTGTCTCCTGCTCTCACTCCCAAAAAAACGTAGGGTCACCATAAGTTGGAAATGACTTGAACGTGCACAACAAGTGGCTTTTACATAGAAAAAGGAGAGTCATAGAATCAGTACATCAGTTTAAAGAAATAGAGTGGCATGCATGTGTAATAAGGTGGTTTGCACATTCTAAAGAAAAGGGGCCATTTTGATGGACTGAAACTTGAGCTGTTTGACTTTACATCTTGGCATTTTGTTGCCATTCTGTTGTATTTCCATCTGTATTACTGAAGCATTTCTTGATTTTATATGCAATCTGGGTATACAGTGTACCCTTGTATCTATGACATCTATATCTGTGATTTCTAGTGACTGTGGAGCAGCGTGTCGTACATAAAATGGTAGTGGTGTGAATGTGTCCGTGCTGAAATGTCCATGAACACATCAGCGCCCTTTAATGATATGGGACATGATAATTCATGGCCATTTCCGCACTAGCCTGTTATAGCGCGATGATTCCACTTTCAGCATCCTCTGGAATCCTGGGTTTTGCAGTTTTGGAAGGAGCCGGCCAGCCCCTCCTGAAACTGCAAACCCCAGGGTTCCAGAGGATGTTGAAAGTGGAATCATCATGCTACAACAGGCTAGTGCAGAAATGGCCCATGTTTTTTGCCATTTGCAAAGAGCCTTAGAACTGAATTCCTGCAGATACAGAGTGTCCACTGTACTTTTCTTATACTTTTAAAATAAATGCATACAGAATGCTGCTATGTTTACAGTGGTGAACAACACCAAACTGTTCTTCAAACAATGCCATTTCTCCTTTTTTTTTTTTTTTTTTTGGTCTTCTCCATCTCATCTGTCACAGCAGTTTTATTTCACAGTCCATCTCACTACTTCTAACTTATTTTTTGGGTAGCCAATATCTCCATTTGTTGGGAGATTAGAGTGCTCTCTGAATAATATGCCAGTCTCTCATTTTTTTAATGGGAAATATTCTGGTTACAAAATTAAGAGGAAGAAAATGCCCCAAGGCCATGAATCATGAAAATTTCTACTTCATAAAATCTTGAGTAGAAAATATAATCAATTGGGAAAAAAAAATACCTTTCTCATTATAGCCTGTTCGTACTTTGTTATTTTGAAGTGGCCCAAGAGCTCTTCTTCACCAGCAGTTGTATAGTCTGGATGGCTAAGAGAAAACCTGAGAGGCAGAATAATATGGTAGGAGTGTGGAGAATATATTTGATGAAAGATCTTATTCTAGCTATTCAAGGTAACTCTTCTGTAAGATGACCTTTTTACAAATGGGGAAAAAAGCCCTACTTATCTGAAATGAAAAAAAGTGCCTTCCAAGTAGTCACTGTTCTGATCTTTCATACTATATGGTTAAGATTAATTCCCACAAGGACCTAATTAGGTGCTACCTATAGGAAGTGATTTTTTCTCTTATTTTTGATGAAGAGACAATCTTTTCTGTCAATACTGTAAAAGATCTAACACTTTCTTTTTCGTTCTCTTGAAAGATCACTCATTGCTCATGCATCCTTATTACTTTTCCACACCTTACTAGTTGGAAAAAAGAAGAAAAAGAAATGGCCCCGTGAGTAATAATTACCACCTTTGCTTGAAAGTAGAGGATGACAAATTACACTTGATCAGATACATTATGGAAGCCTTAATGGAGAAGATTCTTCCTCCTCTTCCTCCTCCTCTACTGCAATTAGTTACTGTGCTCTTTGGTTCAGGCTTGTCAATGGTTGGGGTGGATTAGAGTTTTGTTGCAGTTTAGGTTTGATGAGAATTCAGCAGAAGTGGCAACATTCAAGCAGAGAATAATAAAGTAGACAGATTTGTGCATGCCTAGTAAAAAGCTATTCATATAGTTGCAGGTGGCTAGTAACAGAGAACTAGCTGGGGTTGATTTTAGTGTTAGTTCCCCCTTCTACACACTACACTACACTTGATCATAGCCAAAAGGCCGAGAAGTGATCTGCTACTCTGTTTTTGAGTTAATACTTCAGGAGCAATATTTGCCCACCATGGAAAAAGCATGTTTTGCAATGGAATGGGTTTGGAGTAAACTGAAATTTTATTTTGGGTAAGAAAATTTGATCTAAGAAATCATTATCTCCCCCTCCCCCTCATGTTGGTTACACCATACAAAAGGTAACAATGGAAAACTCTTACAATAGAGTTTTTTACTCCAAGATAATAATTTCAATAGGATACATATTAAAAGACATGAAAATGTAGTAGCTGGTGCCTTTTCCAGGCAAACTAAACCATGGCATCTATTTCATAAGGACTAGGAGGGTAAAATTAAAAGGCTATGAGGGAGGTGCAGAATCTTTCCTTATTGTAACACATTGGAAGTTAAAGTCTACTGTGATAAATAAGATGCTGTAAGACTGTAAGGCTTGTGGGGTAGTGGTTAGAGCATTGTTCCTCTCTTCTTTTGGCCTCTATCCAAATCCTAATTCTATTCATTTTTTGAACGGTGTAGATTATTTATATGGATTGGAAAAGGTGAGTAAGGAATGCTGTGTTCATTCTAGACGAAGGACACTATTTCCCTGGAACACTGAGTGTAGCGATAAGTGGTTAGAAAGGGCAGAGAATGTTTAATTAGAAATATTTTAAGAGCCCTGCATATATGCAGAACAATTTTTGTATCATTGTTGACTATATCCTCTGTCTGCCCAATTACTTAAAATCAAGAAGTGTGGTCTGCAAAGACCATTGCTAGTGAACATGCTTTGTATGCAGGGGCCAGAGATCATTACCATCTGCAGTGTCTAACTAACCCAGTGGCCTCCAACCATTCTCCTTCCCTTGGGATCATTGCCTTCAATAGGTAATGAGTTAAAACCTCTCATTTGTTGCAATAGGAACAGTAAGTGCAGTTAACTAACAAGATTTACTGGTTATGTCTTATTGGGAGATTCAGGAAACAAGCTAGCACAAAACTTGTTAAATTTTTAATTAGTTATTTCCAAGCTTGGCGACTACTGCTAACCAACAAATTTAACTTGTTAAGTCAGAGGAATAATGAATTGGTACACACCTTGTTAAATTTATCCAGTTGTTTTCAAGTTCTGGGTCTGCTTGTCTGTGAAATCTTTGAGGAAGTTTCTGACAGTCCCAGAGGAATGTTTGGTGGGAACATGAAGAGGGCTTTCCCAGTGACTGCTCCCAGGATGTGGAACTCCTCAATCGTGTGCAGGAGAGGGCAATGCAAGCCTCCTTCCTGTTGGGCTTCAGTCTTTACATTCAAGGACTTTATAGGTAGTTAAACTGAGTGATGTAAAATAGTTTTTTTTTTTTTTGGTTAATAATAAGGGGATTGTTGCCTTTGTCCTCAATTTATTTTTTTTTTATTTTTTAAAAAACTATTTATTTAAATTATTCTGTTCTATATTTTTACTTATTTGATCAATTTGATTGTTTTCTGTCTTGACTCTTACTTTTTGGGGCCAGGGTGGGGGAGCAGGACAGGTCACAAATCAAATGAATTAATAAAGACTCAGCAGCTGAACCAGACCTTTCAGGGAGAAGGGAAATTGCAACTCTCCTTTCATGTCCACATGCTCTTCCAAAAAGCTGCTTTTAAGTGTCACAGGATTGTCTGGAGCAATTGTAGAGGTGACATGAGAACTGCTGATGGAAAGGAGAGTAAGAAATTCTATCCTTCCATCTTTCACTAGAGGGACTCCATTGGTCTTTGCTGGATTCTGTAAACAGAAGAGTGTCTCCCATTCTATGAGTTTCAGTGTAATTTTTACATCATTTGACTACCTTTCTCCACTCAGACATAAGATTTTCTTAAAATCTGAGTTTCATAGCAACAGAACTATTGCCATGTAGAAAAAGAACTTGAGCTACTAAGAGCTTATGGAAAGACTAGAATCATAACTCTGATAATCAGAATGGTAGGTCATCTATGCTAATACTAAGGCTGCAAACTTGCAAATAGGAGAAAATTAAATCATACAAAATTGATTTTTTTCTCCTCTCACTTTCAGACCACAGAGTAAAATATTTTTACAGTGAGTTGTTCAAGATTTATGGTCACATTAATTGTCTCTTCACCAATGTAAAATGAAACAATTTATGTAATCCATTTTGGTGTTGTAATAGTGATTCACTAGTCTGCCATTTCATTTATTGTACAGTTCTCTGCAAACAGTTATTTGAAGTATTTTCAAGGGTAAGTAATTTTAAGAACTTTTAAAAGCTCATGGAGATAATAAAAACTAACACATGACCTTTATCCAGGACTTCATCTGCAGGTTAGAGAGAGTGTTATGATGTGAGAAAACTTGGAAATAACCTTCTTTGTAAAGCAAGGTAAAGATTAAAAAGGCTTGGAATGTAATTTTTCAGAACAGTGAGTATAATGACATGCTGAAACCATGAAACGATAGTCTGAAAGCACCCATAACTGAGTAGTGGTAGAATAATGTTTTGGGACCTGCTGAATTATAGAAGTCTTCAGCATGTCGTCATATTCATTTTTCTTAAAAGTTACTCTCCAAGCTCCAAGTTTAAGCCAAAAGACCTCTGCATATATTTTCAAGTTCCAATGAGACCGGCTTATCTCCTTCAAATATCCCACATTCCAGTAACATTTTCTACCTTTCAGTATAGTACAGCATAATTAATTTCACTGTAATCTGCATGTGGTGTGATGTTCCAGATATTGACAGATCACATACCTTGAATATCCTGAAGAACCATGGTTTCATAGATGTGTGTAATCTCACTATAACTGTTTCACACCATTATTGGTCTCAACAGTTGCTGTGTCCAAAATGTCATTTTGTGACCAAATTTATGATGGTGAACCACGTATATGAAAGAATGGTAGATATACAGATTTCCCACCAGAGTTATGCTCAAAATTTTTATTACCTTGGTTGAATCTGTGGAAGCGTGTGCTCCACGGGGGGAACCTTTGAGAGCCCAAGGTCACACACACCTCTACCATAATGACATGGCAGAATAGGACTTGAAACAGACCATATGCTGGGAAAAAAAACTGAAGGAAAATCTTGCTGTCACCCTCGAATAGAAATGGACAACATGAAAAAATTAAGCAAGGAATCAGAATGAGCCTTTTAATGGATTTCTACAGGAATGTGGTGTCTTTTCATTATTATAGTCCTCTCTCCGTGTTCACAGATTTGACCTTTGCAAATTTGATTATTTGTGAGGTTTGCTTCTGCCTTCCTCTATCGTTGTGATCCCATTTCCTTGCTTTTTGCTGAGCATGGAGAAGGAAGGCAAGCGTGCCCAGGCAAAAAGGCAAGGGAATGTGGGGGAAAGCACATTGAGAACACATGCTGAGGAAAAAGCCAACAAAATGGGGGAAAAGGCAAGTGTGTGCCTTCCTTCTCCACTCCAGAGCTCTCCAATCCCATTCCCTTGCCTTTTGCCCTGGTGCAGAGAAGGAGGGCTCACACACCAGGGCAAAAGGCAAGGGAATTGGAGGGGGAACACAGGGGGGAGTTATTTGCCTTTTTTCCACTTTTGCAAGAGTTCTACACCTTCACAAAAGTAGAGAGGCCACTGTATATTTGGGGATTTTTTCATTATATTTATGGCTTCTGGAAACATTTCTGTCTCCCTAGCACTCTACATTGCACCTAACAATGTTTCATGAATCGTCTGATTAATCTGGCCATATTTAACAGTCATACTGCTTTTGAACATCTCTTACCTTAAGGCTCCAGTTTTCTCCTTCAGCTTGTTTAGGAACAAATGAAAAGGCTGTAACCACAGAATGTAACCAGGAGCTAAGCTTTCAGCTTCTGTACAAAACCCAGAAATCTCTAACGAGGATACTCTAGTACAGGAAATGATATATGTCTCAGTCCTACACCAGCTTACTTTTATAGGACCGTGTATAGCAATAACCATAATATTATGTGGAATATGAGATCTGAACTCATTATTCATATTTCTTTCTACCTCTTTCAATACACTGCAGGCTATTCACTGCATATATTTTCAAGTAGCATGATCAAAATGGAAGCAGCAGTAACTTATATTTTTCTTTTGCGTATTGTGACACTTTTATAATACTCAACAGGGACACAGATGCTAGCGGTTTTGCAACAATCAGTGTTCAGGGACTGTAAAGTTGCAGATAAAAGCATATGTTACTTCTTCTCCTCCAGTTCCTCCAAGAGATCTTAATGATAAAATCCTTCCATTTTAGTTCTTCTGGGAGAACTGTATCTGTTAAAAAGGCTATGTCTATTGAAAAGGCTGTCATTTTATTCACAGTGCAAAAGTTCTAATGATAATTGAGACCTCAAAGGATTTTGAAAATGCAGAATACTTGGATAATGATTAGCAATAAAAATATGCAGTGACACACTTGTCCATAAGGTTTTCAGACAAGTGTACATGACCCATATGTAAGACTGGAAAACATTGCAGTCCCACACTTGTATATTTAGATGTAGTTTTAGTGGGTATTGTGTCTTAATTTTTTTTTGTTTTTAGCCTTCTCTTGATTTGTAAACTATTTAAAAGAGCAAGGAAGCATTATCCACAGCTCTGGCAGGTGAAGTGTAAGTGAGGATAACAGTTGTTTGCATGACAGTGCTAATTGTACCTCTCATGTTAAGACAAAAGATTTCCCAAAAGACCAGGATTTTTACACAAAAAAAATAAAGATGTGCAAAACTGGATGCTATTGCAGCTGTTGTATCCTCTGTGAGTATAAGTCTTAAGATACCGTCTTTCCCTGGCCAATTTTGCTTCATATCCATACATGAGGCAGAAAGAGAGGGGCAGTGTTAATTGGTTGTGCGGTTTCTGCAGTTCTTCAGCAGTTGTTATGGAGTTACCTTTTGGTAGTTTGACATGGCCTGCATATAATCCAAGGGATGTTATTTGACTTTTCAGGATGAGTGTTGATAGTGCCTGTTAACAATGACATTGGCTAAGGTTGTCTTACCAATAGAAATCCATGCTTTATTAATGCAGAAATCCTATATCCAGCACTGATTGCTATAGGTGGTGGTGGTGGGGAGGGAGAATTCACCCAGCTATTGTGGAGTGTGGTCTATCCCAGCACTTACTTCAAGAATGAGAATAATACAGGCTTCTACATGTTATGGATCTGCAGTCCCTCAAATTCCTGACCATTAGCTAGGGTTGCTAGAACTTCCAGTCCAACAGCTCCTGCAATAATGCAAGATTCCCACCACTGACTTACCTAGCAATTATGTCCAGTATTGTTCACAATTGTATAATATATGTGTTGAAAGAACAACCTTATACATGTTTATTGAGATGTATTTAGTGAGACCAACTTGGTTAGTGGGCTTAGGATTGCAGCTGTAGCCACAGATGCAATGAAAGACATCCCATTTAACACAGAGGGACTTATTGTAAGTAAACATGTGATTGTTTTGTGGGTGTGTGGTTTCTTGCCAGAATTAGAATTCACTTGCCAGGATGAGTTAGAATAAATATGAACTTAAATTAATTAAATAAATAAAATCCCCACAGATAGACAATTTTCAGACCATAAAGTTTCATCAATTAAATATTTATTCCATTGGGCTATTTAACTTGAAGAGACATTAACTGTATTTAGGATGTTTTATCGAATCTCAGCTCAGGAGGTAGGATTGTTTAAATATGATTTAATATTTCAACCATATAGCAATAGTTGTTAGGAAATAATATAATTGCTTTTAGTTGGATATTGTACATAAGTAATAAAGAAATACAATACAAGAAAGCAAGGTTTCCAAACTAGCATATTTTCATACTGTTCAGTAATGAATTTATAAACATCCCACATTTGGCTGATTATCATATCAAATTTGCTACAAAGCTGATCAGTAGAAGTGCGGCATTACTTTCATCTTTCTTTGTCATGGTCAGAGACTGTTGACCGAGGAAGTGAGAACCAACTTGACGAAATATTAGTTATATGTTGCTTATGTCACAAGTGTGATATGGCTTCTGTTCAAATATTTATACTAATTGTATTTAGGTATGTCTTTGAAGACACATAGTTTCAGTTCTGACCTAGGATATTTAAAGTATTTACATATGATATAGTTAAAAGGCTTTGGAAGTGTAACTTCTTCTTTTCATAATTATCTATTTTACAGCAGTATTTATTTGGTGAAATTCTTGTAGAAACCAGTTGTCTCTTGTCAGTTACTACTCAGTTATGGCGCTTCCAGATGCAGAATTTCTTGCCTGAAACTTTCTGTTAACAGTTTTTCATATAATATGTATTTATAGTATTTATATACTGTTTGAGATAATCTCTAAGTGTTCTGCATTAAAATCACACAAAATGCAAAATTAAAGGTGAATAAAATAATTTTAAACCATGTAAAAACAATAAATAATTAGAAATACATCAACAGCCATTATAGAAATGGAGTGAAGGAAATAATCATTACGAGCCAGAGGAGGCATGTGCATTTAAGAGTAAGTGCATTTAAGAGGCATTTAAATCCCAACCCAGTTTCTTCCTCTGAAAACGTAGAGGGAGAAATGTTCCAGAAGATGGCCTGCCACTTTCTGATGGCTAGGAACTTCTTTGTAAGTGGTATGTAGCTCTGCATTATGTTTCAGTGACGAACCCTATATCCAAAATAGTTCCTTTAAAGCCAGAGCCAATTCATTGTGTATTGACATGGAGGCCACAAGCTTCCATTAGTGCTATCACTGAAAAGGCCTGTCTTTGTAATATTAGGTGATGGTGTTTTATTGTTTGTGGGGCAACTAATCAAGTGTAGATCTGAGATCAAGTGTAGATCTCAGGACTCAACTGGGCACATCTGAGAAAAAGTGGTCAGGTATCCCTGTCTTGGTGTATTTAGGGCTTTGTAACAGGATCTTAAGACATGGTAGCTAAGCAGCTGCATGGAACAAAGTGGCTAATCATTATTGCTGGTGTACACATCCATTTGCCTGCATGTATTTTTTTTGAGGACTATATGCCAAGTGTATAACTTTGGTACTATTTTTGTACCACAGTTGTACTGCTGCCTATACTCTTTTAACAACACAACCAGTATGATTAATGCCTCCAAACACAGCACTGAGGTCTGGAGATCACATCCAGCTACGTGAACATATTGTTGGGAAAGCCACGTAAATAAATTAGTCATGGCTAAGTTAAGTCACATTGGCGTCAATGGGGCTGTTCTAAGGACGACTATTTCTGGATCCAACCTTATGCTTTTCTTTGGCCTTCCAACCCTGTATGCATTGTAAATCAAGTGTGGAAAGACTACTTTACAAGTTCTCCTGTTTGAAGAGAAATTTAGGGTTGTACTCTAAAGTAATACTAAATTTAGTTATGATCTGCTGTGTGCATTTAACTTCTTTTTTTAAATAAATATTTTTATTAGCAAAAAAAAAAAAAACCATATACAAATATCAATGTAGCAAAAGGAACAAATCTTATAGACACATATCTAAACAATAATATAAAATAGGAAAAAGTGGGAGGAGAGGGCGTAGGGAAAAACACACAACAATTACTACAACACAAGGGAACTTCCACCTGGAATGAGGTAACAGCTTTAGTAAAATCTCAATACAGAGAAAATATTATCCTCTCCATCGTAAGAAATGGGAAAATACTACTTAGCCAAAGATAAATAACCTTGGATCATCACCAACAGTCAATACATCCTATAACACATAACCCTTTGCCTATATACTATAATGGTAACAGTATTGTTATATTTCCCCAGTCATTCTAAGAGAAGAAGACAACAGACGACTTGTCTTCCACTTCTTTATCCTCCCACTGCAATGGTATCTGGAGAAAATAGTAATAATAAATAAATGGTAATAAAAATATCACCAATCGAGTCCAACAGAGAAAAAAATCTATTAAACTTTATATACACATCAGAAGAGAACATTTGGATTACAGTTCTATGTATGTTCAATGTTGACCCACTAATAACCCAAATTAGTTAATTGTATTTAACTTCTTAAGATAGAATGAACATGGATCTTATGTTGCAGAGAAGCATTTGACATAATATATTTTGCCTTTGAAGTCCTTAGGAGCGGTTTAACATACCAGCTTCCTCACTTTAGTTGAAACAGATGGACTTTGAGATTAGCTAGATAAACAAGATTTTGAATGTAACACTGGATGATTACAAATCTTTATGCAACAAATTAATTAGCACATTTTATTGCTTTTGAAGACATGTTCTTTTACTATATGTAACATCAGAACTCATGTATAATGTATAATATTCTCACATGCTTGGTTACATGTGGTAGAATGAGATAGCTAGTTCAGGTCAGTGCTGAACATAATCAATATTATCCCTTTGCAACAATTTCATTTTCCTCTAGTGGGTTATGCTTAGTGCAGATTTCACGTGACTGAGTGCAAATTAGTAAAAATAAGTTTTGCAACATGGGATTTTGAATAATTTTTTAAAAAATTCCATAAGAAAAGAGGCATGCAGAGATCCAAAGGTTAGACATGTAGTCAGTGAGTGCAGTTATAAAAATAATGTTGATATTATTATGTTACACTGGCTTGCTTCTGTCTAATACCAGTTTTCAGATGACCTTTTTCCAGTCTGCTTTCTGATCTCTTTTTGGGGGTGGATGGAGGGAAGAGTGCTGCACATTCCTTCATTATGACTACACTAATTTTTAGGTTGGTCCAGGAAATCTGTGTTTTCATTTTTTCCCCCTCTTCTCTGTTGGTACAAAACCAGACCCAGTAGTCTGGTTTTATACCATCTTATGACCTGGTTTCCAGCTACTCAGTTTAAGAAGGGTTGAATATAAGTGGTTGAATATGACTATCAGAAATAATTTTCAAATTGTTTTTTTTTTCAACATTGATAACTGTTTTCTGATTTCCTTTCATTTTGCAGGTGACTATGGCTAATATTGGAATAAAGGAAAATCATTCCTGGAAATCATGTGAAACAATACTTTTTGCTCTTCGAATGGCAACATGGAATCAAATTTTAGATCCATGGGTTTACATTCTTCTGAGAAAAGCTGTTCTTAAAAAACTATTCCAGATTGCTAGAAGGTTTTGTGGAGTGCGCCTCATCAATTTTCATGCATGGGAACTCAGCTCTATTAAAAATTCTTTAAAAGTGGCAGCAGTTTCTGATTCACCAGTCAGCTCCAAGCAAACAAACCTGCAGCTGCTCAATTCACCAGTGCAATAAACTGAAGCAACAATGATCAAATGAAGGTGTAATGGTCAGGCCATTCTGTGGAATAAGTGTGGGCTGGTATTTTATTCCTCTTTAAAATATGAAATCTGGCTCCATTTATGGACATGTATGAATCTGGAGCTGCTATTCCAGTTGGTCATCTTCTGAATATATTTTCAGGAATGGTCTTTTTGTAACTGATGTATCTAAACCTAGTGCCAAAGAGAATGGAATTTGGTATAATAGAATAAAAACAAATGTATTAATGAATTGCTGATGTTTATGTGCAAAATTCATATTTAAAACAGAATGGTAAACACATAAAGCAATGAATTGAAATAATGGCTCTCAGTAGGATAAAATAATGAATAAAAATGAAGGAAAATCTACCCGCTGATATCAGTGGCTTGTATTTAAGCAAGTATTTAACACTATCATTAAAATAAATAAGAGTAACATTTTTTTTAATGATTGGATTGGGTTATAGTATGTACATAGATGTGCCATAACAACATTGAGTTCCAAACATATCAGCTCCTAAGAAAAGAATTTTACTCATTTGATACAGACTTTAGGGAAAATGGGAGGTAGGAACTGATGCCCTCCTTGAGCATTTTCCATAGGCGGATCTGTGAAAAAAAAAAAAACCTGGACTAGATAGACCTTTATTCTGATCCATCAGGACTCTTCTATGTTGCAGCAAGACAATTTGTTTAGCTTGGCTTAGATGAATCCCGGTACATATGTGTGCTAAAAGGAAGATATAAATGTCTCAAGGCGGAAACTTCTGTTAAAAGAGGCAATGAATGTGTGTTAACTTCAGAAGATATATTCAATATTGCTTTTATGTGTTCACTTTCTCTTCCAAATGTAGCACCCAAAGTTGAAAAGTGTGAGTTCCAAAAATTGTGGAAGTTATAAGTAGCAGAAAAGATTCAGTACCCTGGAAATTAGGCTCCTCAGCATCACAATTTAAAATATGTGTACTCGGAAAAAGAATTCAAAGCAAAACTCTCGGAACCAGTAAAAGATAACTGATTAAGAATTATGACCTATAAATGTATTCCATTGTCTCATTGACTGATAATTAGTTCGATATGATATTACACTATGATGACGTTTTTAGTGTGATTAAGGAATCACATTTATGTGTTCTAAACTTGTGGAATAAAAGACATTGACATGTTGATTTGTCATTGATATGTTCTTTTAACGGTAACTGCCATAAACATGAACAAGCTAATTTTATTGTAACAATAGAACTGAAAAAAGGGGAAAAAATGATGAAATACCATCCATAAATAGTTATAACATCAAAATGATGTTATAACTCTTTATGGATATTTCATCTTCTTTTTCAATTCTCTTGTTATAACAAATGATGTTATAATACATCACTTGTTTTGATCTAAATAAAAGAAAGTAGCAGTGGCATATAATTGTAGAATATTTCAGGCAGAAGTTTCAGCCTTCAATGTGATATTTTACATTGAGGGCTGAACCTTCTGCCTGAAATATTCTACAATTATATGCCACAGCTACTTTCTTTTATTTAGATATGTGTGATATTTCACATTGAATCTTAAAAGTAATTGTATGCTGGAGGAATTGCTTTAGGAAGAGGGAAAAATAAAACTGGTTCAGATGAAAAAAGAATTGTTGTTGCCATCCTCTAAGGATGTTATTGAGGATCACTGGGAAAGCTTTTAAGAATTTATTAATGTGTCAGCTCAACAGTTCAGTAGCTCTACATTTTTGGGAGCAATTGCCATATTGTTTATATATCAGCCTTTTGCAGTTCTGCATATATATTTCAAGTCCTGTAACATTTTGAGGCTCTCAGGCAACTAAGTGCCTAGGATTTCTTCCTGCCTTCTATATGCTTGCACTGCTTCTTTGTTTTAATTGAAAAAGAGTGGTGTTGAGTGAAGCAGAAATATTAAACCTTACCTCATAATTTGTTTACAAGTAAAAGTAAAGCATGTTAAAAATTTGTGGCCATGAAGTCATAAGACAGCCCTTACCTCCTTGTGAAATAAATTAGTAAATACATGAAATAAGTGTGTGGAACAATATAATAATACCAGCTGCTATTGCCATTACTCCTCCCCAAAGACTTTATTGGCAATAAAGATGTACTACATGTGCTACAGAAAGAAAGATACACAGAAAGATATGATGCAAAAGGCATACACTTTAGATTAGATGAGATGACCCACCATACTGTACTCCAGTAGCCATGGATTGTGACCTTCTGGGCACTTTCCCATTTTTGTAATTCTAATTATTTCTGCCTTCTGGGATTACAGAAACTTTGCACTCAGCGTGGTCTTCAGAAAGAGCGCACAATTCCTGCTACTGCAGCCTACTGGCATGTGAGTACTAGCTCACAAGTTTGGAGACCTACAAAAACAGACTGACAGTGCATTAACGATGAGCAGAATGACAGGATTTAGCATATAGTAACACAATTCAGTAGACATTCAGATAATGGAGCACTGAATTATAAATATGGCCCTAACATGTGCTAGGGTTATTTTGTGTTAAATCCATACTTATGGATAAAGCACATTCTCTCCATTCTGAAGGTCACAGGTTCAATCTCTGGAAACTCCAGGTAAAGCTAAGCCTGTTCTAACAACCCTTTCATATCAAATCAATCTCATTTCTGTATAGCACCTGTGAAATAATCTGGTGAGTGAATGCTGAAATTGAACGTTTTATTGTACAAAACATGCCTCAGTTTTTTTCATCCTTCTAGGTGAGAAGTATGCTTAGCTGTCAATTGATGTTTAACTATATAATTGTGGAAATGCTCAACTAGTGAAAAGAGCATGTGGTATTCTCTTTTTGTCACGTGAAAAATGTTATTATGTGTGTATGTAGACATACCATATATATAATGATTTATTTTTTCCCCAAAGTGTCTCTTTGTTTCTTGTTTTCTGTGTAATGATACAGAGTAACGTAAGATGCAGTGCCTCATTAAACCTATTACAATGTGCCTCTTGAGTAGTGATGTTTATATATTGTCAAGAAATGCCAAAAGATGATTGCCATATTATAAAAACCACAGAGATGTCATAAACATTAGAAACATTTTTGGCAACTGATTAGTATGGAGATTCAAAGTTGACTCTTTGCTTACTTTATGTGCTTGCAAATAAAGCTATTCAAAATCTGCTCATTTGCAATTTTCTCATTGGGAAAAAAAAGTAGTAGAATAATCAGAACATGAGACAAGCACCTTTCTCATATGTATTCCATTGCAGCTATGTAGAATCATTGTTTGTCTGTAATAGAACTTTGTTTTCAGATCCTTCTGGTACAGATAGATACCCTTTCTTCAACTTCTCTTTAAGTAAAATAAACCTGTGTTCTGAAAATATTGGGGCTTGCTGGACATTGATAAGAAATCTTGTCTCTGGAGTGTACTGTTTAAATTCTTTATTAAAGCAGTTTTCTACATACTGGAAATTAGCATGTGAGAAAGAAAGGATTTCTAATTACATTTTTATTCTACCTTTCCTCTAAAGAATAGAAGAATGTTGCTAACAGACAACATTAAAAACAAGTTAAAAATAGACAATAAAACCATTAAAATATCACAGTAAGCAAAACCATTAAAATAATCCCAGTCATCTATAAAACATCATAAGCATCAAAACAGTTGCACATAGAAACCTAGCAAAGTGAAGGAATGATCCATTTCCTCCTGTTGCGTCTGTTTATCATCTATCTAATTATTCATACACACACACACCCCTTACAGAAAATTAGAATGTATGTATTTATTTAATAGGGACAACTATTTTGTGGCCTCATATGAAAGCTGCGCAAATCCCCCCCCCAATTTTCTTATTATTTGATGGGCCAAAGTCAGTGTGTGTGTGTGTGTGTGTGTGTATCTTTTTCTCTCTTAGACTAGTAGTTTTGGCCTGACGACTAAGAACAAGTATGATTTGCCCTTTTCAAGTACATTCCACTCTTTTCCTCCAGCTTTCTGGTCTGTTTCTTTGCCAATAGTTAATTCCCATTCTGCCTAGTGAGCATGCTGAGTCCCAACTGAACTGCATTTGTTTTCCTCACCTGTTTTTCCTCAGATGTTTTCTGTTGTGTTGTACTCTTGCAAACCTTGGAATTCCACTCTCTATTAGTCTTTATCAGTGCTACTCAAAGTAGTGGTCTCCAATAAGTCCTGGACCATGAGCCATTGGGAACTATGTGAATACAGTAATAATATGGCACTGATCCCTGGCATATAGAAAAATAAGGCCAAGTTTAAGATGTTCTACAGGACATTTCAGCTGTAGGCAGGAGTATTGGATCTGTGGTAGAGCATATACTTTTCATGCCAAAGCTTTGGGTTTATTCGCTAGTAGGTTTGGGAATGGCAAAAAGCCTGGAGATTTATTCTTGGTTACTGTAGGCAGTTCTGAGCTAGATGGACCAATAGTCTGATTCAAAATAAGCCATGGTCTTTTGATCCTAAATTATGGACAGTGTTATTCATGGATTAATAAACAAAGCTTCTCAGACACTCCTTCAAATTAGAATTATTAACTGTTTTGGTTGTCTTTGCTGAAGTGAAATAAAAAGGGTCTAGAGTTGTATGATGGTTCTTGGCAAGTGCTTACTTAATGTCGTCAAGCTCCCAGTATAAAACAAACAAATGGTCAGAACAGATGAAGTATTTCAACATCTAATTTTCTGGAAAGAACAGTCCATTAATTTGGAACAGAATAATATTACTGTGCAAATATGGAATAGCTAAAAGTTCGACAATGAAAAAAACCCCCAGTCTTCTTGGTGTGTAAAAAGTCAATTTCAGTTATGTTGGTATTTGAAAACAGAAGCGAGTACAAATATACCCTAGAGACATGTCTTCATACTTCATGCCAAGACTCTTCAGTGACCTAAATGCGATTTTTATCTAAGGAAAATTATATTGCATATCACATTTATGACACCATGATTGAAAGTTATATTTGATAATCAAAGCTTTTAAATGTTAAAAAACTAGAATTTAATGCCTATTGCATGACTGTCATCCTTAAAATATATGTAGGATACATTTTCCCGATGATGCAGCTGTATTTAACTCTATCAGTGTAGATTAAGCTGTACATGTGCATGTAATAAGAGAATATGCACATTTACTCATAAGTGGAAGGGCTTTATTTTAAAGATGTGAGCCATTACTTACATTTTAAAAATAGAAATGATCTGGGAACACTTGGAACTTGGCACCCCTGCTAAATTTATATTGCCTACATCCAGACTTATGTCTTTAGATCTCAAGAGAGAATTGTTTAATCTCTACAGGCATCATAGCTTAGACCCTTTCCTCATGCAGCGAGGGAAACGCTCCCCACTGCTACTCACTGGCTTTTTGGTGGGTCCGGGCGAGTCTGTCGGGATGAGGAGCAGTGCGAGCTCATCGCTCCACACTGCTCCGGTGTCCAAAATGGCAGCTTCTGGTTGGTGGAAAGCCTCCACCAACCAGAGAAGCTCACCAGCCTAAAGCCCACTCCCGGCAGATCTGTAGGCACGCACTAGTGCACACCTGCAAATCCGCACCAGAGCGCGGTGTCGGAGCGACGCGGGGTCGCACGTTCCATACTTTTTAAAAACCTCTTAAAAGAGGTTTTTAAAAAGCATCCTGCGTGACCAGTTCTGGTCGCTCCGGAGCAGACTGAGGTGCGGAACTACAAAAAGTAGTCTGCCTCAGTCCTCTCCACGGTGCAGAAGACCTCCGTTGGAGGTTGCTCTGCACCGTTTTAATAGGCCGGTGCAGAAAGGGCCTAATGGTTTCAATGTTTTGTTTTTTTTAAATATGTATTTATACTTTACGGATGTTTTAATTTGTACTGGTTTAATATTGTTAGTCACCTTGAGTCTTACTGTTTGGAGAAAGGTGGGATATAAATCATCATCATCATCATCATCTTCAGAATGAACTAGTAATCAGTGCTCTGAATAGCGTCCCAGTTCTTCATCTGTCCTTTTCCATTCAGTCAAGTTCCTTGAGATTCAGTTATCACATAATTTGAACAGAGGAGAAGGGAAGCTGAAGACTAGATAGTCTAGGGGCAGTTGTGTTTTCTATGCAGCAAAAAATCCAAAACTCCCACAATGTATCATCACAATGTGTTTTTTGGATTTTGCTATATTAAGATTAGTTAGCCATGTGATAGGCACAAATGCCTCCTAATTGGCAGACTATCTTAGAATACCACTTTAGTATATGTTGTGTGAAACTATATAGGTGTGTAGCAAAGACAAGATTTGGTTTGTATCCCATTTTGGAAAGAAAGTTGATTTGACTTGTACTGCTTTGGAGGACACCTGCTTCAACTTAGGTGTGGTTGCTGAAATGTCATCTCTTCTTATTGAATGTCTTGGAAAATTCAACAAATGGCTATAACATGCACACCTTTCTTTATAACTAAAAGACCTCTGCAAGCTTGTTAGTGCCTTATGAGTGAATGAATTTTGTAGGACCTCAGATCAATTCATATAGGAGATACATGGAAACTAATGGATCTCTTTTTGGCAACATGCAATAAAATTGCAGGTGTGATGGGCCTGAACTTCATTGGGATCACAAAGAATGACAACAGTTAATCCCTCTATTCCCCCATTAGAATCCCATTTATTTGTATCACAATGGGTAAAAAAAAGATGCAGTTGCTAACAAAGCCTTGAAAGCACATGTAATTTGGTTCTTGTAAAGTTGGACTAGTTGGATCCTTTGAATCATCCAACAAAAGACATGTTATAGAATGGACTCTGACCTGCAAACTGTATCATGAGCCACAGAACTTACTAGTTTTTCTGATATTTACACAGCTCTCCAGACAATTGATGTATTTAGGCTTCTACCTTTATACAGATCTTGTATAAAGCACATACGAGCATATAAAGGAAATTCTGATGTTCCATGACAAACACTTCCCATATGTACACTATCTTTCCCACTTCCCATATGTACACTATCTTTGATCTTAATTTTCATTTTTATAGTGGTCTGTTTTTTATTTCTCCCTGCCACATGCATATTTGAAAGTTTTGAACATATCTTTGAAAACAAGGAAGATAGTGTCTTATTGGTCCCCTACCACAAGCCCAGTTTAATTATGCTCATGATGACATCACAAGGGAAGTGAAATTGCTCACTTTGCAGTACTGTTCCCCCATTCCCTTTCAATTATACATATGCCTTAATGAGGCCTTGATTATCCACAAATGATTGTGTGAACTGATGCCAGTGAAATGTAGTAGGTTGTATCCAAAGCTGAAGGAGTACAAGCATGCTTGCACACGTGGAATTCCCCACCAGCTTCTCTTAACTGAACCCCAACTTCTTTTGCAACTTCCTCAAATTTCTCAGAGTTCAGAGGGCCATTTGGAATTTACTGGAATATGGGTAATTGTGCAAGCTGCTTCTACTCAGTTTCCCCCTAGCTTCTTCTTTGAAGTGTCCTCTTGTTTCTGCACTTTCAGCTTCTCCAGTTCAGCTACTTAGTTTCACAGGAATGCTAGGAGCTCATTGCACAAGGCATGCACTTAGATCTTTTTCTCTGTTGGCATGTAGTCATAAATGTGACACTAGGTATTCTGCACAGATCTCCTGGCTTTCAAATTCATTACTATCTTTATTTATTGGGTTTGCTTACATGGAAAGTTAAGGTATGAAAATCAAAGGTGGGATGTTTGACTGTCCTGGCCTTCTTGCCCTGTTGCATAACTTGCCTGTCAACTTAATGGTTTACCTCAGTGCTTTATTACTGGTTTTGAGATGCTGGTGTTAGTTAGTTCTTTTTACTTTCACAGAACTTGACAATTATAACTCAGCATGTCTGGCTCAGATGATAAAATAGACTCAGAGATGTTGTTGAAACCAACATCATAAAACATCTGGGAGAAAAACTGGCTTCACTGAAAACTGGCCAATAGCATAAACGCCTCTCTCAGACACACCTAGTCAACATATTTTCTTAGAGAAGTGGATTGGGAGAACAGATGGAAGGATGCAGAGAGAGCCAATGGTTATATTCTTTGTGGATTAAAAAATAGACATTTGTTTGGTTTCAGTACCAGAGACCAGTTATGCTGATTAACCTCAGATTGCCCTTGAAGACACGAAATCTTTTAAGTGATTGTAATAATATGTATTATCTAAATTAGGACAAAATTGGGTTAATCAGGAAATTGAATTGTTAGTGCCAGGACTAGGTTTAAGCTGAAAACTTTAGGTATTTTGAATTCTAAGTTTTGCTAGAATTATTAATTACCATTTCTTGTTTGTCTGTCTTTCCACCAAGTGCTTGTGCATTTGTCATGATTCCAGGCAAAGAAGACCAAGAGTACCTCATCATAACCTCTGAGACAGTGCCCATAATCCAGGTAAAATTGGTGGCAGGAGAGTGCTATAGAAATGAATTGATTTAAATCCTATTTATTCCATTAGGATTTAAGTATGACTAATATTCTTCATATTAGGCCAGTGAGTGTTCACTTTCATTCATTCTGTGTGCTGGACCCTGTGCTGGACTTTGAACTTGTTGCTTTTATCATATCGCTATCAACTTTATTTACATCCCACCTTTTCCTAGACTGGTACTCAAGGCAATTTACACATTAAAAAGCAACAACTCATAGATTCAGAGTTGGAAGAGACTAACAAGAGCCATCCCATGCAGAAATACACATTCAAAGTATTCCTGACAAGTGGCCATTCAGACTCTGTTTAAAAATCTCCACGTATACCTTTGGTATGATAAAGCAAATATTGACAGAAATTTCTCCAATCATTACATCTGGAGATCATTGTTAGAAATCTGGAAGAAATGGGAAAAAAAATATTCCGGAATTCCATTATGGGTTTCTCCGCAGGAAGCATTATTTAGGAAATGGAAAGATACAAGAGAAAATTGGATTGCATATAAAGATATAATAATAAGGGATGAAAAGGAAGACCTAAGAATAAAAACAAGAGAAGAATTAGCAAATAATGGTTGGAATTGCGAGTGGTTTTTATATACACAAATGAAAATAAGATTTAAAATGGACTTAAAAATAGAAGGTTTTGAGAAAAACACTCAATTAAAGGAATTTGAAAAAATAATATTTGAGAAAAAAACATCATACATCTCATTTTTATAAATACATGCTAGATAGAGAATTAGAAACAGAAATAGTAAAAGATACAATGGTTGTGTGGGCACGTGACATAGGCCATGAAATAATGCTGGAAAATTGGGAGAAAAGTTGGAGAGATACTCGAAAAATTTACTTTGGCACAGAGTCTAAAGGAAAACTATTTAAAAATTTTCTACAGGTGGTATTTAGACCCAAATAAACTAAGTAAAATGTATAAAACAAAATCAAAACATTGTTGGAAGTGTAAAAAAGAAACTGGAACATTTTATCACATGTGGTGGATGTGTCCAGAAACAAAGAAATATTGGAATAATATTCATAAAAATATGATGGAGATCTTACAAATACCTATTCCATTCTCACCAGAGATATTTCTATTAAACATGAATCATCAAATAGATACAGATTACAACAAATACAAAGATATGATATTATATATGGCAACAGCAGCGAGAATTATATTTGCTAAACATTGGAAGAGAGATAAAATACCAGATTTGGAGGAATGGTTAAATAAAATTAGAGAATTGATAAATTGTGATGCTTTAACTAGAATAATGAGAAGAAAAAAGAATAATAAGAAAAATAGAGAAATGGAAACAGTGAAAAAATTTATAGATAATAACTGGTCAAACCTATGTAAAGGAAAGGAATAAGGCTGTAAAGATAAGTAAAGGTAGGTAGATTTTAGACAATACAGCTATGAGCTATGTTAATTTAATTTACATCATACAAAAGAGTATGTTATATGTTATATTATTATATGTTACATATTATTATTATATAATTATATTATTAATAGGTATTAATTATTATATTATATGTTGTATATTGTAGTATATTATAGTATATTATATATTGTAAATAACATGTCTTAGGAACATGATAAAAGCAGTGGGGATCCCTAAAGTATGCCAGTCATAAGCTTGAAAAAAAAATTGTCAGCTAAGGAGCAGAAGAAGGTGTTGGATGTTTCCAGGAGATTCCCAGGACTGTCCACTAAACTCATGTAAAACTCTGCTGGCTTGATCAGGTAAGTGGAAAAAAAATCCCTTCTACCAAATTTTGTGGACTATTTGTGGCATTAACCTACAACTTCTGTTATGACAGACTGTCAGACTTGGTAACATTGCACTTGGTAGCCTCTGAATAATTTTAGGCTTTTAACAAAAATGATCAGAAGATAGAAATTACCTTATACTGAGACTGCTCATCGGTATCTGAGGTCGTGTCTTGTCTGTCTGTTGTTTTAAATTGTACAGTGTCTACAAAATGCTAATGAACAAATAATAAAATGGAAGTTACCAGGATTTGACAGTAAAATCCAACAGAAAACATTGTGGGTTAGGTAACTGAACTTGTAATAGATATAGTTATTTACTATTAGAGCTCTTATTAGAGGTAAATGATGCTCTGTGTTAGAGGAGAAAATATTTTACCCCTTTTCCCAGACCTATTAGCTAAAACAAAATCTATTCAATGAAACTAAATAATTTAAAGAACCAGCGTTTAGTTTATTTTTGGAAGCAGCATTTACTAGTGAAAATGGCCAAATCAAGATGGTAGACAGCAGCTAAATTGTTCACTAAATAAAATAAAACAGATTTATTCAGTTTAAACTCAGAAAAGGGCTGAGGAAGCAGTGAAGGATCTCACTTTTATTTTCTCAACATTTAGTACAGTCATCCAGTTTCAGGTAGTACTGGTAACCTAAGGAAATTTTTATGTGAGCTGGCAAATTTCAATGATCCAACTGTCTCAACAAACTTTCTACAGAAAAATAGAGTAGGTTCTTTGAATGAGCAAGAAATATGACCTAGCTACCACCACAGGGGGGATTTTGTTTGACAGATAAGTCAAGTAAATATTTATGGCACAGGTAAGTTACCTCTTGTGCAAAAAAAAGAAAAAAGAAAAGAAAAAGAGAAATACATGCCAGGGAACAGGTATCACAGAGAGTTACGTATTATGATCTTTGGGTCCTCTATGTTGTTAATTCAAAACTGATTATAATGAGCAGTTGAACAGTTTTCAGTTTAAACTGACAATTTTCAGTTTAAACTGATCAATGCAGTTTCACACATTAAGTGGGATGGTTAATCTGATCTAGGTTTAATGTGTATGAACCTGTTTAGGGGGTAGAATTCAACATCTTGGAGGATAGAATTCAACATCTTAGGTGGCTTTTAAAAAAGACTGGACAGAAATTTTTAAATTTTGGAATACAGTATATCACCAAAATGCTTATGAGAAAGAGAGCAGGAACACTGCATATTGTGACAACTATGAGACAGTAGATGTTCTGCTGAAGAAATTGTTTCTTATTAAATGCAGTCGTCTATGTCTACAGCACAAGTTTGTTCTTCACCAGTGAACAATAGCTATTCAAGGTCTGGATGGGAATCATGCAGTTCCACAGATGCTGGTAAACTGCAATTCTCAGCATTCCTAACAATGGCTATTCTGTCTAGAGCTACCAGGAGGTGCTGTTCAACATCTGGAGGACTGCATATTTTCCACTCCTGTTCTATATCTTACCGTTATAACTGGATAGGCTAGGATGTGTATTGAAAAAACTGGAGAAGGATCTTGTGATTTCCTGCTAAAGAAGTATGATAAATACTTATCAAGTTTTCCAGTTGTAAACATGTAAGTGAGAAAATGCAGTTTAATTCTATTAAACAGATTTATTGCTTTTTAGAACCTTTAGAACTGATTGAATTCCATGGCGCCTTGAGTAGGCAGTGGATGATAATAATTTCAGCCGATAGAACTCATGATCAGATCTTTCATCTTGATATACAATTCTAACAGTCCAGCGCAGTTATGAAAAATCATAGAATGACTTTAGTGAATTTTCATTGAGAAAAAGCATTTACTTTACAAAAAAACCAGTAACAGGCTTAGTTGTACCTCACGGTATATTTAGTTGTCATAAACAAATCGTGCAAAGAAAACCCCATGATAGGTTCATCGTAGGGTCACCACAAGTTGAAAAATGACTTCAAGGCACACAACAACAACAAATTAATGGAAACGGCTTAAAGGAAACGTTTCAATCTCCTTCAAAAACAGTGGGAGCACATGGTAAACTTAGATGAAATCAGTTGTTTCTTATGCTGACAACAGAATGAGATGCCAGGTAGCTTTTGCAATGACCACATCAAAACAATATTTTCACTGACTGCTATTTGGACAAGGTCATTTGTATATCTTGAAATGTTTTACACCAGAAATACGGGTAGTTTTAATGCTGTCATTAATACTGTTTTGATATTATAGTGTTAACTCAGGAACTTTTATTATTTTTTTGTATTGTGTACTATCAAATAAATAAGCTTCAAAAATCAGATGATTAATTAGAAATTTTGGGTTTCAGAACAGTTAGGTTAATAGATGTATAATTACTAAAATTAGTACATTAAATGGACTATTTATTCATATACATTTATTACATTTTCATATCACCCAGTAGCTGAAGTTACATGTTGTATTCTTCCTTCATAATGGGAAAAATAACTTAACCAGGAAGATGTATTGGTAAATTACCCTTAAAAATAAAGAGACTAATTATGGAACTGTGTTCTGTTAACATGTCCTCAAACTTAAAATGAAAAAGTTTTGTTTTTTCCTTTAGGTGAAAGATTATATTCCACTAATAGAGCACATTTTCTGCATGCAAAATATCTCAGGGTAACTCACCAGAATATACAGGTATGGCTGGGAGAGTCTACACCCCAAAATCCTGTAGAGACTCTCCCATACAGTGTAGACAATATTATGCAAGGTAGACCAGTTGTCTTACTTATAAGGTGCTGCTACTTTCTAGCTGCCTTCCAGTGGTAACCTTTTATTTACTTTCAATCTATAGGTCCTATCCAAGCTCAAGAAGCCCTCTGCAGTGGCATCCATAAGACTTTCTTCATTTGCTTGTGGATGAACAGGTTTGGATCCTCTCTCATGGGTCTCAATCCATTCTAATCTAACCAGATTAGAGCAACTAACATGAATGGGTCCTGTTCTTCACCACTTAAGTAGGTCACATTAATTTCAAATGGGCCTGACTTTAGTTAGCACCATTGGATTTAGCTCCAACTGTTTACATTTGTAGTTACCACTTATGAATTTTTGCAGATAATAATATCTACATATTTAAAGGGCAGCTATTTTGCAATGATTCATTTTAGGTAAAACAGTAAGGATAATTTCTTGAAATTGTTTAAAATATTGATAGCAAAGATATCAACATACATAAAACAATACTCTTTTTAATGTGAAGGAATCCATGTTTTTTTTTGCAAGTGTTGTCAACCTTGGGAAAGTTTTCATAATAATATTAACTCAGTATACAGAACTAGGGAACTAGCCAGAGATCAAATCTGTGAAATAATCACAATGAAGGTAGTTCTCTTAAAGAAGCTCTTTCTCCAAGAAGTGATATGTCTTGAAAATATCCAGATTTTGATCATAGATGCTCTTGTGAACCACAATTACCCAGGAAACCATCTTGAACAAGATGTGTTAAATGTTCATTTTCAGTAAATGGGTTTCATGTGTATTTATTTTAGGGAATCAATCCAGGATTCATTCCATGTATAAAAAATGTTACAACAGAACTGGCTCCAAGATAAATGAAAGACAGATGACTTCAGCTGGCTACAAGCATTCCATCCCTTGACTGGAGACAATGATATAAAAGGCTGAGAATTGCACAGATGTATAAATTGTGGTGCCTTGGCACTAATAGAAACTCTGAATAGATAAGTAACAAAATACTGTATCAGGATCAACCAAGACTTCTTTTGCATACTGTGATGCAAAACGGTAGTGGTTCCAGTGGGGCACATAATGGTCAGTGCTATCCATTTTAGGCTTTTGCACACAGGTCCTCCCTCACTTAGGTGTGAATGACTCAATGTTATTCCTGGGTTCTTGCCTGTTCAAAGTGAAAGCTGGGGAACAGATTTCTTAAAAAGAGATAACATGAAATAAATCAGAATGATATCACTTTGACTTTTTCCATGCAAATTAAGCTTAGAAGAAAATGACTGGAATTTTTGTAAGAATCCCTGCTCCATCTGAAGTCCATTTGTTTAGCTCAGGCAAAGCAATCCAAATTTAGCCTGCTAGGGAAACCTGCTGTTGAGCTTCCACTGTGTAAGGATACAAAAAGTCAGAGAAGGAGTTTGGTTGTAGCAGAGTTTTTTGTTTTTGTTTTGCCATAGTTTCTTCCTGAAGATCTTGTTCATCAGTACCTCTCCCAGTTTCAATAGGAGACAAAATATCTGTGCTAGCCAACTGCTAGTGTAGGTGGAGGACTTGAAACTTCACTGTGAATCCAAAATATTCCCCACCTTGGTCATGCCACGCTCCTAGTATCTTCTGTTGTGGGGGCTTTTAAATGATTAATGGCTATAGAATGTTTAGTGAGTACAACAGAGATCACAGAGTATGGGTCCTACCACAGGATTAGCCAGTAGATCTGAAATTAATATTGTACACTTATGTATTTATGCATATATTTATACCTGTATACCTCATCTTAGATCAATTTTAGTCTGAGATTTGTAGCCCACATTTGATCTATTTTAATTTGCTTGGAGGTCTAGTTATGGGATGGTAAGTACTTTGATCATCTTGATGGATGATCTTCACTATGAACCAGATGGGGGAAGTGGTTCTAATGAGTCTCTCAGTGGTTTTGATACCTTTGGCCATGGATCATTCTGGGCTGCCTTGCTGGGGTGCTTTATATTGGTTCTGTTCATTTCTGGAAAGGAAAATCTAGAAGGTGGTGCTGCAAGATTCCTATCCAAATGGTTATTGGCCTGTGAAGTCCTTTGGTACTCTATTGCAGCCCCTAAGGGCAACATCCTTAAGAGATGTATTATTTAAAACATGATCCAAATTATCACCACTCCCTGGGATCTGGATGGCTACCAGTATCAGAGTGGTGGGTCCAAATACGTGGGTTCAATAGACATATGGAGTCTATGAAGCTAACACTACCATTTCATATCATAATACCTAATTATCAACTTAGGTCAGAGGAACAGGGAACTCTGATTTGGGAAAGATGTAGATTAGATCATCACACCTATCAATCAGAAAGTCTCAGTGCTTTGACCCTGCAAGCCCTGGAACTGTTACATGATTGCTTACATAAACCACGTACATATTCATGTAGTTCTTCTCCCAGGAAATCTGTGCTGAAGTCTTTTTTTTTTTAAAGAGCAACTTTTGTGCTAACAAGAACATAGTGGGTGTAGACTTGCCACCTGCTCCTTACTTGAAGAAACTATTCATAATTTGTTATTAAAATGCAGTGTTCTTTATGAAGAAATCATATAGCATAATTCCAAAAAATAACATCAATTTAACATATTATAATGACAGTATATTTTTTTTTAAAAGGTGGTTAATATTTTGACACATATAACGCTGGCACATGTTTCTTACAGTCTCACAATGTGTTCCGTATTTTGAAAATCTTCAGATGAAACCCTTAGCTGATCAAGTCAGTAACAAACTTCATTTAGGCACACACATGGATATCATATAATTCCTTCCTCCATCTGAGTCTCTTACAAACTGACTGCCCCACTTCGCTAGGCTGGGATTGAACTATCTTTCTCCAAGGTGGCTTTCCCACTGAGAGGAACTTCAGCTAAGGAAACATTGAATGACCATTGTAGACTATTAACATCAAAAAAAATTTGCTCAGCAGACCCTGACAGTAGATTTAATGGGCACTTGTTTCCCACAAGGGTGGAGAGATGTAGATCATATGACATAACAGTTTTATGGTACAGGCTAATAAAATGAAATAATTTATTTGAAGAACATTCAGCAAGAAAAAAAATGAAGAAAGGAATTTAAAGAGTGTAGATAGTAAATTGAAGAATCAAAGTAAAACACCGCTGTAAAGCACTTATAAAAGTTCTGGCGGTTTTGAATCACTTGGTTTCAAGAAAGCTAGCTTCAACAAGATTTTTGACAGGTTTAACCAATGTAATGTAAATACAGCCTTTCACTTTTAAGGCTATATAAATATGCCAGCAGTCTGTAATTCAGTGCAGTAGTAGTGATCAAAGCTGTATGATGGTTATCACATATGAAGGATTAGAATAGTGGAATCCTAATGCAAACATTACCAGAAACTTATCAAGCCTGCTTGCTTACCTCAGTGCAAGGCTCCCTGCATTCCACATCAACATTTTAACCCAGATGACCTTGGCCACAGATGTATAACAGGCAGAGAGCAGAAGTAAACAAGTGTGGGAGGGCACAATGTTTGATAACTTCAAATGACTCAGAGACGTAAGTTGAGGCATACACCAAATGCAAAGACAACCAGACTGTTCACTCTGACAGTGCAATTACATTCTTTCCAGCCCCAAATATGGCCATCAGTTATACCCTGAGTGGAAATAGGAATAAATGTGTGTGTTATATCCATACTTTTGTAAAAGCAAAATAGATTTTGGAAGCATGAAATTGTTCATCTCTGCTCTATGCTCCAGTCAAATTAAGGAGGCCTAATAGGTTGCTTTGAAGTAAAAATCAAAACTCTGGGACAGCCAGTCACCATTCTTCTATACAATATTTAGCATGACCTGTAGTAATCTGCCTTTTATTGCATAAGGATTCAAAATTATACTTACATATTGGAGATCTCCTTCAATCAAAACTGAAGAAAACTCAAATTTTGCCTGACAAAATTTGTAAAGGTATTGTTGTGGAGAAGAAATAATTACCATGCGTAATTGTTTTTGTTTTATATTTGCTTTCATTCTGATAATGTCTGCCAATCACATGCAGATTCCTGCATCGTGTGGATGGAGTATAACATGCAATTTGTTTCTGTCCTGCCCCCAGATTGGCACCTTCCAATTGTCAGAGCACATTGTCATGACTATTTACTGACTGGGGAAATGGAAGGCTGGGAGGCATGCACATGGCATTTGGATACAGTTCTGCAGCCAGGACCTATCATGAACCTCCTAGATTTCCTGGTAGCCTAGGAGGGTGATGCCCTCTCTCTTTTCTTGGCTGCAGAATTACACCTCACAGCCTCCCTCCCCACAGAAGTAAATGGCCATAAATTTTTAGGCATTTCACACACACACACACACACCCTTGTCATTGTTTATTTTTGTCAAGTTAAACTTCTTGGGACAGGTGTGCCAGGTTTCTTTCCTTTCCTTTTTACCATTATTTACCGTAAAAGAATGCCTACCACAAAAACAACTTTTTGAGGTGGAAACTACTAAAATGCAACCCAAGACCCAGTGTTTCTCTATTCAAAGGCCAGTCAGTATCCTTTCCTCATAAAATGGAATAGAGTAGCTAGATGATCAGATGTAAAGTAAGGTGACATTTTTATAAAAATAAGGTTCAAGGAAATTCAGTTGTTCATCTCTGAAATGGCAACTCGCATATTTCAAAAATTCTAAAGATGGAAGAGTCCTAGACAAGTCTAGATTTGTTCATCTTGGCATTGGCTATTGGAGAATGGTGTTTTGCTATTTAAAAAAACAAATAAAGTAAGAAAAAGGTTGACAGCCACTGTGGTTTGAGTGTTTGAGTGTTGGACTAAGACTTTAGAGACCAGGGTTTGTATCAGCGCTCAGCCACAGAAACCCAGTGATGTAGACTTGAGTTGATAGACTCGGACTCAAGTTGGACTTAAGTTGCTTCAGTGACTCAACTTGGACTCGACTCAGCCATAAATTATGTAATGACCTGACTCAACTTGAGACGTGTATATTTTTAATGACTGCCTTGCTGACCTTGGTTCAGTAACATAATACATTCATCCAGAAACCTTACAACTTTGAACAATGCCTTCATTTCTTTTTGCCTACTGGTCACATGACAATCTGTCTCAAGTCCAAAGTGTGGGCACATTTCTCAGAGGGGAACAGCAAATGTGTTAGGCAATGGGCTTAAGAAAGAAGGATCCTTCCTTCTAAAGCTTTTGAAGCTTCAGTAATGGGGAGTAAGATAGGATCCTATTTCCCACTTCTGAAGCTGCAGATTGCAAAACTGCGAATGTGGCGAGCCGATTCTGCTTAACTGGTTAAAACTGACTTTATTTCACTCTGTCCAATAATTCTGAAATTTTGGTTGGGGTATAAAGTTGGCTTCCAGACTTGAGACTTGACATGAGACTTGACTTGAAAGTATCTTCAAGGACTTCGGACTTGACTTGAGACTTGGAGTAAAAGACTTAAATACATCATTGCAGAAATCCACTGGGTAAACTTGGGCAGATCTGAGGGGAAGGCATAGGTGAAAATGCTTCTGATTAAATCTTGCCAAGAAAACTCTGTGATAGTTTTATCTTAGGTTCACAGTAAGTTGGAAATTACTTGAAGGCACACAACAGGAAAAGAAAGGCCACTGTTGTGATAGAGAGCTGAAGCATCTAGCTTTTACGAGTCTTGTTAGTCCCAAATAGAATAGATCATTTTTCTCAATAGAACTTAAAGAAGCAATGAGTTTTAATCAAATTTGATTAATTTTTATTATGATGAAAGAAAGTGAGCATGTTTTCATTCCAAAGATTACTTTAATCTTGAAAAGTAAATTTTCTGTGGATCCTTGTAGTCAGTTGGTTAGTACAGGAACCTGGAATCTGTAGTAAAAATAGCTGTTAATGACATGTCCCATCTATAGATTACTTTATGTGGCTAAGCCACATTTAGAAAAGACCAAGTTAACTTTTGCTTTTAGCTATGCTTGTCCAAGCCCATTTATGTCAGTTGTTAAAATGTTTAACAGTATCTAAAAATGAATCAAAACTCTTATGGTTTCAATTTCCTAAGAGGCATTATGAGATTCAAATTGTGCCAGCACAGAATTTTTATTAAACACAGATGTATATTTGAAAGATAGTTTAACAGAAATAATCAGGAAAATCCATTTAAGTCAATATAGGTTCATGTCTCCATTAAACATACTGTCAAAGTATTAGGAAAATCCTGAGCAGTTTGTACAAAGTGAACTCTCCTAGAATGACAGGACATATTGCTAAGATTATTCCATTAGTATAGCTATAATATGACGTATGAGTAATAAGAAAGACTAAAGGTAGTTAAATTTTCTCAGACTACAATAAGAAATCACATGTAGACAGTTGAGTTCATAAGAGTCCAGGGAATATTGTAGTACCAGACAAGACAGCTTTGTTGGATCTACTCAGTGGAGCAGAAACTGTAAGCTTTAAGAAGCTCTATAGTTTCATAAATTTGATTGATTGATTGATTAATTGACTTCATATGCTACCTTTTCTCCAAAACTGGGACCCAAACAATTAAAAACATTAAAAACATATGCAATTATAAGCTTTCAGTAAATTATAAAAACAGTGAACAAATAAATAAAAAGCTCTCCTGCTTACCCATTAAAGACCTGCTTAAGAAGAAATGCCTTTCTTTGCCTATGAAAAGAAAGCAGGGAGGGGCCCAGCCCAGTCTCTCACGGAGGAGAGCTCCACAGAGTGGAAGCAGCCACAGAGAAGGCTTTGTCCTGTGTCCTCACCAGATGAGGCTGGGAAGGTGGTGGGACTGAGAGAAAGCCTTCCCCTGCAGATCTTAGGGTGCTAGCAGGTTCAAATAGGGAGATACAGTTTTTCAAAGAATCCAGACCTAAGTTTCACAAGGCTTTATAGGTCATGACCAGCACTTTGAATTGTGCCTGGAAACAAACAGGTAGCCAGTGGAGCTGTTTTAACAAAGGAATTATGTGCTCCCTGTACCTGGCCCTGGTCAGCATTCCGGCTGCTGCATTTTGAACCTGCTGATATTTTCAAACACTTTCCAAAGACAGCCTCAGGTAAAATGCATTACAGTAGTCCAACTGAAATGTAATCAAGGCTTGAGTCACTGTAGCCAGATCTGTTGTCTCAAGGAATACCCACAGCTTGCATACAAGTTTTAACTGGGCAAATGCAAATGCCACTGCAGAAACCTGGGTATCAAGGTTCAGAGATGAGTCCAGGAGAACAGCAAAGATGGGAGCTTGAGATTTAAGAGGGAGTGTAAACCCATTCAGCACAGGCAAAGTCCCTGTTCCCTGATCTGCCTTTCAACTGACTGGGAGCACATCAGTCTTCAATTAAGCTTCAATTTGTTTGCCCACATCCAGTCCCTTATTGACAACAGATATTGGTTCAGGACCAAGACAGCTTTGGCCCTTTTCACATCTTACCTGGTGCTGCTGGCATCAAGCAGAGGTTGCACGAAAAGTCTCCTCTGGGAGGGAATCATGTCCCCTGCACTTCCCTTCTCACCAGCTCTGTGCTGGATGGAAGGAAGTGCAATAGCTCCGCCCCTTCCTTCTGCAGTGCAGCCAGGTACTTTCCCAGGCTGCACTGGGGGAGGAAGCACAGCCATCATGCTTCCTGACATTCCACACAACAGATAAGTGCAGGAGGGACGTGAGAGGAATGAGCAATTGTGCATCATTTTTGGCAAAGAGCTGAAAAAGATATACTGTATGATTGCCGTGGGATCACTATGAGAGCAACGTGCGATCGCGAGGACATCATGAGGAACCATCCTTGCGATTCTGCATCGCTCCCTGGTCATGTCGCATTTGAAGTCGCATGCGAAAAGGGCATTCCTTGGAAGCAGATAGAAAGTACAGATAGAGTTGGGTGTCATCAACATGTTGGTGACACTGAACCCCAAAACTCCAGGCCCCCTGTCCCAGTAGTTTCATGTAGATATTAACCAGCATGGTGGACAAAACAATCCCGAGGGACTCCACAGCTTGACAGCCAGGGAGTCAAACAGGAGACACCCAACACCATCTTCTGAGTTCTCCCCTCCAGGAGTGACAGGAACTACTGCATAACAGTGCCCCCAAGACCCGTTCCAGAGAGTTGGCCCAGAAGGATACCCATGGTCAATGGTACTGAAAGTCCCTGAAAGGTCCAGCAGGACTAACAGGAACATATTCCTCCTGTCGAGATCCCTGTATAGGTCATCCACCAAGGCAACTAAAGCTGTCTCTGTCTCATAATGAGGACTGAAGCTAGGTTGAACTGGATCTAGATAATCCATTTCATTCAGAAGCCCTTGGAGCTGGGAGGCTACCACATGCTTTAGAACCTTACCCAAAAATGGAATATTGAGGACTAGCCAACAATTATTCAAAATGGTGGGATCCAGAGAGGCCTTTTTAGTAATGGCCTCAGCACAGCCTCTTTTAGACATGCTGGAAACTTTCCTTGCTGTAGCGAGGCATTCACCACTACCCTTACCCACCCAGCCAGTTCCCATCTACCTGCTTTAAGAAGCCAGGAGGGGCAAGGATCCAGTAGGCATGTGGTGGATCTCACTTTTCCAAGAATCCTGTCCACATCCTTTGGGCTGCACCAATTGAAATAAATCCAATAATACAGGACAAACAGGTGCCAAGATTACATCCTCTGTCTCTGTCGCAACTAAGTCAGAGAGAATCTGAGTGATTTTGTCTGCAAAGTGTCTTGCAAATTCATCACAGTGGATTGTAGAGTAGTTTTTATATCCTTCTTGTTGGTCAGAATGTAAAAGACCCCTGACCACTCAAGACAGCTCTTCTGGACAGCACTGTGCAGATGCAATAGTGGCAGAGAAGTATAATTTCTTTGCTGCCACCATTGCCATGGCATAGACCTTCCAATGGGATTTATCCCATATTCAGCCAAACTCACTCTGAATCTTCCGCCAATGTTGCTGTAGTCTCCTTCCCATTCATTTCATCACCATCAGCTCCCTAGTAAACAAGGGAGCTTGCTTGGCTCCATGTTGTTCGAGGGGACACTTAGGGGCACTTGTGTCCACTGCTCTGGTCATTTTTCTGTTCCAGAGATCATCCAGGGCTTTGACAAGATTACCTGCCAAGGCAACAGAAAACTCCCCAAGAGCCACCAGGAATTCATCTGGATCCATTAGTCTACTGGGGTGGGCCATTTTAATCAGTCCCCCACTCCTGTAGAGGCTCTTAGTCCCAGTGAGTCTAAACCCTAATAGGTAATGATCAGTCCATCACTATAGAAAGTTCCTCCACATCTAGATCACCATCATCCTGCCCAGAACAGAAAACCAGGTCCAGAGTGTGTCCTGCAGCATGGATGGCACTACCTATTACTTGGGACAGGTTCATGGTTGTCAATGGCGGACATGAAGTCCTGAGATGCTCCTGACAGCATAGTCTCTGTGTGGATGTTGAAGTTCCCCAGTACAACAAAATGCAGTAATATGTCACTACATGCCTAAAACTAGTGTAGTGCTAGTGTTCAACCAACCACTGTGACAGAACTCTCCCTCTTCCAGTCCTCTGTGTCATCTGGCAGCCAACATCAAAGAGTTTCCCAGCTGTTTGAATCAGATTTTGGAGGGCACAGGGAACTGCAACAAGGAGAGGTTGCTGCCCTCCTTTTAATTTCAATGATGGAAGGAGATCTATTAGTAGAACCAGTGCTTTGGATTCTGGTCACGGATGTCACATTGAACACCATCTGGTAGAAAGAAGGGACACAAGTTTAACAAAGAAATAACAACTGCATCAGCAATGTCAGGAATGACAACTTTTCAAATTATATCTCATCCTTTTCTGGTGGTTAAAAATCTATGTGAAAACATGGTTAAAATCATACATGTCAAATATGTAAAATCACACAATACAAGTAAGCACCAAAAAAAGACATGTTATACAGTTGGCTAGTTGCCAGAAAGATATAAACACAAGTATATTTTTAAAGTGTTGCTTTAAAATGTGTGTAGGGAAGCCAGATCTCTGACAGAAGGGATTTCAACAGCCAACAAGAAAGGCCTGTTGTGTATGGCATCCATCGGCCAAATGAGATGAGGCTTTGGTTGATCTGGTTATGTTATATCCCTAAAAGTGTTCAGCTAGCAGAATATCTGTGGTCTCTTAGTAGAAACTTGAGAACATACTGTTGGACTAGACTTGTAGCTCAGAGATACCACAGCCTGGTTTGCTTCACAGAGGATAGTGCAGAAGTACTGTTTACCATCAAAGTTGCCAGATTTTGTGTTCAGAGAACCTTTAATAGACATTGAAAGAAAGTTCAAAAATGTTTTCCTAAAGAAATGGAAGTTGGCTTTTGATCTCAAGCAAACAGTAAATATGGATAATTGCCCATTAACTTCTCCACGTATGAGAATGTTCTAAGAACATTCTTCTGAGCATTGCTGGATACCTAAAAAGGAGTGCTGGATGGCTAGACTCTCCAAGAATTAGAATGAAAACCAGGACATAGTGATGAACAGGTTTGCGGGCTCATGAATGAGACAGTAAACATGTTATATTGTACTAACTCCTGGCCTTCTAAGAGCTTTGTGGCAGAAATAGATTTGGCAGCTGTGCCTTCTTCTGTCAGTACAAAACTAAGACAGTTAATTAAGTTTACTAGTTTTCTATGCCACTTATTGGGCTGAGGGGAATCATTCCAAGCAGCTGAGAGCATTTCAAGAGATCATCACCAATAAATCCACTTTCCAGATGTAGTTCAAGATGGTAAAATACTAAAAAATGTAATGCAAAAGACTAAGCTACCAAATCAAGGTCAAAAGTACACAAACCCAACAAGAGCATGTTAAAATTGTAATAATTTTTGAAATTCTTCCTTAAAATGAAGATTTTGCATTGCATTTTAAGAGTAAATTAATGGATAGCTAGGTAGATCTCCTGTATAAAGTCCTCTAACAATTAGATCCAGAGTGTCTGAAATACTGTATCTCCCCATGCATGCTTGCCAGAGCTTTAAGCTCTGCAGGGGAAGGCTTTCTCTTGGTCCCAGTACCATCACAGATTTGCTTGGTGAAGACATGGCTTTCCACCCTCTAGAAGTTCCTTTCACAGGATAGTAGGCTGCCACCTTCCCTGCTCTCCTTTTGCTAGTAGTAAAGATCTTTTTGTTTAAGCAGGCTTTTAATGTATAAGCAAGAAAGCTTTTACTGGGATTTTTTTAATCTAGCTTTTAAAACTTGTATATGTATTATAAATGATTATATGTTGTTTTATGTTGTGATTTTAATTGTTTTTTAAATTTCATTGTTAGGGTTTTGGAAGCATCCATGGGTCCCACTATGGGAGAAATGAAACAAAACGAAACGAAACAAACAAATAAATAAGAAAGGTATTCCAGGGGTTGAAAACCACAATGGATATATAAATTTAATTTTCTGAATTGGAAGGCTCGATGGATTCATCTGTACAGTTTGAAGATAATAATAGATATTTGGGCTCAGGAAAAAAGCATAGACTTCGGCCTTTTCTGCATTTTGTTTTTAAAACGGGGCAGCGCGTCCTCCAGCGAGGACATTTGCACTTGGGGGCAAACTGGGTCCGGACTACTTTCTGTAGTTTCAGCCTGCTCTGGAACGACCAGAACTGGTGGTTCACTGTGCTATTGAAAGACCGCTTAAAATAGGCCTTTCAGTAGCCCTGTGCTCCCCAGTCCATCACTGCGCTCCTGTGCAGATCTACAGGCTTGCACCAGCACGAGGCTGCAGATTTTCCGGGGGCGGGCTTCCGGCTGGCGAGCTTCTCCAGTTGGTGCAGAGCCTCCACCAACCGGAAGCCTCCATTTTCGTCACCGGAGCAGTGTGTAGCGCGGGCACGCGCTGCTCCAGATCAGCGTGGATCGTCGGAGGGAGTGCCCCCGTTTTCTTCCCAAAGTGCAAAAAAGCCCTTCATCTCCAGAGCTGACCAGGCCCACCTTATTCAGGCATTTATATATTTATTAATTAAAATATTTATATCCCACTTTATATCCAGAGATCTCAGGATATAAATAAAATATTTATTTATTTCAATAAATAAATTTAGCCTTCAATAAAATAAATTTAAAACAATAAATAATACATTTTAAAA
Source organism: Ctenosaura bakeri (assembly GCA_948474755.1). Classification (NCBI taxonomy): domain Eukaryota; kingdom Metazoa; phylum Chordata; class Lepidosauria; order Squamata; family Iguanidae; genus Ctenosaura; species Ctenosaura bakeri. Next base: position 425,323 of record CAOLHI010000835.1, read on the forward strand.
AGAGTAAAGCATATTGATTACCAATTAAATAAGATTAATTAAGATCAATTAAATCATTTAAATAAGAACATAAGGAAGATCCATGGTTGATTGGATCACAGATCTGTCTTATTCAGCACTGTGTTTCCATAGTGTCAAACCTATATTCCTATATATAGGAAGCCGACAAGCAGAATGTGAGAGAAATAGCACTCTCTGCTAGCAACCAATATTGAACACAACATGGCACACTCTCTTTGATACTGACAGTATATATATCCTTCATAACTAGATAGTCACTGATAGCCTTAACCTCCATGATGGTGTCTATTTCCACTTTGAAAACTGTCAGAATTGGCCATTACTTCATCTTACATACGAATTCCATAGTTTAACTAGGCTGTGCTTAGCTGGGTAAAAAAACATTTCCTTTTATTTTTCCAGAATCTTTCATCATTCAGCTTCATTGAGTATTGTGGGGAAGATTATCTCCTGGTGATAAAGAACCCTAATTTTCCAGGCTTTTTGATCTCAGAAAGCGAGAGTGAGAAAGAGGACAGAGAGAGAAAGCACATGTCACTTACAATTTCATTAAATAGCACATTCTCTGTGATAAAGGACAGCTGAACAGGAACAAGTGAAAATAATGATGCTCGTTGCTTGATAGTATGAATGTGTGCTGTCTGGTTCACCTAATAATAGTATCACTGTGGGGACAATATAATGTTATGTATGTTATACACATTATAACATAATGTTAACTGTAAAAGCTTCATGCAGTGTTCTGTGGTAGAAAGTACTTGATTTTTATCTAGATTCAGAGTTGTTAGGTTTCAGGGGTCTAATAATGGCCAAAGTGCTTTCATAATTGGTTTTTGTACATCTCTGTAGCTTCTCCAAAGCAGCCATTTCTGCTAATTGGATGGACTAGTCATGGAGTGGTAGAGAAGATATTATGAACAATTTCTCTTAATTGTCTCAACTGCTTTAGAGGACGCTGAAATCCATACTGCTGATAGTCAGTAAGCCCTTCAGATAAACATGGGAGAAAAGATTCTGTTCACTGTTGACAGAACATAAATCTCTACTGGCATATATCCTTTAGGCATCTATGATGTCATGGGTTTGCTTTTGAAAATGTTGTTTGATATGGTAACAGCAGCGAGAATTATATTTGCTAAACATTGGAAAAGAGATAAAATACTGGATTTGGAAGAATGGTTAAATAAAATTAGAGAATTGATAAATTGTGACGCTTTAACTAGAATAATGAGAAGAAAAAAGAATAATAAGAAAAATAGAGAAATGGAAACAGTGAAAAAAGTTATAGATAATAACCGGTCAAACCTATGTAAAGGAAAGGAATAAGGCTGTAAAGATAATTAAAGATGGAAGTTTAGCAATAGGTAGATTTTAGACAATACAGCTATGAACCATGTTAATTTAATTTACATCATACAGAAGAGTATATTATATGTTATATTATTATATAATACATATTATTATTATATTATATAATTATATTATTAATAGATATTAATTATTATATTATATTATTATATTATATGTTGTATATTGTAGTATATTATAGTATATTATATATTGTAAATAATAACATGTCCTATGAACAGGTCTTATGAACATGTCAAAAGAGTATATTATATGTTGTATATTATGGTATGTTATGGTATATTTTATATTGTAAACATTAACAAGTCTTATGAGCTTATGCCTGTAAGAATGAAAAATTTTAATAAAAATAAATTAAAAAAAAAGAAAATGTTGTTTGATTTATTATGTGTACAATAGCCCCTCCACATTCACAAGGATTTGAGGTGCAGAACTGTGGAAAAATTGGAAAAATTGCAAAAACTCCCCCCCACATTCCCCTCCACAGCTCCCCCCTTCCCTTCCTTTGCCTCTGGACCTAGTATTCCTGGAGGAAGAAAAAATACAATGTAAAGGGCATACCAACACTTTCCTCCCCAGACCAAGAAGAACAGAGTTCTGGCATTATAGATACTTCTGGTGGTCCTCTTGAAAAAGGAGAAGTAGGAACAAAGAGAGCATCTGAGCAATGTGCAGCCACATGGCAGTGGGGGGCTTTACTCACCCAAAAGGAAAAGATGCCCATTTTAAAAACAAGGCTTGCATGCCTGGGGCAAGGAATGCAAGGGAAGGGGATAACAACAACAATAATAGCAGCAGCAGCAATAACAACAACAACAACAACAACAATTTTATTTGTTACCTGCCTCTCCTCAAGACTTGAATTCAAATTTGCAAAGGTCAAACCCACTAATGTGGAGGGAGGACTGTATGAAGGGGGAGAGAATGGAATGTTGGACTAAATTCTGATTTGTGGAATATTTAAGGAAATTTGTATAAGGCTGGTGAATGGCAGTTGGTGGGTGATGGTTAGGAATTCAGTTTGAATGGGAAATTCTGTTAGCTTAGGGTCTGAGTAAAGTGCAGTGAAATAAAAGGGTTTGAGTTAGGCTAGAGCTGGACTGAAAGAATGGAGTTTGAATTGAATGATTGTTAAAGACTTGAATTAGCTTCAGGGGAGTGAGGGATGCAATAAATAAATTATCTTTTGTTTATGTTTAACTTTGGCAAATAAAGATTCATATTTTATTTACACTCTTGGTCTCTAGAAAAGTTAGGTGAGAGCTTATAGTCATACAAGGTGTCTATGGTAACTGAATATAGAAGGGCATAGAAGGTTAGTTGCATAAATCTGCATAAATATCAGAAAGCCAGCATGGTGTAGCAGTCTGAGCTTTGGAGTATAACTCTGGAGGCCACAGTTTGATTTCACGGTCGGCCATGGAAACCCGCTGGGTGACCTGAGGCATATCACACGTGCTCAGCCCCAGAAAAGCCTATGATAAGTTAGTCCTAGAGTTACCATAAGTCAAAAATGAATTCAAGGCACCCAACAAGAACAGCAATAACAACAAACAACAGTCCCCAAAGTTGGTGTCACGGTGGTGGGGTTCAGGGAAAGCCCTCTCTCTTGGCAATTGCAATGAGCACTGTGAAAGTCTTCACAGTTGGTGGATTAGAGGATAGGAACCTCACATTTAGCCACAATGGTGGGATTGTCTGAGCAGAATCCTTACAGTTGGTGGCATTGGTGGGACTGCCTAACTGAAAAATCCCACAGTTGCTGGGATAAGGGTTTGAAAATGCCTTGCCCACATCTGTTGACCACAGCAATTGAATAAAAGGTGGCAGCGGCAGGATTGCCTGAGAGGAAACCCCACCGCTTCTCCTTCACCCCTGTGTACAGACTCAGCTTGAAGTGCAAGAGCATATTCTTATGGCCATTCAGTGGTAGTAGGGCAGGGAGATCCTGGGCTTTATCTAGCAGCAGTTTTGTAACTAGGAAAAAAGAAGAGCCTTTGCCTTCCTGGACCTCTACCAAGTATGCTGAAAGTGGAGCGGGTGGCTTTTCCCTTTTTCCTGGCTGCAAAATAGAAGCTAGATACTGTCTGGGAATCCCTTTGCCCTGGCACACTGATTGGCTGTGAGAGGGCTCTGGTGCTTCAAGCTGAGGTTGCACATGTGGAGCAGGGATTCTTTGGGTAAGGAAGTACTGGATATCTCTTTCCACCAAATACTTACAGCATCTGCCATTGTTGGAAATCCGTGACTTTTGACATTTTGCAAGCTATTGATAGGCAGCTTTGTGTAGGTTATGCTATAATAGTCCAATTTGGAGGTTATAAATACAAGAATGACTGCAGTAAGTTCTGATTCATCAGGAGGGGCACACCTGCTACATCTGGAGAAGAGCATCATTCATCACCGAAGCTACCTCTGCAGGTAACAATAACATAGGTTCATGGAGCATGACTTGGCTATGCATCCAGACCTAAATCTAACGCTTCCTTTGATTCAATTTGTCTGCTTTAGTTCAGATGAACTATTGGATTTGCATTCAAATCTTTTAGGGGATAAGATTTTATTCACATGGAACATATTTTATTAGAATTGTTGCTTTCCCACCATTTGGTGCAACAAATCCTGTTCTCCTATTCTATCCAGTGTTTTGGATATCTTGCTGTAAATGATATTCATCAATGGCAAAATCATCTGTTTTCTAACATCATCTGCATAAAAATAGTCCATGTTTCAAAATCTGGAGTGAAACTGAAGGAGAATTGGATATATATATTGCTTTTAAACTCTTTTGATGGTGGAGGTGTAAATCTCTCTGGGACTAGTTTTCAAAAAGATTCAAAATGAATTCAATCTGGGGTTGGCAGCTTGGTGATGAATGAGCACCACAGAAGTGTTTGCCATTTGGAAAGTGGCTGAGTTTCCTTTGTACTGTTGTTTGGGACCAGTTAAAACGCAGTACTGAAACAATATTCTACTTACAGAGGCGATGTGGTTAGAAAATGTATCCACAAGAATGTTTGGGGCTGAAACTATGATTGCATAATAGGTTTCTCTTAACATTCTCCTAAATTACCTGTTTTTAGTATATTACTGGAAAGTGAACTTTGTGGTTTTGAACTATTATGAACTATCTACACTAAAGCAGAACTAATCCCAAATGTTTTGCATTTTGATACTCTGTTTTTCCTGCTTTAGGCAGTTTGGAGCTGAGAATATAATCATATTTTCATGCTTCCCACTCTACTAACGCAACAACACAGAAGCTTTAATGACTGGGCAGGGCAACGTTCAAGCCTTTTAAAGCCTTAAAATGCTGCCTAGTTCCAACAGGTTGGATGGGGAGTAATGGTGTACACAAAGCAAATTTCCTTCTATTTTTTTCCTATTGAAAAAATTTCCTTTCTACTGCTTAGCATGGGAGAGAAATACTGAGATTGGTTCTTGTTGCCTAGCTGAGGGCACACTTCCCCAGAACAGATGCATGTGGCAGAATAAGCCATATATGTTTTCTTACTTGGTTGTTGTGATAGTATGCCTTTCCAGGTTCCTCATAAAAATTATCCTGTCATTCATCTTATCCTATCATATATCCTTCCTTCAGTCTCCTATATAGATACTTTATAGAGGCTTCAGAGATGGACAAGCATGTGTGCTGTTTAGAGTTCTTCTTTTCGGTGTGGCTGAGACTCTGAAAATCTACTTAGGCAGAAGTTAAAACAATTAATCCAAACAAGACTTCTGAATTCTGGCATAGTACTTATATTGAAGTTACAGTTTGTATCAGGCTTGATTGAACTCTGAACTCTGAACTCTTACTCCCCTGTCTCTCCTTCCATCAAGACACTCCAACTCCAACCACAACTCCAGCTCCCACCTCAACTCTCATTCAGTTCCACTCAACTCAACAATCACTTCAACTGTAAAACCTCTCCTTTTATTTTCCCAAAAGCCCCTTTCTCATCATTTTGAGGGCCCTGATTGATTGATTATACAGGCTGTACAGGCCCTCTGTCCCTACTCACATGTATATGCATGTATGCCTTTCCCCCTTTTATGTGAATATAGGGGAAATGGCATATGTGGAGGAATTCTCATTTTTTTCATAGAGTAGAGTGATGCTAGGATCTTGTATTCCCTGTTTTCCAGTTCCAGTGCATTCAGTGCACTGTAAGAATTCTACAAATAGACTGTGATACCAAAGATAGAATTTAAATATATTAAAAAATTAATTGGACTGGATTCATTATTAATTGTTTCCAGCCTGTGGTGTTTTCATTCATGCTTTTAACATGAAATGGTGAGATAATACATTTGAAATATTCCTTCATTTGTAAATGAAGCTGGTTAGTATTTGCTAGTCAATTGATGTTAAGTGTCCATTTGGTTTTGTTATACAAAGAGTTGTTTTGTTCTTCACATAATTTAATTAAAGATCTATTTGTATGTAAGAAACAATGCAAAACAGTTTTGATTAGAACCTGCTTTTTGAACAGAAAAAAAAATATTATGGTGGTCACTTGATCTGCAGGTTCAGCTCAAAGCTTTTGACCTATATAAATCTGAGTAGGCTGGCCTCCATGACTTTGGGGGATACCTCTGAGCATGTGTGTATCATAATACATGACACCGTGGTTATTCAGTACATATTCTGCATCAATCAGAATGACTAATTTAGATCACCTTTCACTAATGGGAAACATTAAAGTGGGAATGATACAATCAGACTTTCATAAGATGAGGTTAAATTAAGGTGGGACATTCATAAAGGGAGTTATTATTTGTGATAACTGATTTAAAAGATCACTAAGCTCACCTTGTTCTTATACTGTGATTAGTTTTTATTTTTTTAAAAAAGTGCCAGAAGAGTTGGAACAAATAATGTTATGTTATATTTTATACTTATTATCACAAGGTTCCAAGAAAAGAGTCACAGCTGGACAAATGTAGTATGTTCTGACATTGTAGGCATGGTTATGCTCAAGAATAGATGCACTCATCCATTAGTACATTTGCTCAGTATTGGACTTGCAACATCAGATATAAAATGCAACAGTTGGCCTAAACCCTGTGATGAGTTATACATGGAAGTCTGTTTATAAGAGTTCAATAAAGGAGAATCATGTGGAAGGGAAAAAAAACCCTTAATGAACATCTGTCTACTCCCTGCGGAACAATAATTATTTTAGTGCATTGTGCATATTTGTGTTGTGTTGAATCAAATATCTTGATTTAGCACATCTCAATGCCTGTGCTGATATCCTATGCCATTCACAATGCCTGTGCTGATATCCTATGTTACTTGTTATAGAATCCCTTATCTAGACTGGCCCGACAGTTCCAGTGCTTGGGCTTCTATCACTCACCCTGTCCCATTTTTTTTTTTTTTTAATTCCTAGGTCTGGGTCTTAGTCCCCAAGGTGACACTTATAAGGGAAAAGCAAGTGTGTAGACTCTTAGTTTCATTAAGTAATATATGACCAGTCCTCTTTATCAATTCTTAAATGAAAACATCCAGACAGAGATATAGACAAGAACAAGTAAAGATGTATTGTACATGTAAGTTAAACATCTAACTTCACTCTGGCTTCATACATGTAACATCTCAGTAGAGGGGGGAAAAGAAAGGAACAATTTACACATCTCTGCTGCCCATTGAACTACTTTTGAATTTTCCCTGTTCAGTTCACAATAGAATAACAATATAATGTCTCAGTTAAAACAAAGTCACACCCCTCCCTGACCTCTTTCTACATTCTCAGTTCCCCTCAAACCAAAGTCCCCTCTTTAGCTTTATCCGTCCCTGTATTCCTAAATGGTTCTATCTGATCTTTTCATGGACAAGATTCTGGTTTTATATTTTTACATTTGTTCTCCATATGCCCCCTCAACAGAGTACCATGAACTATGGCTGGCAGCTCCATCATGCCTCAGCACAGAAGCAGATGGAAGACCTCCCTCCATTCCAATTGCTATCTCAATACAATCCAAAGGACCTTGAAAAACAAAACAAACCACTAAGTCATCAACAAAAGCCCTCAGTTGGAAGATCGCTTTCTTGATTTTGAGAGTTTAATAAAATAATTTTGTCTAATTGCTCTGTTAAAGATCTCTGAAGTCAATACAAAAAGAAGAGCTGAGAAGAGACAATCCTGGCTTGTCCCTTCCTGTATGTCACAACTCTTAGCCTTCACTCTGTTAATCAAAATCCAATAATACAGGAGAAACAGGTGCCAAGATTACAGCCACTGAACCTATCTCAGTTACAGCATCCAAGTCAGGGTGAATCTGAACAATTTTGTCTACAAATTGTCTTACAAATTCGTTACAGTGGGCTGTTGAGTGGTCTTTATTTTCTTCTTGTGGATCAGAGTGTAAAAGGCTTCTGACCACCTAGGACAGCTCCACTAGACAACACTGTGCAGATGCAATGATGACAGAGAAGTGTAATTTCTTCACTGCCACCATTGCCACGCCATAGGCTTTCCAACAAACTCTAGCTCAGGTTTTGTTGGACTTAGTCCAAGTCTTCTGCCGATATCTCTCTAGTTTCCATCCCATTTCTTTCATTCCTGCCAGCTCCTTAGTAAATAAGGGGGCTCACTTGGCTCCACTCTGTGGGACCTAACACTTAGAGGCAATTGTGGAATTCCGTGTTGTTTCAATTTGTTAAAAAGGCATAATCTCAATATTTTTTCAAGATACAGATTGGAACATGTTTAAAAATAAAACATTTTTCCCTTCAATTTGCATCTAGTCTATATAGTATTGTTGCAGCAATCTGTCTCTTATTTGTCTCCTCACAAAATAAACAATGACATCTCTTGGTAAACTGCTCTCTTTGGCTGTCCTGGAGTCCAAATGGTAGATCTTATTAATCTCCCATAAAAACTCTCTTTGAATTTTCTAGGAAGTAGCCAGTGGATCTATCACTCCTTCATAGACATTCTCATTCTCCATTTCCAGAAAGTCTCAAATCCTTATACTCTCTCTGTTTCTACAAGGCTCCAAAGAGTCACTGTATCCAAGATTCTTTTCCTGCTGAAGGATAATTTCTCCATCGGTTTCTCCAAATATTGGTTTTTATCTTCTAGCATCACAGCTTTCTCTGAATCTGATTAATTTCTTTAGAAATCTGAACTAAGGAAGTGCTTATTTCTTGTAATTATATTTTAATTCTTTTAGTTTCTTTTTACATCTGGGTCATATTTAAGTTCATTTGCAACATATTAGTATTCATGTCTACTTTAGGAGATTAATATTCTTCTGATTTTATGTATCTTCACCAAAATAAGTTGGTTAGAACCTCCCTCCTTAAGAGGCTCCATAAAAATTCTTGCTTGCAATGACTGTAAAGGTGAGCTGTATTTTTTCTAGTCTTGGCTGTCAGGCTTTACAAATCCAATTTCAAAATTTCCAGCTGTAATATTCACTTTTCACCACAGGGTGTCAGTATAACACAACAGTAGCACATTCAGGTGCTTCTTTAAAGTCTATAAGAAGGTTGCTTAGTCAGACCTATCCATTTCCACACTATACTGTTATAGTTCAATTATTCCACTTTCAATGTCCAATGGATTCCTGGGATTTGCAGTGTAGGGAGGAGCATTTAGAATTCTCAACCAGAGAGCTCTTTGGCCTTAGTAAACTGCAAACCTCAGAATACCACAGGATATTGAAAGTGGAATAATAGCATGATAACAGTGTAGGGCGGAAATGGCCTTAGTTCAAACAATTATTTCCTGCTGCACAATTGCTTCATTAGGTAAATACCAAACAATCCCTTGCTTTCCCACAAAGATATTTCTCTCTTTTCCCCTGATTTTAAACTTTTAATGGTCTTAAATTTAAGAGAGAATACAGTGCAAAGTCCTTATCCTCTTCTTTGGATTTTAAAGTTCCTTTTTTAAAAAAAGTCCTTCTGGAGTGCACATTTTAAATTGGAGAAAAATAGCACCCAATTCACAATTGTTCTGCAGATGTTAAATGATGAAGTTTAGTCCATCCATCCTTTGACGTTTTTCATAATTGTAGAGTAGTTGAATTGCAGAATTTAAGAAAGCTGGTTATGTACAACTGGGCTGCTCTGGCAGAGGCAAGACACAGCAGGCTGTGTTGAGATACCTGTCCTGCACTTGATTGTTTCTGCACTTCCAAAAAGTCCAAAATAGTTCTCCTAATCCCAGATTGGTTCCCACAGGACACAGGTGCTATCCTCTGAATTCCTCTGCCTGAGGAATAACTTTCTCTGGTTTCAAAGGTGGCAAACCTGCTTCAGTAACACCTTGCACTCTGTCCCTGATAAGGAACAGAGTGTCACCACACCATTTTCCCAACCTGGAAGTCAGGGCAGGAAACTGTTCTTTTGTTCTTTTACTGATAAAGCACTGTATACAGTGAAACCATAAATGATGAAGAAGAAGAGGGAGAAGAAAAAGAAAAAGAATAATTAATCTACTCCCAACATTCCAAGTGCTTCAGCTCAAGTGCCTAAGCTCAGTCAACTGATCTAATATTACCTCCTCCTTTCTGATTGATGCTTTCTGAATTTGATCTTCAAAACTGTTCCTGTTCTGCCTGGTTGTGAGTACTGAAACAGATTTGAGCTATATGTTTGACCAAATCATTCCCAAGTGGTACTGGATATGTGAACAGAAAGATAGGTTGTTAGGGTTATCCCTGAACCCTAAAAAAACAAAACTAAAAACAACATGGGGCCAGACTTAAAATGTTCTGTCTGCATGGACTACCCCAATTAGTCTATGTGATTCCAGGTGAACTCTGAATCAGGCTGGAAAGATTCCCAACTTTGGCCAAAGGACAATTAACATTCTCTGGCTGAGAACAACGCAGTCAAAATCACTTCTTTACATGAGCAAAGAGAAGGAACCCTTTATTGTAAAAAAAGAGGGCGCTGAATCTTTAGCAGCCTTGCAGGTGAAAAGTGGGAAGCACTATCTATGTTGTCTGTATTCTTTTACTGCTTACAAGGTCACAGGGTCCTTCCCAGTTCTTATACCTGATGTTTGCTCTTGCTACTGATGTTGGGAAAGCTGCTTTTCCTAGGTGTTTAATCATAATTTATTTCCTTTCCAATATTTTTTCCTTGGTGTATGTGGTAGATTTAATCACACATAATTTTGCTCCAGTATCTCTAGTACATTGTTTCTATTTAGTATTTTTTTTTTGTTCAAAATACCCACTTACTTCTGAATCTAATGGAACAATCATATGGTATTTTGTCGGTTTGGATTTCAGCATAGTAGCTGCTCCCCTGGTTGCTTCAATCTCCTTGGCAGCTGGCTTAGATTCTAAACTGTCAACAACCATAACAATTAATGGTTGGCCAACTACCTCAGAGTGAATTTTCTTCACAATATTTACTTATGTCCCTTTGAGACATTCTTTTTTTATTTGTGAATGTTGGCTTATATTGTATGGCCCCTCCAGCAACTATAGCAACGTTTTATTTCAGTGGTTGATCTTGTTTGTAGATTGGCTTTGAAACTCTCTTCATTTCTGCTATAAGCTTTTCTCTCAGGAGCTTTATTGTTAGTTGGCTGCTAGTTGCTGTAAGGCTTCATGCCATGAGAGGCTGATTTTGGGTCAGAGAATAGAGAATAGGAGTTTTTCCTAATCTTTATAAAACCTCTTTCCCAGTTACTTCACCTCTTTTACGTCTTTTACGTCCCTTCCCCTGTAAACACCACTTTTTGCAAAACTATGCCATGCTAACTATGTTAACTGTCCACTGTTTATTCCTCTAGTCATAAGATCCTACTCTTGACCCCAAATATATGTGATAGAATCCCCTATTAAGGTTGGACCTATATTTCTAACCATTGGGCTTCCATCACACACCTTGAATTTTTCCCTTTAAACGCTTCCTTCTTAGGTCTGGGCTTGGGTCCAAAGACGACACTTACAATGGACAAGCAGATGTGCAGATTGTGAGTTCAGTGTCCTAGTGAGTGCTGATCCTCATTATCAGTTCCTAAATGAAAATGTCCAGACAGACATGTAGAAAACAATAACAGTAACAAATTATTGTATAACAAGTGAATTAAATGTCTTGTCTCATGCTGGCTCTGTACATAGTGTAATTGTATTGTAACACCTCAGTTAAAACAAAATCATATTCCTTCCCAAACTCTTTCCACACTCTCAAAGCCCCCTCTTTACATCCTACCAGTTCCTCTATTCCTAACTAGTCCTGACAGTTTTACCAAGGCCCTTTTCGCACGGGCCTTTTCTCGCGCGACAGCCCCGTGAGCCTTGTGGGAGTGGGAGCGTCGCTCCGCACGACGCACTCCCACTTCCGCCGGGCTCATGGGGCTGAAGCGGCGCGAGCACGGGTTTTTGATTTTCGCTTCGAAGCGAAAATCACCCGTGCTCGCGCAACGCTCCCGGCGCCCGCGCGCACTTACCTCTCGTGCAGAGTGTCGGGAGCCGGCCGGGTCGCGCTTCCTTCCCTCCGCCCCTGCGGAAGGAAGGGACGGGGCGGGGCTCTAGCGCGACGGACGCAACACGTCCTGCTCGCGCGCGCACGCGCGGGGGGTGGACGCGACAAGCACCTTTCTCACATGCGCGGGGGGTGGAGGGGACAGGCTCCTTTCTCGCGCGCGGGGGGGGATGGAGGGGACAGGCTCCTTTCTCGCGAGCGCGGGGGGGGGAAAGACGGATGCGCGAGCCGCCACCGCCTCCGGGAGGCTGCCGCTTCCCCGCTCGTTCCTTCGCCTGCGGAAGGAAGGAGGGCGGCAGCCTCCCGGAGAAGGCTTCTTGCGTGAGCTGCCCTCCCCGCTCTCGCGAGAAGACTTAATGCGAAAAGGGCCTAAGACACCTCTGATTTTATATTCTTTCCCTCATAGATTCCACCAACTGCATTCTGTGAGCTGTGATTGGTTTCTCTGCTCAGGCTTGCCAAGTTCATCTGTTAACACTATCTATCAGCAATGAAACTGAAGACAATCAGCTTGCTGAGCATGGATCATACTATGAATGGGGCCTATTACATCAAGAAACCATGCTGACTGATTTTGTTTCACACCACATGAACTCCTTACCCAATGTGAGGTAAGTCACTGCCAGCAACCTTGCCATCTGTCGGGGCATCATTATCCTGCCTTGATTTCCCACTTACATATGTTCCTGTTTTCATGGGCAGTAAAATCCATGGAAATCTGCAGAAAGTTATATCTGAAATAAAGAGTCATAAAAAGCCTGTGCATATGGGAAATAGCTTTCAAGCAGGAATGAAACCTGCAAATTCTCATTCCCTGTTTGGAAAAGTAACTTTCTGAACTGCACATCCCAGTACACCCCATGCTGAATGTGGGATTCTGGCAGCTCTAGTCTCCAAACTAAGTCCTTTCTCTTGCCCGCACTTTGTTCCTGTTGACCTGTATCTGGATATGAGTGACTTGTCTATTCAATCCAAATTATTTACAGACTTGTGAGTGGCTTTGTACTTGGCTGATTAGACCTCAAAATTACCTCAGATTGTCACTGCCAATTTTGGCACATATTTTGCTTTTGGAATGCTCGTGCCATTTCTCATGTAAGGCTATAAGAAAAGTATTTTACTATATATCATCCCACGGCTGTTCACAAAAAAGACCATCCTCATCTGCAAGCAAGGAAGACAGGCTTCTTTTAAGGTATATATTTGGTTGTATAATTATATCATCTCTTTCTTCTGTGGAAGTCCTGGTGACATATATGGTCCTCTTCATCCTTATTTTTATCTTTACAACAAGTTGGACTTGACTGAGAGATACTGGCTGGCCCAATGCCACCTAGTGAACTTCATGGAGATTTCAGGCCAAGGCCATTTCTGCACTACACTGTTATAGTATTATTATTCCACTTTAAACATCCTGCGGAATTCTGGGGTTTGTAGTTTACTGAGGTCAAAGAGCTCACAGACTGAGAATTCTAAATGCCCCTCCCTAAACTGCAAGCCCCAAGATTCCATAGGATGTTGAAAGTGGAATAAAAGCACTAGAACAGTGCAGTGTGGAAATGGCCAAGTCACTCTATTTCTTGCTCAACACCCAACTCAACTTCCACTTCTACTTTATCTACCCTAATATAAATTAAAATATTAAAATAATTAAAATATTTGTGTGGGGACAAAAAAAGAAACATCATCCCACAGAGGTACTCTGCTGTGCATGAACCTCAAATACAAAGGGCATAGATGTTAGTACCTACTGGCTAAGGTTGTTACAATGTATGCTCATGAAACTTCCCTAGACCTTGGAAAAGTTACGGACTACAACTTCCACAAATCCCATTCTTCCAGTTATTCTGTAAATAGCAGCCCAAAGAGGAACTACACCTACCTTGTATGCACCTGTGTTTGACATTAATGCGTGGGTGTGGCAAATGTTTACCCTTTCTGGTCATGTCCTGTATGATCAGGCACTCTGATCAGATGATCCACCATTGGTTGGGTTTAGCATCTCATAAGAGATTACTTTAACATCTCATAAGGGACTGCTGTCCAAACCAGGGGATTGCATGAACTATTACTTCAATGCAGTAGCTCATAAATCAAATTTATAGCATTTCTCTGATGATATTTAACTACAGCGGTATTTCAATGAGGATCACTTGAGGAGTCAGGATTGAGCATAGTAGCTCATTCTACAAAATTTGAGGTGAAATTTTAGAAAAGCACCAACTCTAATAGAATCCAGACTTTCCTCTCCTTCTTTACCACTACATTCCTTCATGGTTCCAAAAATCCTTCTGCAGCAGTTAAATATGCATCTTCCAGTTAGCAGCTTGCTCTGCTGCCTCACAAAAATACTTATCTTCCACTCTGGCTTGTTAACAACAACAATAACTTTGCAACTACAGCTGTTCTAATTTTGTTTTTAATTTTGTTTTTAATTTATTTTTAATAATTAATGTGTTTTAGGGGGATAGAAGGGTTGGTGGGTGGGGAGGATGGGGTACATTTTAATGTTTTAATGTATTTATATATTTTTGTAATGCCGCCTCGATCCACTGGGAGAGGTGGGATAAAAATAGATTTGTTTATTATTATTATTATTAAAAGCTGTAGAACCACTCAGTTGAGCCTTAAGAATGAACATTTGTATGGTGCTAGTACTTTTAGTTGTATTCACTAATGATTCAACAGCACTGGCTAAAGGACTGAGTCTTCTTACATTGTAGAGGGGGCTGAGGGAGCTTTCATTAAATGAAAACTAAACATCCAATTTTAATATTCTTAGAGGGGAAGCATTTGAGTGTATTGAGTTAAGGTGTGTGACAAAGTTCTGAGGGTGTGGTTATTTGAAGTGCCAGTGCAGTCTGAACATAGGTTGCTAGGCAACCAGAATAGCACCTCAGGAGAGAAACTCAGCCTGATAGTGTGTGGGAGGGGCTTATGACTGGGGAGAAAAAGTTATAAAGCCAAGTACCTGTGGATATTTTGATTTCTTCAGTGAGAGCCTAGCAAGGAGCTGGGGAGTAGGGTCCTTTAGTTAGACAGAAAGCATGGCTGTTTGGGAAGCTTTAGTTCTAAGTGGAAATTAAGGCCCCTTCTGCATGGCTTTTGCCATGTAAAAGGGTGCCTGGAACGTTGCGTAATTGTGAGGAGCGATCTGCATGACGCACTTACAATTGCGCAATGCTCCAGGGGCCGGCAGGCGCTAATCATGCACCTTTTCATTTTTGGCTAGAAGCCGAAAATGGTGCACGATCGCACATTGCTCCCGGGCCCCGCACACACTTACCTGGTGTGTAGAGCCTCCAGAGCCGCACCAGTCATGCTTCCTGCTGCGGCACAGCCTGGGAAACCCCCAGGATGCACTGTGGAAGGAAAAGGCAGGGCTTTCACACAAGCGACAGCTCGTGTGGAGCTTAAGCACCAGGGGACATGACAGCCTCTCACCGGAGGCTGCTCGTGCAATCCCCACACCCAAGCGCTGGAAAAAGGTAAGGTGCAGAAAGGGCCCCAGTGAGACCAGAAGAGTAATTGAACCCTAGTAGGATCTGGTCAGAGAGGGTGATCTAGATTGTGGGTTAAGCCTTTGGTGGGAATTTAGACAAAGTTCTATGGCATGATAATTGTGCTTTTTATAAAAGTCTAAAGATATGATTGCACTGTTTCTGAGCAGGGAATCAACTGTTAATACTGTCTGAAGAGTTTACTGAAGAAATGTGTCAGCACTGAACTACATATAAACTCTAATATGCTACCTTCTTGTTATTACTATCTCAATAACTTTTACAGTTTATTTTGTAAATACTGACTTGGCTTGAGTTATCTACAGTGATACGTAACACAGAAAACACACTACCATAAAAGTATTAAGTAGTTCTAAATAAACATTGAAAACTCTTGCCCTTTTACACAAATGTGGTGTTATAGTGTGGGAGGCAGAGCTTTGTGAAACCGACAGAGTGCCTTATCCAATTGGGAACCACCACACCAATCTAGGAGAAGTAGGGGGTTGTTGCATGGTGTCATTCATTGCTTTTATAAACAATGAAACTGATATCCTGAGACCATCTAGATTTCAGCATAAATATCAGAAAGATTTGTTACAGATTCTTTTGATATTTTACATTTTGGAAACTGAAGATTTAGGATCATTCAGTGGTAAAAGAGGAAGAAAAAAATTATATTGGCATTGCACTGGAAAACTGATTGCTAATATAATATTTTCATCTTATGGTAGTACATTTAATGTCTATCATTTTTGTATTGTTTTTGTAGAAGTAAATCAAGGAAAGGATTTTTTTTTAAAATGACCTGATCCTATGAAACATGTAGGTATTGAAAGAACTTCAAACAGAGATAGCCATCTAGCACCCCAGATTTAAAACAGTTTTATGTGCTGCTTGACATTTTAATAAATCATTTTTAAAGAGAAGAATCAACCATGAAGAAGCTTGATTGTGTGAAAAAAGACAACCCACCAGCTGCAGATTTGTAGAGCTATTCAGGCAGCAGCAACCTTCTTGTGTCAGGCCCTTTTCGCACGGCATTTGCCATGCGAAAGGGCCCCTAGAGCATTGCGCAAATGTGAGGAGCGGTCCACATGATGCACTCACAATTACGCGACACTCCAGAGGCTGGCAGGCGCCGACTGTGCAGCTTTTCCATTTTCAGCTGTGAGCTGAAAATGGTGTGTGATAGCGCATTGCTCTGGGACCCCGCATGCACTTGCCGTGTGTGCGGAGCTCCGGAGCCATGGCACTCGCGCTTCCTGCCCCAGTGCAGTCTGGAAACTCCCAGACTGCACTGTGGAAGGAAGAGGCAGGGCTCTCACACTAGCAGGTGGCAGCTGTGGAGCTGAAGGAACCAGGACGTGAGAGCCTCTTGCTAGAGGCTGCTTGTGCAATCCCCGCACCCCAGCTCCGCAAAAAGGTGCATTGTGGAAAGGGCCTTAGTCCCAGCTAGTACCATAGCCCATCACAGATAGGAATGAGATCTTGCAGTGACCAAAGATGACATTTTCTGAAAGTTCATTATGTGAGATGAGGTTTGGGGAATCTGTCCCCACCTGACCCTGACTCGTTCCAGCTGGGCAAAAAGCATAGCCCATTCTCCATACCATACCTACACTACAGGGATCAGCTAAAGTATATGTTTAAAATTCTAACCACACTGGTATCCCCAGGATATGACTTTAGAAATGAAAATAGCTGCTACTATATCTAATGGTTGTAGATTATAGTTGTCTAGAACTTGGAAAAATTACTACTTTGGACTACAACATTTTTTTAACCTAAGATCAATACACAAGAGAAACCATGAACCAACAATATTAGCCCTGACCTGAAGTATCTATCAGTCACTGAAGATTTATTATCTGTTTGAACAGACATCTGATTCACAAGCTTCAATTAAACTCATAGCAGAAGAACCAGAAATGAAGACACTACAGACTATTATAAACCAGATGGTATGGAAATTACTTAGGATGCTCAGCACAGCAGTTGTGTTTCATTTCGACTCATTAGGAACAATGAGAAAATAGAAGAAAACCTGAAGCAAGTGAAGTTCCTTTGGAAAATGACTACTAAAGACAGTTTTCTGGACTATAATTCCCAGAATCCCAGAAACCCATCCATGATGGCTGGAAAAGGTAATTTTACCTTTTATCTATACACATATTGGTCTGATTTTCATTTGTGAGCAATGTGGAAGAAAGAGCCCTGGAACTGACCTCCTCAAGATAATTCCTTTGTTGTGATATGCCTCAGTGTTAGAGCAAGCACCTGGTATCTTTCGCCAAACCTGGGGTCCCAGTGCTATATGTTTATTCTGGACATCCCCCTCCACTTTAAAAAGCAGCAATGCACAATCTAGGACTCCAAGCAGCACGAGAAAACTGGGTCTAGCCATCTTAATGCTGCATGATTTCCCTTCTCTCAAAGCAGCATTGAGTAATATTACAATGGAATCCAGATCCAGCGACCCACCATGTTTCAGAGTACTGCTGCCTCTGTTGCAACCCACCTTTACCACTGGATGAAACCACTAGTTCTACCACTGGAGAAGGGAATGATGAGGTAGACACTTGGTCTATGCCACATGTGGAGCTGGCCCTGAATTAAATATTACTCAGTTGTGTGCTTGTTTACTTTCCTTGGTTAAAAAATCCTTTGTGGGAAAATGTATCTTCCAGCATGAATGTTACATTATTGCATTGATAAAAGTACACGGTCAACACCCAACAAAATCTATGAAGATGTCCCTACATAAATGATAGATAAGAAGTGACAACCAGTATCAGAACAGTATCATAAGCTGGCAAGAGGGGGTATCTACAAAGCCCTTTATCCCAGCAGAGTTTCCACTTCTAATTTTTGTCACTCTCTGGGTCTTTTATTGCTCTTCCTTGCCTTCATTATCTGTCTACTTGTTTTTCCAAGTGAATCAACAAGCTATGAGGGATAATAGCTGCTTTTTCTTCTTCATAGATGCTCACGCTTGAGTTCAGAAGAGACATCAGAATGGGCTGGAAGAGACAGTCAGAGTTAGGGGTGCTGTTGTGAGCATTGTGCCCCAGCCCCCCTCCAAACAATAGTAGCTTCAGTGTATTAAGCAAATACTTAAGGCTCAGCTTGATAATGGATTCTTTGGAAGGCTTGCAGCAATCACTGTAGCTTAGCCAGAAGTATATCCCCATCATGCCTAGGCTCATAAGCAGATGAAACACCCTCCATTCATTGCAACTGCCACTGCTCTGGTTTCAGAAGCAGAGAAGAAGAGACAGGCATAGCTCCATCATGTCTAGGCTCATAAGCAGATGAGAGGCACTCTGTTCATGCCAATTGCCATTGCCCTGACCTCAGAGGGAGAGAAGAAGAGGCAGGCACAGCTCCATACGTCTAGGTCCAGAAGTAGATGAAAGGTCCTCCCTCCATCTCAACTACAACTGTCCTCTCCTGTCTTCTGAGGGACAGAAGAACCAGCAATATCAGCTTAATCCCTTTCCCTTGTGTTTTATGTCTTATTTAGTTTCTAAGCCTGACAAATTGTAAACCACTCTGAGAGCCTTCGTGACTGAATAGGGCCTAAATTCTATAAATAAATAATTAAATAAATGGTGGCATGCTACAAGTAATGATTTTGCCCATATCAGAAAGGGATAATGAAGGCATAGCAGTAACCTCTTTGAATGAGATGCAATGCTGGTTACGTGGTTATTTATTATGTGTAACTTAACTAGTAACATTTATTGGTTACTTGTACAAATTATTTTTGAGAGCACATTGAGGGGAATTCCAAAGTTTTAAGCCACATTTCAGATTTAAAGAAAAAAGAATGAAAGAATAGCAAATAACCTAATGATTTATATGAGGTTAACTGCAACTACTAATAGCAACTAATCCGTTTGAAACTAACATTCTATGCTTGAACTCATAATCTGTACAAATGAAATCACTAAGTTCTACCATCTCTAAAACACTGCAGATATAGAAGTATTCTGAGGATAGCGTTGTAAAAGAGATGGAGGGACAAGATCAGAATGTTTCCGATTTAGAATGAGCTGCTCAGTAGAGAGAAGAACCTGTAACAGCAACTTGAGTTGCTCCAGGGTAAAAATCTGCAAATATTATTTGTGTAGGAACTGAATGGTCTAAAGGCACCAGATCTCATTCCAGATCTCTTGGAAACTAACCAAGGTCAGCATTGGCTAGTACTTGACAGACAGCCAACAAATACCAGTTGCTGTAGGTTGTATTTCAGAGGAAGAAACTCTAGCAAAATCACCTCTGAGTATTCTTTGCCTAAGAAAAACCTATCAAATTCATGGGGTCACTGTAAGTAAATAGGTGTCTTGAAGGCATGTGTATACCACACATTATTTATGTGCCCAAACCAATGCTAACTGTTTCTGATTCTTTTGAAACAGGCTCAAGGGATATTTAATAACACAAGCTGGAAAATATAGTGAGATTTATTCTGCTCATAAACTTGCACTTTAGACACTAATAGTGTTTTGTTTAGAATGAAGTACCAAGATGCTGCAGAAAGTCAATTATAAGTTCCTGGTAATCTTGGGTCTTGGAGCAAATCACACCTGAACTTTCCCTAGAAGCCAAGATGACTAAACTGAGTCTGTTGTACTTAAGCCAAATCACGAGAATACATGACTCACTAGAAAAGACAATGCTTTGTAAGGTGAAAGGCAATAGGAAAAGGGGAAGATCACATTATAGAGCAATAGACTTAGGCCATTTCCACACGGGCTTAAAAAACCGGTGCAGAGCGTCCTCCAGAGAGGATGTCTGCACCTGGGAGTGGACTGGGTCAGACTACTTTACATAGTTCTGCACCTCAGTCTGCTCTGGAATGACCCAAAGTGGTCGTGCAGCATGCTTTTTAAAAACCCGTTTCTTCAGGTTTTTAAAAAGCACAGAGCATGCCACTTCGTGCCACTCTGTTCCCGCGCTCCAGTGCAGATTTGCAGGCTCACACCAGTGCGAGCCTGCAGATCTGCTGGGGGCAGGCTTTAGGCTGGCAAGCTTCAGCGGTTGGAGAGCGGTTGGAGAGCCTCCACCAACCGGAAGCTGCCATTTTTTTCCCCGGAGCAGTGCAGAGCGGCGGCCACACACTGCTCGGAGCAACCTGGACCCGAGCGTCGAGCCAAGAAGTCCGGTAAGTACCGGACCAGGGCGATTCCATCACCACGTGGGGAAATGGCCATAATCAAGGAAGACATGTTCTGAATCTGCAAAACCTGAACAGGGCAGTTCATGATAGGGTGACCTGGAGGCCTCTCATTTCCCTAGGGTTGCCATAAGTTGAAGTCAACTTGACAGCAGTTAAAACAAACAACAAGCTCATCAGTTAAAGTACAATACAAATCAAAACAGCAGTGGAGTCTCTATGCATGTGTCACCAGTGAGCACCATAAGCACGTACAAAACTACAAACTTGTATCTTTCTACCTTGAATCTGAAACTTAAAAAAGTGTTGCTGAGATTATTGGATTTGGCTATGAACTACAGTCTTCCCTCCACATTTGCAGGTTTCACTTTTGCAGATTTGATTATTCTTGGATTAATTGCTGTCAACTCAGATGCTGCACTATGCCATTTTTAATAGGGACTGCAAGCCTCCTGAGACTGAGAAACTGCAAACAAGGCTTGTAAGTCCCTATTAAAAATGGTGTGGGGCAGCAGAGGAGATAGCAGTAAGCCCCACCAGCCACCCATTTCTGCCTTGTGAAAGAATCCTGACAGAGGCGGATCTAGGGTGGGGCAATTGGGACATGTGCCCCGGGCACCATTTGTGGGAAAGCGCAAAAGCTGCCATCCCCCCCATGCCCACCGGCCACCCCCACAACCTTCCACACCCAACTGCCCTCTTCTGGATATTTCTGTACCCTTCCACGCCCACCTGCCACCCCCACACCCTTCTTCACCTGCCTCCCATTGCTGCGCACTTTCTCACCCTCCTGCCGCCTCCCTACACCCTTCTGCACCTGCCCGCCACCTCCCTGCTTACTTTCCTTCCCTCCCATCACCTCCCTGCACATTTCTGCATCCTTCCACACATGCTTGTCACCTTCCCACACATTTTACCACCTGCCCACCACCTCCCCGTGCATTTCCATGCCCTCTTGCCACCCCCCTGAGCATTTCTGTGCCTGCCTGCCATGTTCTGGTGCACTTTCTCACCCATCCACTACCTTCCCGCGTCCGCCTGCTACCTCTCCCATGTGCTCTTCTGTGCCCACTCACCGTCACCCCTCCATCCTTCCTGGCCCATTTAGGGATAGTGGTGGTGGTGGCAGCGGCAGTGCCTAGGGGATGCAACTTTGGTGCTTGCCTCAGGCACTGCTGAGCCTAGGTATGCCTCGGAACCCTGATGCCTCAAAGGAACCCACAGTGGGTTGAATATGGTGATCAAATTTGTGTGTGTGTGTTAAATATGGTTTGGGAGGGCTTAGATTTATTCACATTTTTTTCACTTTCATGGGAGTCCTGTGCTCTTAAACCTAGTGAAAGTGGAGGGATGACTGTACAATGATGAAACTTCATAATAGAGAAGAGGGTGAGCTGGGTCAGAAACAATTTCATTGCTTGAGAAAACTAATGGGGATTCTTCTTGTCTGTTATTCTCTGGCTATTTAGACAAAATTCTCCATAAGGTGCATATCTAATGTCTGGGTTTAGGCTCTGAAAATGAATTCCTTGTCTTCTAAAATGTTTTGCAATTCTGGACAAGGGATTTTTGAAACAGGAAACACCTGAGACTTAAGATGTGGGCTTTGGTTTCAAGCAGTTTTATGCAATAGTCTTTTCTTGGCATCGATGTTCTACAAATTCTTACAAAGAACAGAAGAAAGTCTCCAGTCCTATGGCTCACACTTGGAGAGTAGCAGGAGAGAGATCTGTTCACAGATATGTCTGTATTTTGTATTGTAATCCTAGACGTCATTCACTTTAGCTTCCAGAAAATTGAGTCAGCATAGCCAATAGGGAGGAATAGCAGGAGCTGAAGTCCAACAACATCTGGAAGATACTCCTAAAACACAGTAAAAGAAAGACTGGACAGTATTCTTAAAACTGTGTAGTATAATGCAGTGTTATATGAATGTGATTTGGTAGGAGAATAAATAGCGAATACAACAAAAGAGAAAAACAGGACACTGTCTTCTTGTACTGACATCTATGTTGAGTATTAAGTACAGCATAACACATCATTGTCAACAATATTAAGATCAGCATGATCAACCTTATTTATTGCTGTTGTGTGCCTTCAGGTCATTTCTGACTTATGGTGCCCCTAAGGAAAAGCTATCACGGGATTTTCCAGGGCTGAGAGTGTATGATTTCCCAAGGTCATCCAGTGAGTTTCCATGGCCAAGCAGGGAATCAAACCCTGGTCTCCAGGGTTGTAGTCCAATGTTCAAACCATGCTGGCTCTTCTCCTTTAAACCCTGGCATTTTCAAAAACTCAAAGTGGCTTAAATTAAAACACAATGCATTTAAAACATAACAAAGATCACATTAAAATGGAATCAAACTGTCAACATTTAAAAACAATTTAAAGCATGCAATTAAAAGTGATGAAAAGAGGTTAAAAAAAGTACAATTAAAACAACAAAAAGAGTACAGCACCCTAATTAAAACACTGGCTTTAAAACTTTCAGTTCTTAAAAGCCTGTCAAAATAATAAAAGTCTTTGCCTGCTGATGGAAGAACTGCAAATTGGGGACTATTCTGGCCTCCCTGGAAAGAGAATTCTAGAGCCTAGGGGCAGCCACCAAGTAAGCATTTTGTAACAATTTATAAGCATCTGTTCTCAGTGCACTTATTTCTCTGGATTTCAAGTAGAAAAACCTTATGTCTATTTCTGGCTTAGGCTTATTTGTTTTCCAGAAGTATTTCTATATACTTGCTTTTATTTGCTTTTCTTATGAGAAGAAAGACTCGAAGCTCATCTGGGTTCAACAACAAGCCTACTAGGTTCCCTTGCAAAACCACGGCCATGTCCTCACTAGCCTGTTATAGCGCGATGATTCCGGCCGGCTCCTCCCGAAACTGCAAACCCCAGGATTCCAGAGGATGTTGAAAGTGGAATCATCGTGCTATAACAGGCTAGTGCGGAAATGGCCCATGTTGTAGTAGGCCCACGTAATCAACAACTGTGGGAGGAACATGCTGGCACTTTGGCTAGGAGAGAGAGAAATAATGGTTTTAAACACTTTAGAGTGCTCAGGAAGCAATCTGTTCAGAGTGCTTTCCGGGTATCAACTGAAGGGAAAGAAGAAAAATATTTTTCAATGTTTCTTATCAAAATAGTCAATATAAACTTTGCAGAGTCATTTTGCTTCATGCACAGCTGCTGGAAATCAAATTGTTAGAAAACACTGTGTTTTCTTAGAGGAACCCATTTACACCAGATTATTGTACGTGATGTCTTGCTGGGATATAAAGAGTTGCAAGAAATTATATCAGATGTTTTGTCCCTTATTTCTTTCCAAAATCCTTGTGTATGTCACTTCATTTCAGGCATCCATTCTAAAAGGAACTCAGTCCCTTCTTGCTGGGACTTCTTCTTTTTCAGTTATTCTGAGTAGGCCTAAAAAGAAGGAAGGGGTCATGTGGTACCGTTAAGAATACCTAATTTATTCCTGCATAAGCTTTCCTAGATGCCAGTGCATTTCTTCAGATGCACAGAGGGAAGGCCCAGTATCTGGACTGACATATATACAAATGCTTCAGACTGGGAGAGGGAGTATGAGATGTAGCAGAAATATAAAACATGCTAGCATATATATCCTTTTACTGAGATTTTACTCCTAGTACCTGAAGAAGTAGACCGACATCCACGAAAGCTTATGTTGAAAGCTCCTTCCCTCTTTTTATACTGAAGCAGATAAAAGCTGCTCTCTCTCTCCTCTCTCTCTCTGTCTCTGTGGATAGAAAAGTAGAAAAAGTAGAAAATATTGCACTGGGTTATATCTAGTTAGCAGTTGCACCTACTAAATTCAACAAGACTTATTCCCTGATGAGTACAGGTTTGCAATCTGACAGTATTATTTCTGGTTTATCTTGCTCCATGTCTCCTCATCAGATCTCAGAGGGCAACATTCTTCCGTCTCTCTTTTTTGCTATTTTGTTTAATTTTGAATACCCCCTGCACCTTCGAGAGCCAGCATGGCATAGTGGTTTGAGCACTGGACTACAACCCTGGAGACCAAGGTTTGATTTCCTACTCAGCCATCGAAACCCACTGGATGACCTTGGGTGTGTCACACACTCTTAGCCCCAGAAAATCCTGTGACAGGTTTGTCTTAGGGTCACCATAACAGCAGCAGCAGCAACAACAACATTTTTGCCCTGTATTTGTTCTTTCTGGGTTGTTTTTGGCCCAACAACGGGTTTTGTCCAAACTGTAAGTCATCAGATGTCACACGTGTTTTTATCAGAGGCTCTCCACTCTCTCCAAGGTTCAAGGGGAATTTTGAATAAAGCAAATATTTCAAATATTCTTTTTTGGGGGGAGGGGGATGACATGTGGCTCAGAGGCTACACTTTTTCCCACCCCATTAGCTGTAGGCTTATATTGTGATTATTCAGCATTTTATCAGTAGTGTTATTAGTCAAATGCCTCATTATGGCACTTTTCAGATGCAGTTCTAGGGCATATTTTTGATCCTGGGGAAGTTGCGAACATTATTTTTTTTCGATAACACTTGGCAGAAATGTTTATCCACCACCCCAGAGAGGACAATAAATCCCTGTTCCTCTTTCTTGAGGTTTCCAAGCAAACCTCTTAACTTTGACAAATGGGGTTCCAAAGGAACTGTTTGGAAACAGAGTTGAAAATATCACAGGAATTTAAAATATAGTAACTCTAATAACCTATGCTAGGGAAATGGATTTGGGAACTGAAATGGAAAATTTATGGAAAATGTATGGGTGCTTTTAGTTTGAGACAGGCTATCTTTACTGTGCCATGAAATGGAAATACCGGTATGCGTGTGTGTCTGTGTATCCACAGAGGTCTCACAATGCTAACCTCTGAAAGATTTAAACAGTAACCATATGAAACAGATTTGGTTCCAAAGGAAACCCAGGATTTAAAAGGAATGCAGGCATGGTTATACAATTTTCAAGCTTTGTACATTTCATGGCCTGAAATCATATCCAGCAGAAATAAGGTGCTGGTTGATTCTTCTGAAAATAATTTCTCACAGGTGTTGTGTTACTGATAAGTGAAGTTCAATTTTGATAAAAATGTCTACTTCCAAAGATGGATGCCACAGATGATGGGAAGGTTGAGTCTGAAAGAGTGTTCTTTGTTTTCTGTTTTTAAGGTAAATAGCAAAGGCTATGAGCAGTCCCTTCCTTTGCATTACCCAAATTAAAAATGGTGGAAGAAAAGGCCCACAATTTTGAATGAGATTGGCCTAATCAAACATCTCTCAGTTACCAGGTCTCTGACATCTTCATCTGAATATATGTTATACGTGTTATTCAGGGGCATCAAATTGTACACAATGGGTTGGAGCTAAAAGGTGAAGCTGTCTTAACTCATCCTTGAAGGTACTTGAACCGGGGGGGGGGCACTGAACATTTTTTGCCCTGAGCCTTGCAGACCTGGTGGTTTTGGTCTTTTGGATCCCCAACTAAAGTTGGCATCCCTATGCCATTATATTGTTGATGGGTAACCATGTCCTCAGATGCCTTTTCAAACAAGAACAAGTATTTTCTATTGCCCTGTACCAGAGTTAAAATTTCTAACTTGTGAATGAGACCTTATCTTGACAAAAGAGATATCTAGGCTTAGGACTGTTATTCCCATTTCTCTCCATGACTGTAAAGGTACTCTGTGAGGTTATGTGTATATTGGCTGTATATATATATGAGAGAGAGAGAGAAGAGAGAGAGAGACAGACAACTGTGAGTGTGGGAGGGAGGAAGAATGGAGAGATGCATAAATAAATAAGAAATAAATAAGAATATAATTTTAATTAATTAATTGATCTAACTATCTATTGATATATGATCTATACCATCTTTCTTCCCAATGTGAGACTCAACACAGCTCCAAAACAGATTAAAACAAAGTACAGCTAAGAATAATCATTATAATAAAAACAGCTTAAAAGCAATTAAATAAGCTATCCTGTTTTTCAAAAAGCACTATTGTAAATAGTTTAAAAGCACTTTTGGTTCCACAGACTGCTTTTAGCAAGAGTAAAATGTGAAAGTCATAAAAAAGGAGTGGACATGTTTTAAAAGATCTAAATATTCTCTCTTCTTAAACAAATGATAATAGCCAAACAGAATTCTTTTTGGCTGACTATGGAGAGCTACACTGAGCATCTATGTTTAAATCTCTTTTATTCACAAAAATAAAAATAAAAAAAATAAAAATATAGAAAGATAATCAATATTTCAACTTTACAAACTATACAATATACATAATTACATAGATTTCGGTGGTTACAAAGAAAAGATTCCATTAACAAAGCCGAATTACAATCGAATAACACATCAAAACCAAAATTTGCTTATCCAGTTATCCCGTTTTGTTATATCTAACTATATACATTATTTAGGTATCGTCAAGTTTTAACTATCTTAAGTTAACAAAGTATCCTAAAATTAATTATAAATGTGTATGCACATATATATATTAAATCATTACTCACAAGCTTTCAATTCGTATTCATAATCTGTTCCCACCTGGCAGTAATTTTATTTGTTTAACATATTATATAAGTAGTCCTAACATAACCCTTTAGCTTTTTGCCTATTCCTTATATAGAAAATAATAATTAAACAATAAAAAAATAAAAAATAAAAATAAAAATGAAAAAATAAAAATAAACCTACTTCCCTTATTCACCTTCCTTGTACAGTTTGGGTATTCCCTAGATTGTACTTTCTAACTATCAATGAAATTATGCTTTCCTACCATAAGCTCTGTCTTATATAATTAAATAATAATTAATTCTTAAATATTATTTAATTCCCTAAATTTTATTACTAAACCCAGCGCACCTTGTATACATTTGTTGTTTTAGATTACTTTGAAATGTCACAACTTTATATTACCTAAATTATTCTTCATCTACTAAATTAGTATTTATTGTAGTCATTCTATAATACCTTTTATTGCTAGATCTCCCCACTTAGCTTTAAATGTTTTAATAAGTGGCTCCCAATCCCTATAGAATTGGTCCAATGAATTTTTGTGTATAATCGTAGTCAATTTCTCCATTTCAATTATATCATAGATTTTAAAGAGCCAGTCCTCCATTTCTGGTATATCTTCTTGCTTCCATTTACCTGCATATACCATTCTTGCCGCTACGATCATATATGTCAATAATTTACGTTGCAATCTGTTTCTCACTGTTTTTAACTCTTGATATATATTCACTAAGTATATCTCAGGTTTCATAGGAAGCGCAAATTGCATGATTTTTGTTATATTACTGTGTATCTGTGCCTAAAACTTTCTTGCTTTAGGACAGGTCCACCAAAGATGGTATAGTGTTCCTTTTGATTTACATCTCCAGCATTCATTTTTATTTGTCTTGGACATTTTCGCTAATTGGACTGGTGTATAGTACCACCTATACAGGATCTTATAGTAATTCTCCTTTAATGCTACACTCTTCAATATTGTGTAAGGAATCTTCCAAGAGCTTTCCCAACTCTCCACATCTATTGGGCGACCTATGTTTCACGCCCATTGAATCATATTTTCCTTGATAGTCTCGCTTTCTAATTCAAAATTCAGTATAAGTTTATATGCCTTTGATATGAAGTGTTCTGTTCTTGGCCTCAGCAGTTTATCAAAGTCAGCTTCTTCTAATTGTATGCCTATTGTTTTTTGGTCCATCTTAAATTTTTCTCCCAATTGTCTTTGTAAATATCAGTGCGTAAAGAGTCCACCTTCATTTAATTCTTCTTTGGTTTTTGATATGATCCTGTCCTTTTGACAAATAAATATATCTTTGTACCTTATCCAGTCCAATAATTTAGGTTTTTCTCACCTATAAAAAGTCTTGTGAGGCGATACCCACAGCGATAATTTTGGATATAGTTTATTCTTATATATCTTCCAGACTTGTAATAGAGACTTTCTAATAAAATTGTTATTAAATTCTCTATTAAATTTAGCCTGCTCATACCACAAGTATGAACACTGAGCATCTATAGGTTTAAACGGGTAATCATTTGCTTTTGTGTGTGTATAAAATTGTTGGTAAAATTATAGAAGATACTTCTTCACCGTAGATATGGGTAGGATTCAGACTTGGGCCATTTCCGCACTGGACTGTTATAGCGCTATTATTCCACTTTCAAGTCCTATGGAATCCTGGGGTTTGCGGTTTCAGGAGGGGCTGGCAGCGCCTCCCGAAACTGCAAGCCCCAGGATTCCACAGGATGTTTAAAGTGGAATAATAGGCTATAACAGTCCAGTGCGGAAATGGCCTTTGGTCATCCTTTGTGGGAGAAAGGTGGGATATAAATTCAATCAATAAAGTCAATCAATCAATCAAAAATCCTTAAAGTAAACCTGATGTAATTTAAGGTAGAAATTACCCATTTCAGTCCCATTAATTTCAGTAGATTTGCTCTGGGGGTGATAAAATCTAGCTGCAACCTAATATTTTTTATATCATTGATTTATCTGCTAAGAATTGAAAGAAGCTATGGGAGAATTAATTGTATAATCCCATTGTATTTGGTGTGGTTGAAGTCACTGTCCAATTCTTATTGCAGTTGTTACCCTGTTCTATGGGGGCCGGGGAGGGGTGCCCAAATAACCAAGCAAAAACAGAAGATGGGGAAATTAACTGGAGCACTCTCTTAAGCTAGCGAGAGGCAGGGTAACTTAGCAGGGATCTTGTAACCCAATGTCTACAGGGTCAGGTCAGAGGAGCCGTCAGACAGGTTTTAAAACAGTTAAAATGATATCTTTATTAAGAGACAAACGACAAATAAGACAACGCAAGCACGCAGCTAACTGGGAATTGGAAATGAGAGTTTTTGGGGAAATGGGTGATACAACACCTTTTCTCATAGTCCTGAAGAGATTGGAGGTTGCAGGGAGGAAAGCTCAGCGTGGTTCGCTGAGGGGAGCTCATCAGACCAAAACGGCAGCAAGACAGGATAGAAGTCCAGAGCGATCCAAACGGGACGAGAGGTCTGGACGAGGCGAGCGAGTGATCCGAGGTGGGCTTGGAATCGGGGAGTTTTTATAGGGTGGATTGTGCCTAAAGGCCATGCCGTACTTGGTGAGAACAATGCGAGTTTAGAGCAGGATAAAGCTTTGGGAAAGGTCAAGTTTTACACGATTGGCTTAGTGCAGGTTTGACAATAGTGTAGCCAGTATGCAAATGGCTTGGCATTGTAAGGACGTCAGCTCGAGGACGAACGTCTTTGTGTAGAGTTGTGCTTAAGCAATGGGTGTCTGCAAGAGAGGTCTCTGAAGCAAAGGAGTGGCGTTAATCTGCTTGCCTAAGTGAGAGTTGGAATGCCCAGCACTTACCAGCCGTGCCTGTGTACGTGCCTGTCCGGTGGCCTTGCAAACACATGGAGTGGGGTGGCAGAGAAAGGCCAAATGATTTGATATCAAAAAGGAGATATCTAGTGCTATCACCGGGTAGGCCTGAACCATAGTAACACAGCCAAGTATCTCTTTATTAAAATGCACTTTAGTTGCTTGCCCTGTGGCGAGAGCAAACTGGAATAACCATACTTACACAAAGGTTGGAAGAATAAGGCCACAACTTAATCAACTATAGTTGTGACAGGGTTGACATGTGCATGGGTCCGGACCCAGGCATCAACCAACCCTCCTGATGGCTGATGAGCCTGATAACCCACCAGGCCGGGATTGACCTAGTGGCAGGCATGAAGGCCACCTGCTCACCAAAGAGTGCAGAGGATGTGTGCCCCTGCCATCTGGCATACCCACTTTTCCTTGCACTCTTAATGCCCCAAGTCTCCATGTCATGGCCTGAGAAACCACCATCCCCTATCCAGGACCCATGCCAATGCGAGAACTCCACCCGCTACTGATGACCACAACCACTCCTGACAGGGAGGTGGGAGACACAATGCCATGGAAGAAACTGAGCTCTGGCTGGGGAGGATGTCACCTATACTCTACGGAGCGACCAGATGGAAAACTGAAGCCAGCCGTGGCTCCAGTCCCAGCAGCAAATGAATCTAAACCAGTGGTTTGAACATATTGGCTGCCAGCTGATGGGGTCTCCATAAGCAGCCCTGGGGTCCCTGGGAAGATGGAAGCAGCCGCTCCGAGACCGCATGGCTGCAGGAACCAAAACATCACTCAGACCTGTCTCACAAACATGCCTCTTGGTAAGTCAAGCAGTGATGTTTTCTTCGCTTTTTAATTTTCTGTCTCCACCATTTGATACTCAAAACATTATTCCCTTAACACATACCCTGTACTTGGGTTTTAGGCTGTAAGCAAGGAATAAACAGACCAGAAGACTCAGGCCTGTATCTTATTTTTGGTCCCATCTGGAGCAGACAGATTGAATTGCTGTTCAAGAATTCATTCAATTGGTCTACTTTAATTGGAACTAGCCAGCAGGATCCAGGCCTCATTTAAAAGTCTAATCAAAATTTTGTTGCTCAGATAAAACATGCTTGTGTGTTTGGATGTTCAGTTATATATAAGGAGTGTACTTGTGAGTATGACTTCTTGGTTTCTCATTTTTAAAGCAACTGTTTTACTTTCTCATCATAATGCAGTTACCAGTTACCCTGTTTTCAACCTCTGCTCCAATTAGCTCACTCAGAGTGACTCATAGGTCTGGATCTGAAGTTCTCCCTCTGGACAGGAATTTGACTGGAAGCGTATTGAGCTGTAAAAAGTCTATTAGCTGTCTCTCATGTTGGACTAACAGCTCTCTGAGACAAATTATATCTTTAACAGAAAGCCTTGCATCTGCTTCAAACAGTCTTCCTTTTAGTCCTAGACTTCTCAAAGAGAGACAAACAAAGAAGAAACCACTCTGTTGCCTTCTGACAAGTCTCATTGCTTTTTGATATCAGCTGCCTTCAACTGACAAATCAGAAAAGGACTGTTTCTGGGATATTCCTTTGTTAGAGATCCTCACAGCTTCTGTTTTCTATTATTTCCCTGATGCCTTTTCTTCAGCCTCTTTCCTGAGACTATCCTGCTGTCTTCTCATCCTATAAATTATTCTCTTGCCTGGTTATCTGTCCAGACTGACCTGCTGAAGCCTGATGATGCTAGGACTCTCCTTACCTACTTTCAGTATAGGAATACAGTGGGCCCACAGTATCCGTTAGGGTTTGGTTCCAGAACTGCCCCCTATACCAACATTCGTGGATGCTGAAATTTCATTATGTACAATGCTGTAACAAAATGGCATCCTTTATATAAAATGCAAACTCAAAGTTTGCTTTTGGATTTTTTTTAATGTTTTCAAACCATGGTTGGTTGAATCCATGCATACAGAATCCATGGATATGAAGGGCAGACTGTATTCTAATCAGTGAGTTTTAAACCATTGCTACTAGCCAGTGCATTCGTTTGTATTTATGAGTTTGTAAGAGTCAAAATAATGTTCATTAATTGGTGTATCACACTCTGATCTTTTTCTTCTCCTTTTGTGTATGTAAAGATATAGCTCAACTGTAAACGTGCTAAGGCTTATAACTCCTTTTTGTAACAGAGACAGTTTTATTAACAGTTTGCAGGATACAAAAACAAGCCTCATACACAGAGTAACTCTTAGGCCTCAGTTAGATCTAACCTTTCACCTCTCAACAATTTCTAATCACTACCATATGACATAGCACAATATTTATAAACATATTTTACCTACAGGATTTATTATAGTGCTGTACAGCCAATTCAACTGACTCCCAAACCATGAAGCAAATCAGAAGAGACTACCCCAATTTGGTTCCTGAGTGGAATGGCACAGTCTCATGTGCTTCGGATTGATTTGGAGATATGGAGTTTAAAAATAAACAAGAAAAAGCCAGAGAATAAATCTTTATGAAGATGATCTAAGGAAAGCACCTGGCTGATGTGATACAAAGAACAAGGAAGAAAGATGAGCATTGCTCATTGCAAGCTCTGTTGTTCAATCTGATGCAACAATCTAATAAGCACTCTCGTGTCATATTGCTTATGAAGCATTGATCACTTAAGTTATATAATGGCTTATCTCCCTAAATGTCTCTGTGTTAGTAGCAGACAGTGAAGGAACTGCAGTGACTGGTGGGGGTGACTGTTGATTGCCCTTTAATTTGGTTTCTTTGTGCTCCTTTTAAATTTCCCACTGCATTATTGAATATCCTAGGCTTAAATCTTGTATTTGCCTTTATGATTAATTTGTTCATGTAATGACTTAATGTGTTTTTATGTACTGAAACATATTCCCTCCTGGAATTAGTTACCCCAACCATTGCTTTACTTTGGTGAGAAGGCAGGCAGTCTGAATCACTACAGAAAAGGCAGAGCATTTTCTGTAACCACTCTAAGATGGAAGCAGGTCCTGTGATTCATGTCTGCCTTTGCTAAGCAGGAAATAAGCAAAGAGCTGCCTGGAAAGGCACCAGATCCCATCTGATCTTGGAAGCTAAGCAGGGTCAGCTCTGGTTAGCACTTGGATGGGAGATAGTCAATGGACTTTTCCGCACTTGGTTTTTAAAATGGGGCGGTGCGTCCTCCCGCAAGGACGTTCGCATTTGGGGGCAAACTGAGTTCAGACTACTTACCGTTTGTCTGGACTTCAGCCCGCTCCGGAATGCCCAGAACTGGTGGTCGCCTGTGCTATTGAAAGACCAATTAAAAGAGGACTTTCAATAGCGCGGAGCACCCCAGTCCATCGCTCTGTAAAGTATAGATCTACAGGCTCGCGCCAGTGCAAGTCTGCAGATCTTCCAGGGGTGGGCTTCCGGCTGGCGAGCTTCTCCGGTTGGTGGAGAGCCTCCACCAACTGGAAGCCTCCATTTTCATTGCTGGAGAGTGTGTAGCGTAGGCGCACGCTGCTCTGGACCGCCGTGGATCGTCGGGGGGGGAATGTGCCAGTCTGGTGAGTAACGGACTGCCCCATTTCCTCCCCAAAGTGCGGGAAAGCCCAATGAATACCAGGTGCCATAGGCTGTATTTCAGAGGAGGGGACTGACAAAACCTCCTCTGAGTATTGCATACCTTAGAAAACTCTATTAAATTAATTGGGTCACTGTAAGTTGATAGGCAATCTGAAGGCACATACACAGACAGATATGTGAACCCTTTCTGAATCTGTTGAAGTAGGTCCAAAAGACATTTAATAACACAAGCTGGAAAATGTAGTGAGATTTATTCTGTTTATAAACTTGTAGTTTAGACACTAATAGTGTTTTGTTTAGAATGAAGTACCAAGACATTGCAGAAAGTCAATTATAAGTTCCTAGTAATTTCCCCAGTTAATGTGTGACATATACACACAAATAAGCAAGGATTTTCTCTCTCTCTCTCTCTCTTTCAAAAACCTCTACTTTACAGCACCAGTACTGTTGTGAAACCTTAAGGGGCAGGCAGCATGCAATCTTGCTGAAGAAACAGATAGCAGAAAAGTCCAACGAACCAGTAGGAGAGGCAAGGCTTAGGCAAGAGTAAGAACTTAGGATAATAACAGCAACAACTCTTTGTCTCTTTTCTCCCCTCTCAGGCTTATGTAAGCAATCCTGGAAGGGATGGGGGGCATATGAAGCCATGAAAGGGAAGTTTTCAAATGCTTAAAGGGGATTTTACCACTTAAATGCTGTTAATAAAGCATGATTTTGTCTCTGCCCCACACTTCTTTATACTGTGCCATTGTATCTCACCAGTCGGGTACATGATAAGCATGTACTTTTGACAGAATGAAACAGTACATGCTTATCAAACACACTGTTATTACCATTATTATATTTCTTAGGAGCCTTTTCGCACCTTACCTTTTCGCGGAGGTGGGGGGGGTGGCACTCGTGTGAGAAGCCTCTGGAGGAAGACTTTTGTGTCCCTGCCCCTTGGGCTTCGCAGCAGCTTCCTGGTCACGCGAGCACCCCGCCTTCACCCTGCCCCTTCCTACCGCAGCACAGCCTGGGAGTTGCAGGCTAGCGCTGAGGCAGGAAGCGCGACCGGCGAGGCTCAGGAGCCTGAGCACGGCAGGTAAGTGCACTCCACGCCCCTGAGTGTTGCGTGACCATGTGGCATTTTCGCCTTGAAGCTGAAAATAAAAAAATGCGTGCGCGGTTCGCGTCACGCTTTTGAGCGTCGCATAAATGCGAGTGCGTCATGCAGACCACTTCTCACATTTATGCAACACTCAAGGGGCCCTTTTGCTTAAGAAATGCCGTGCTAAAAGGGCCTTAGTTTAACGGACTTAGCTGTTTCATTTTCTGATCCAGTACAAAATGGGCCCAGATGTAAATAACTGAGTAAGCCTCCAGACTGAATTGGAATCCTTGTATACAGTCCTAAATTACAGATTTTCCAAGGAAAGCAACTGCAATCCAAAACGTGGCAAACTTAATAGCTATCTGATTACAAGCCAGTGGCTTAATAATTTAGCTAGCCTTTCATTTACAATAATGACTTGATCAGTGCCTTTACAGTAGGGATGCACAGTTTGTGGCCCAGTCTGTGATTCCCAGTCTATACAGTGTACAGGCCCCATAGTCCACACAGGACAAAGTGTAGTGTTGGCAAGAGAAGCCTCGCACTTTTTTTCTTTGGGTTAGTTTAAAGGGCAATGGTAAAGGATGAACCAAGTGGTCAGAAAGCTTCCTGTGTGAATGACTCTTGTATTCCATTAGGTGACAAGATAATGGTTCTTGAGAAGCAAAGTATGCTGGCACAAGAGCTCTTACCTTGCTCTCCCTAATAGCACATATATAATATTTATATACAGCATGGGGGGAATGTGTCAAAGATGTGCAAATGGGCTAATCACACAGGAGCTGACTTAAGTAGTCCTCTTCGGAGAAGTGGGGATGTAGTTATGCCTTACAGCAATAATGTATAGCTGACATGTGGTTTGTTCAACCTGAAGTCCTTCTATGCACATAGTCTTTCCTCCATAGAACTTAATAAATCAGACTTCTTGTCCCCTTCCAAGAAATTATATGTATTGTCTAATGTCAGACTTTATATCAGTAGCTCACTGACCTTTTGGCTTGAGTCCAGTAACATCATTGGACATTATTAATATTTGTCCTTTGCTCTTCCCTGGTTGCTGTTTGAATTAGGTTGTCTCACATAGAGTTTCTAAGGTACAAGACATTCAGGAATGGTTACCACTCTTTCTTATGAATAGTACCAACTGCTGTTATCTATAAGAGATTGTCTGCCAGTATCACTTCCTGTTATTGCTGCTGCCCAGTAGCTTCCCTTCTGGAGCTTCTCTACCACTCACTGAAGAGGAGGGATGCATCTCAGTCATATGTCTTCACTTTGATCTTTACTCTTTGGATGACCCTACTAGGAGTCTAGATTTTTCATAGTTCAGACTCCTGACGCTGTTACTTTTAGCCCTTTTGACACACTCATGTTGGGGAAATATAATTTAAAATAAAAATAGCACTATCAAATTCAGTGCCCAAACAAGACCTGGGTCCTGTGATTTCCATAAGATCTGAATCCTAGCAGGATGTAATGAGACACAGGGCCCAGTGAAAGATCAGATAAAAACCAAAACTTTATGACTTGCATACAGTCCCTTTTCCTGCACACAGTGAAGTCTATATTAGGAAAGGGGCAAATTAACATTGACATTTATAACAATTTTATGCCCTTCTTTCCTCAAGACTACTTCACAATGAGATTACCACATTTATACTTTCCAAATGTTTTCCAAAAGAATGTTTTTCAGGGAATCTGTAGAATTCTGAAAATTACTGAGATCATTTTGCAGTAATCTTCAGGAAAGGAAAATTTTAAACTATTATAACCTTCAATGTCAATTTGCCCTTCTCATGACATAGACCTCACTTTATGCAGGTGCTGGGGCCATGTGAATGTGAGAAAGATTTGCCTCTGTGTGATCCTTCATTATGTCTTGTATCCGGTTGGAGTCCTGTCAGGATTCAGATCTGGAGGAAATCATAGGACCCAGGTTTTGCTAGGGCACAGCTTTGGGTGAATTTCCTTCTCTCCATTTTCCTTTCCTTTCTCCCAGCACTCAGACCCCTCCATTGCAGGTGTGCATCTGAAACAGAATGAAGCCTATGCCGCAAACTGCATGTAGAAGACAACCATCTTCAAATGATCCATATTAGACATTAGATATGGACAGTACGTCTGTTGCATTGAACAAAGTTAGTTGCACATGTTCTTGCTTGCCCTTTTATGCATTTAGTCCTCACAGGTACAGAATGCCTGAACAGCGTTTGGGTAAATAAATCCAACTCAATATGCCATGGGAAAAGCAGGTTTGCCTTTAAGAATCAAAGGTGGAAAAACCTAGCCAATTCATAAAGATGTTTTTTAAATCAGACAGGCAGATATCTCCATGGTGATACAGAATGTAGTGCAAAACACTGAAATGTAACAACATTATATAGCTGGAAGCTATCTTACATAAAGTATTCCAGCTGTGCAACTTTCCTAATACAAATCTGTGATTTTTAGCTTTTATGCAAGTTATTGACATTCCTGATGATTGGATCCTTAATGCTTCTCCTTCCTTTCTAGAAAATTTTGGCTTGATGTTTCTGATGGCCTGTCTCTTAAACAATTGTGTTAAAAAATCTATTTTGAATTTTATAGGGATATATATTTATAATAACTTTTTATTTAAAAAAGTCACAAAAGAGACTTGTTTATGAAATAAAAAACCTCATCACACAGCGTATGGTCCTGCCAAATGGAGGAAATCTCAAAACATAAATTGGAACAGAATTCCCCAACTGAGGTGAACACCTACAAGAATACCCTATCACTGAGGCCTGCCTGCCAAATATCTCTCACAAAAGGAAGCACAAGTGGGACCTCCAGTATTGATCTCAACACAATATTAGACTTCCCGTTGACTGAAGGTTGACTTGAAGTTGCAACCAGGAAGGCAAATATTAAAAGAAACACAATTCAAATGTGTAACATATTGACAGGGTACACTGGTTTACACTTCCTCTAGCGGAAGGGAAAGTCTTTCTATTAATGACTTTGCATGGTTTTAATCTGTTTTGTTTTTAAATATGTTAGCCACTTTGAGTCCCAAATACTCAGTTAAAAACAAATTGTTGAAAACCAGAGGTACCTAACAACATAAACAATCAGAAAATAATTGGTTTGTTCTGTAATCGTATTGTTATATAACCTTATTTTCTTCTGCTTTTTATGAGTCTGCTGCTTTTCAAGGTGGTCACACATCCAGCTGTTCCACTTACAGGTTTTCATTTCCACTTGTAATTTCTACTTGAAATCATAGCAGCATGGATGAGTTCACACATTTGCACTGGAGGGTATGTTATTGACTTGGATGCATGAAGTTGCTAACACAAATCACTTTAGCTGGTGAGTAGTTATGTTGCCACACTGTACACCCCCACTCTGCAGGCTGTACTATTTTCATAATTGGATGTATTTATGGCTGAAACACATATTTGAAAGAGCAATGGCTATAAACATCTTGACAGGTTAGGATGACAACAGATATAATCAGGTCATAAGAGGCTTAGGCAGGAAAGCCTGATGTTAACGAGCTTCTGATAATCTTTTCACAAACCGCAAGCTACAAGCACTCCCAAAGACAACAGAAGACAAAACTGCCCAGGTAAAGATATCAGGGACCTTACTATGAGCATATCTTATTCATACTTTCTGGCCAAAACAGTAAGAAATTGTCATGACTCCCATCAATGTTTTGTCACCTAGATTTAAGACAATCAGCCCATTCCAGACTTCTTTATCAACCCTGTGTAAAAGCCATTACCACTTAGTCTGTGCACCTCCTTCAGGGCTGGAGGCCTAAAAACCCTAACTCCCGTCCCAATAAATTGTAGTAATTGGATGCAATATGTGATACTCACACCTCTTTTCATTCTTGCTACCCTCAGATGCACTGTCTGAGCCGTTCTGCTTTGATCTCCTGCTTCAGGAATGGTAACTATCACCCTTCTCACCCATTCTCTCTCTATCCAACCTTTCTTGCCTTACTTACTGGTAGCCTCGTATAGTTCTTGAGAGTGTCTGATTTCTTGTGTGTTTGTTAATTCCAAATAAAATACCTTGTCTAACTTTTAACTGGAGTACTCTGTATAGTTAGTACTGGTATACACAGGTGAAAAGATCCTGCTGTTACGCTCCGCTCTCAGGCCTTCTTTGAGCTATAATCCCCCAAATTCTACAGAGATGCTGGCATTGTGGGTGGACCTCAGAGATCCCCACCTCTTGGGTAACATTGATGCTACAAATGCTATATCATTGATTTTTAGCATCCACAGAAAATATCCCCCAAATGGGAACTAAGAGACAATAGTTGGATTTTAAGTGCTTGGCTTCTCTCACTAAAGAGCTTTGGTGTGAATAGCACATCTATCATAGTAGCTAAGAATAGGAGGCATACAGTCAGATGCTTTTAATGAAATAGAGACATAGAACCAGGAAGTAGAATGTATGAAGCACATTATTTTGTCTTGTAGACTCTACAAGCAGGTTAGGCAACATACAATTAACCCATTATTGAGTTAATTACCAAGAAAATCTGCCCAATTCTATGCCAAGTTCTTATTAGAAGACAAGTCTGCCTGCATGACTTCGGCTGTTGCCGTTTCTCTCTGAGGCAGTCAGGAGTAGAGAACAATTTGTATCAGATAAAGGTTTGAAGTAAACCTTCTGCCACTTGTTTAGTACTTGAAGCGTTTCAATTGGTCTTTACATTTTGAATCTATGTTCTGTCCAAGTATTTGATGTGCTTTTATTTCATTTTGTACATCCTGTATGCATTTTATATGTTTATATGTTTGTCATATTATGGTCTTTGGACCATAATAAATACTACTGCTGTGGACTATGCATTAAAGATTATGAGATTTGGAATGATTCAACAAATTAGAATCTTCTGTGTGTGTGTGTTTGTGTGTGTGTATGAGAGAGAGAGAGAGATTGGAGGAGATCAATCTATACATAGAACAACATAATATTTTCTTTTGTTAATGGAAATTTGATAAACTGAATTGCTTTGTAAAAACCAAAATATTTGGTCCAAGACTTAGTGTAATCAGACTTCCAAAACTTTCAAATACTCTTCATTTTCATTTTTCATTTAGTGCCATTTCTCATATAATTTTCATAATCATTTTAACAAAACAATTTATTTCACTATAGAAAGTAGATGATATAAATTAAAGCACAATTTAAAAACTGCATAGTATCTTCTGCACACACAACAGGAGGCTGCATAGCTTCTGGCATGTCTTAACACTTCATACACAAGAAAATAAATGCCTCAGATTCTCAACTGGCAGATCTAGGATAGCAGCCCCAAATGACAGTGTATTAAATGAACATTGAGAAGTGATTCCATACCTGAAAACAGTGGGGGTTAGTGGTTCTGATGACAGTAGTAATGTTGAATCTGCTTTGTCTGAACTTTAACAGAACCCAAATAGGTTCAGCACCTTGGATAAGCACTTTTACAGTTCAGACTAAAATCTAAAGAGGATTAATTGCCCCACTGACATCAGAGCTAGCAGTCTCTAATGGCTGAGATCAACATGTCAGCTGGGGAGATGGGACTTAATATACAGCATATTGTAAAGCAGAAGGAAGGAAGGAAGGAAGGAAGGAAGGAAGGAAGGAAGGAAGGAAGGAAGGAGATCTGACTATCATGTTGATCAGTTAAAGCAGCAGAAGAAGGTGACATTTATAGCAGGTTGGTCCAGGGCACTTGACAATTACAGTGACTCATGTTGTTCCCATTTTTTTTCTTTCCGTCTGAGATCTCTGAGGCTTAAGAGCAAACAGTTCATGGCAGTTTCCATTTGAGTCTGAAAATCACCTGACATCTATAGGGTAGCCTTCTTATTTGAGATTAGATTCCAAACATTATAGGAAAATATTTCAGAATAATGCAGTGCCTAAGGCTTTTAGATTAGAAACATACATTGTGGCAAAAGATAGCAAGGAAGTGGCCTTTTGCCCAATTATTCCTATATTGGTAGATTGTTATATGTGTGTGGCCATACACAATATAAT
The DNA here is from genome assembly GCA_948474755.1 of Ctenosaura bakeri. Classification (NCBI taxonomy): domain Eukaryota; kingdom Metazoa; phylum Chordata; class Lepidosauria; order Squamata; family Iguanidae; genus Ctenosaura; species Ctenosaura bakeri. Next base: position 465,899 of record CAOLHI010000835.1, read on the forward strand.
TGATAGAACTAATTTACATATTTGTTTTTTTTTTAAATTAACCCAAATAATTCTAAAGATTATGACATGATCAGCACTTGGAATATTCTCAAAATTCTCAATCTAGCATGGTCATAGAGATTTAGATTTACAGTCTGGACATGATGCCATTGAACAAAAGTTAGCTGTCAGAAGAGAGATTGTACACTGAAGATTTAAGAACTTCACGTTCTGTCATTTTAAACAGAAATCAGCAGGCAGGAAAAGAATAGTTTATGTAACCTACACTCCAAGGATAACTCAAGGCTGATGTGAAACTTGCAAACATAGAGGAGACCATTTAGACAATGATCTAACTTTGACAGGCAATGGAAACACCCAAAGTCTTGCATTTTTCATTTATTTTGGAAAAGTCCTTTGTTAGTTCATGGAGAAGGCCTAGTACATCCTGTATCCCAATAGTATTACTAGGTGGTTCTGATTTTTATTAAAAGTCAGATCTTACAGTCCATTTTCACTTATGGGGTTCATCAACTCTATTCCCCACAGTAGTAGGGTTCATCCACTCCCTTAAAACTTTGATGAAAGTTTTTTAGGGGGAATAAAAGGATAAAAATATATATACACTATCCAAATGGCAGTTTTACAGATGGTAACATTCTTTTCAGGCTGCTGGAAAATGAACTTCTCATAATCTGCTCATCAAAGTTAAGCTGAACTGTACTGAACTGAACTGTACTGAAAGAAAGCTTTAAAGTACAAAGACCTGGCAATGAACTCAGCAAAAACAAACAGGCAATCTGATTACAAAAAGATGCCTTCTGTCCAGTTTGTGTCTGCTTGATGAAATAAGCTTATCAGGTTAACACAGAGGTCCATCCATCAGGTCATGGAGAATGAGAAAGTGAAGAATAATCACAACTCAAAAGCCATCTTCTTGACCTGTAATAATCAGCATTTGCCTGAACTGGCAATCTTTGACTCCTATTAGAATGCAATTTCACACTACATTGTGAGAGGTCACACAGACACCAAAGGGAGTCATGTTGATTGCATTTCCAGCAGATTTTCATCAGATGTGTTCCATGTAGAAGAGCAGAGATGTTAACTAACTCAGCAAACTCATTTTGTTCGCTGATATAGTTGTGCTTCTCATTCTCAATATCGAGCAAGACAGGATCCACAGGTTAAATAGTGTCCACAGGCAAATCTGCCCTGGACATCTTGATGGCCTTCTCACAACAGTGCAAGACAAGAAGGCAAAAAAAGCATACAACCAGTCTTATTAGCATCCAACCCACAGGGAGTAATTCAAAGAAAAAATGTATCAGGCACCACAAGGTATTAGAGATATTAGTTTACGATTTAGTGATTTTATTATTTTTGTGAAAAAACAAGGAAGATCCTTCAGTTCATCTGCTCCCACCACCACCATTCTTCACTCTGAACCCAGTTTGAGACAAAGTTTCAAATGGCTTAATCCTAGCTTCCAGGAAAAAAGATTGACTAGGGATGTATGACTGGCCCTTAAAACTTTGATACTGGTGTTCTGGATGGTTGCGTACTCTTGTCTGCTCTATCATTATTGTCATCTTTATTTATATCCTGCTTTTTTCCTCAGAAGCATTCAAAATGACTTATAATACTTTAAAAAAGAAAACATAGCTACAACCCTTTGATATACAAAAGTTAAAACACAAATTTAACAAGCAGTAATAATTAAAACAAAGTTAAAATACATATTAAAAATAATTAACAAATCACAATTAAAAATAACCAGCACATTTCTTCAATCATGCAATGATCACATATTGAATGCCTGACAAAATTAAAATGTCTAATTGTCTACGGAAAGAAGGGAGGGAGGGTGCAACTCTGATCTCTCTGGGAAGGGAGTTCCACAGCCTGGGAGCAGGCACTGAAAAGTTTCAAACGGCTTAATCCTTTGATTAAACTTTGGTGTATTTGTTCCCACCAAATACACCTGTGAGGGTGGTGGGACAGAGAGAAGGGCCCCTCCAGCGGATCTCAAAGTCCAGGCTGGTTTGTAGAGAGGGAATATGGTCCTTCAAATAACCTGGACTTGAGATGTGTAGGGCTTTAAAGGTCATCACCAGCACTTTGAATTGTGCTTGGAAACAGACTAGCAACCAGGGAAGCAGTTGCAGCATGGGGATTGTGTGATCCCTGTATCCAGCCCCAGTTAACAATCTGGCTGCAGTTCTTTGAACCAGCTGAAGTTTCCAAGCACTCTTCAAAGGCAGCCCCACTTACAGTGCATTACAATAATCCAATTGAGATGTAAGCAAGGCATGTGATACTGTGGCCAGTTCTGATGTCTCAAGGAATGGGCACAGCTCGTGCATAAGCCCTAACTGTTCAAAGGCACTCCTGGCTATTGCTGAAAACTGGGCTTCCGGGCTCAGAGTTGAATCCAGGAGCACCTTCACTCTGCGGACCTGCATCTTCAGCGGGAGTGTAACTCCACCTAACACAGGCTGAATCCTTATTCCCTGATCTTCCTTTCTACTGACCAGGAGCACCTTTGTCTTGTCTGGATCATTCCAATTTATGCCCTCATCCAGTCTATTACTGATGATAGGCACTGGTTTAGGACCACAACAGTTTCCCTAGCTTGTGGTGGAAAGGAATAATAAAGTAGGGTGTTATCTGCATACTGATGGCACCAAACCCCAAAACTTTCCCATTGGTTTCATGTAAATGTTAAATAGCATGGGGGACAAAACTGAACGCTGAGGAGCCCCCAGGGCAAAGGGCAAAGGCAACATGACATTGTGGGTTTCATGCTCCAGGAAGGAATCAAACCATTATAAAACAGTGCCCCCAAGTTCCATCCCTGCAAAGCAACCCAGAAGGATAGCATGGTCAATGGTGTCCAAAGCTGCCAGGAGGTCCAGCAGAACAAACATGGACACACTCTCCCTGTCTAGTTCCTGGCATAGGTTCACCAAGGTGATTAAAGCCATCTCAGTCCCATAGCCAGGCCTGAAACCAAATTGAAATGGATCTAGATAACCCATTTCAGCCAGGAACCCCTGGAGTTGGGAGGCCACCACATGCTCCAAAACTTTGCCCAGAAATGGAATGTTAGGGACTGGCCAGTAATTATCCAAAATGGTGGGATTGGGGGATGGCTCTTTAGTATTGGTTTTATAACAGCTTCCTTGAGGCAAGCTGGAACTTTACCTTGTTTTAAGGGGGGAATTAACCACACTTTCTACCCACTTGACCAGTCCCCCTCTGACTTTTGTAATAAGCCAAGAAGGGCAAGAGCACATGTGGTGCCTCTCATATTTCCAAGAATCCTATCCACATTCCCAGGCTGTACAAACTGAAAAGTATCCGTTATAACTGGACAAGCAGAGGCCAGAGTTAAATCCAATGGATCTGTATCAATCATAGCATCCAAGTCAGAGTGGATCTGAGAGATTTTATCTGCATAATACTAGTGAAATTGATCCCAGTGGGCTGTTGAGTAGTCTGGATTTTTCTCTCTTGAGCCTGTGTTTGTAAAAGACCTCTGACCACTTGAAGCAGCTCTGCTGGCCGGCTCCCTGCAGACTCAATAGAGACAGAAAAGAATGTTGTCTTTGCTGCCTCTGTTGCCACAGAGTAGGCTCTCAAATAAGTTCTAGCCTGTGTTCAATCATATGCATTCTGAGTTTTCTGCCAATGTCACTCTAGTTGCCCTTTTCACATGTTTCATTGCCACCAGTTCCCTGGAAAACCAGGGCGATGGTTTGGCTCCGTTACATGAGAGGGGACATTTAGGGGCAATCGTGTCCACTGCCCTGGCCATTTCTGTATTACAGAAATCAGCCAGGACTTTGACAGGACCACTTGTCAGGGCATCAGCCTCCTGGGGTGGACCATCTTAATGGGTCCCCCATCCCTGCAGAGATTCTGAGTCCCAGTGACTCTAAACCCCACCAGGTAGATAGATAGTTCCCCTATTCCTGGATCACACTCACCCCAGCCATCACAGAAAACAAGGTCTAGAGAGTGCCCAGCAGTGTGAGTAGGGGCAGATATCACTTGGGACAGGCCCATGGTTTTTATAGCAGACATGAAATCCTGAGTGGCTCCTGACAGGACGGTTTCAACATGAATATTGAAATCTCCCAGTACTACAAGCTGGGAAAATACCAACACCAATCCTGAAATCACTCCAGCTAGTTCAGGAAGGGAGAATGTTGTGCAGTGGGATGGGTGGTACATGAACAGAGCCTGTAATCTGTCTTGCCCCCACCCCCCAGCTTCAGGTACACTCAAATCCAGAGAACTGTGGGATAGGGCATCTGTCCAAGGGGATGGAATTTTGGTAGACTACTGCAACTCCACCTGCCTAACCTCCAAGTCTCACCTGCTGCTGAACAGAGAACCCTGGAGAACAAAACTGAGAGAGATTAATCCCCCCCATCCTCATCCAACTAGGTCTCTGTGATGCATGCCAGGTTGACATGCTCATCCATGATCAAGTCTATCATCTACTACAGATTTTCTCAGGAATTTTTTTCATGTTGTTCTATATATTCCAGTGTGTATAAATGTGAAGGCACACCAATAAGTATATAATTTATTACTTTTGATGGTAATGTGTATGCTAAAAGATACACGTTCCTCTTACTTACTATAGCGTGGAGAAGACAGTGGGTTTAAATGGAGAATTATAAGAATCCAGTGTTTTGAGAATTATAAGAATCTAATGTCTAAATTTTTCTGCATGTTTTGGTATGTACACACACACACACACATATGGGAAGTTCATCCACAGGACAAAATCATTCTCCATCCTGCAAAGCATTCTTATCTCTCACACCATTATTTTAATAGTTCAATAGTTAATAGTATTAGCTGCCAGCAGCACCTCTTCACCAGGGCTCTTTGGTGCTATTTTATTCTCAGAATTGTCTTGAACATGCATTTGCTGCTGTTCTCTTTTCTTCTTCCTCCTACAGCTTCTTACATTACTCCTCTTCCCTGCCAGATTTGATCCTCTGAATGTTTTGCATGCTAGATAGGCTAGAGAAATAAATTTCTAAACTACCTGCTTGATTCGTTTTTAAATAACCTGAATATTGTTTAAATCTCTGAAGAAAGGCATGTTTCCTGAAGCTAACTCTCCTGGTGTGATGATATATGCAAATATGTTTATTACATGAATAATTTTTTCTCTTCGTGTGGTGAGCAGCCCAGACTCTTTTTTCGTTGTGTTATGTAGTCTCTTATGAACTTGTGTATTAGGGCAGCAGTTGAAAGTATTAACCATGTTTTTCTCAGGATTTCTTACTTGAGACTACTTTAGTAGGAACTTGGTATATCGCTTGACTATGAGTAATCAAGGTAGTTCAGGACACTGATTCATGCTTTGGCACTTTCATCTAGTTAGAGGCTAATGTCAGTTTTTAAAAATTAAATCCAGATGGTTAATTGTGTCTCTAGAAAAACACAAAACACGGATATAGTTTATAAACTAGTGAAATGTTATTTTGCTTGGTTATATAATTGACCAGAAACCTGGTTTTTCAAATCTGTAAACACTAAGGAAAGTTGATCTTCATAGATTCATATAGACACTCTTTCAAAAAATAAAATATATCCAGGCCAGACAGATGGGAAGAGTAAGTGTATGAAAGAGATTGAACTAGAGTTACAAATGCAAGTGAAAGACTGGTTTTTGACCTACTTATTCTAGATTGCAATTAATGTTCAGAATTTTGGCAAGGTATAGGACTGTACTGAGAGCACCATCTTGTGGCAAATGAAGGTAACATGAATACATTGAAACACACTCCCAAGGCACATCAATCTCCCATTTTTAGGATTAGGATATAGAAAACTTTAGTTAGACATAACTTCCCCAATAAGTGTACGTGTGTGTTTTTGCAGTATTAAGATTATTTGAAAGATGAATCAATAGTACTAAAAGTATTTGAGAGATGAATCAATTAACATTTTGAACATCTGATATTTAATCCATTCAGAAAATACTGAGTTTGCATAAATTCCATTGAATGCGGTGAATATATTGTGCATAAATACTTGTAGGATTTGACTGCATGGCTAGTATGGTAATTTATACATCAATACATCAGAGCCATGATCCTGAAGTTGACATGGGAGATACGTGAACAAGTCTATGAAGGATAAGACGTCATTATAACCCACCATGTTGTTTTTACAACATTTTTGCAAATTCCTCTTAAAAATACAATGTAAACACAGTTGTTATTAGTAGTATTTATTATAATTATTTATCTCACCTTTCTTCCAAAATTGGGACTTCTTTGGCAGTGGTAGAAGAGAGGATTTTATATGTAGAGATCATGACTGATGTCAGCCCTTGGTCATTCTTATCACATTTGCAGCTGACACCAAATTAGGAGGGGTAACTCACACTCCAGAGGACAAGATCAGAATTCAAAATGACCTTAACAGATTAGAGAGCTAGGCCAAAACTAACAGAATGAATTTCAAATATTCTATTATGCTTTGGTCAGACTCTATCTGGAATACTGTGTCCAGTTTTGGAATGTGTCCAGTGGAGAACAATGAATATGTTGAAAGGCCTGGAATCCATTCCATATGAGAAATCGCTTACGGAATTGGTTATGTTTAGCCTGGAGAAGCGGTGACATGATAGCTATGTTTAAATATTTCAAAGGATGTCATGTGGAAGATGGGGCAAGCTTGTTTTCTGCTGCTCCAGGGACCAGGGCAAGGAGCAATGCTTTCAAACTTCAGGAAAAGCGATTCCAGGAAAAGCGATTTGGAAGAACTTTCTTATGGTAAGAGGAATTTGACAGTGGAATACACTGTCTTGAAGGGTAGTGGAGTCTCCTTCTTTGGAGGTTTTTTAAACAAAGTCTGGATGGCTATCTGTTGGGAATGCTTTGATTATATATTCCTGCATGACAGGGGGTGGGACTTGATGGTCCTTGTGGTCTTTTACAGATATATGATTCTATGATTCTGTCTCTAAACTGATCCTCTGAGACAGCATTTAGCCAGATAAGTTGAGTGTACAAACATAGTCCAGGATTTAGAAGGCCAATGAAAACTGGTAAGCACGTAGGCCTATTCCCTTTAACTGCAAGTTCAATTTCATAGCTCCTGCCTTCTGAAAAGTTTCCATAAGCTTCTTATGGAACCACTCCCTGGTTTCTGCTTGCTCTCTTTAGTGAAAATTAGATTGTCACATTCTAATGTTCCTCTATTTTTCTTGTGTAGCTTTTACCAACATTTTTAAAGCTAAAATAAGGTGCTGAAGGAGTTCTTCATCTAATGCTCCATCATATTCTTTTTTGTGGTGAGAACTCAGAATGATGGAGAAAGATGACACTGTGGTAGTTGTATCAATAACTGGTGATCCAAGCTGCATCACAGGACCCAGTTTAACTGGCATTGCATATTACCTTTGTTTAAAAAAAAGGAACACAGATGAGTCCCCTTCCTCTTTGCCTTTGGGAAATATTTTAAGTTTCTTTCTTTGATCCTTTTCATTCATCACAGCTATAATCTATTTAAAAAAAGGTTATTGTCTTAACAAACAAACAAAATATTTATTTAAAAACATTTAGTGTCATATTAGGAGAGAGAGCAGCAGTGCCTTCAAAACATTATTAAAATTGTGGAGTGTTTGTTTTGTGTTCATCTGACATAAAGCATTTTTCATATTTTTGTATGTTTTGGGGGCTTTTGCTGTGGTTTTGGGGCATAAATATTTACAACATTTTTGTTTTAAAAAATGGGGGTTGGGGGCATTGAGGTAAAAATGAAGTACAGAGCCACATGTAGCCTAGCGACCACCTTTCCTCGCCCCTGATATAGAGAGTGAAGAGGTCCTATTAGAAATGCTGAGATCTGCTGCCAGTCAATGCCAAGATTACTAAACCCAGCCCAATCTACCACAGCCCTAGTACGGTGTTGGTCATTTTTAATCTGGTTTGTCTCATCTCATGGCACATTTGTTGCCTTTACATCCAATCAAAGAAAAGATTCAAAGCCACATGGCTCCACAAGCAAGGGCTACCTCAGTTTATGATTGCATGTCTTCTACACTATGACCCTTTTTGCACCTTACCTTTTCGTGCTGCTGGGTTGGGGTCCTCGCACGAGAAGGCTTGGAAGGAACGCTGCCGTTTCCCTGCTGCTTGGGCTCCGCAGCTCCTTCCTCGTTGCATGAGCACCCTGTCTCTTCCATTCGAGTGCAGCCCGGGACCTCACAATCTGCACTGAGGAGAGGACGCACGACCGGCCTGGCTCCCGACGCACTGCACGCCAGGTAAGTGTGCGTGGGGCACTGGAGCGACATGTAAGCGTGCAGCATTTTCAGCTTTAAGCCGAAAATGAAAAGGTGCATGCCCGCTCTGCGTCTGGCCCTTGAGTGTCATGTAAACGTGAGTGCATCATGCAGACTGCTTCTCACATTTACGCGATGCTCAAGGGGCCCTCTCGCTTCCAAAACGCCATGCAAAAAGGGCCTATGTGAAGGCCAATTTCACATTTCACATCTTACACAGGACATAATGGGCAGCAACGATGAATGTTTTTGTACTTGTTCTTTATAGTGGCAAATCCATGCATTTACCTATATGTGGGGATTGGTAGTGCCACCCACTGGGATTAGTTGACTGGTCAATTTAGCTGTGTCCAATGTTCTTGCCATTCCAGTTTGTTCTATAGGTTCCTTCTTCCACTGCTCTCTTTTCATGAACCTCTTGCTATTTTTTTGATCTGCTTTGTAACCTACCTCCCTGACTCGAACTCTATTTTTCTCAACATGACAGCTTGCCGCAGCTCTAAGCTCTACCGTCAGTTCTGTTCCTCTCTCTTTTCTGCCAGGCATAGCACAGATAGAGGTAGGTAGATGAAATGGATGCTTCCTTCTTCAGAGAATGGGTCTGAGCAGGTTGAACATAGGGCAGACCTCCTTGTAAATGGACTGGGAAAGTGGGCGACCCAATGCTGCCAAGGAGGTTCTCCACTCCCTTCAACGATACATTCTGAAAGAGCAGATATTTATAGAAATTGAGCAGTCCATACCTGGACCATACCTGGACAGGCTACTGCAATGTGGTGGTTTTCTCCAATATGTTCTCATCCAGGTTTCAGGCTGAAACATCTCCTTGAGCAATGAAAGATCAGCATGTATTGTAGGGACTTTGATCATCCAGGTTAGACAATGACTCTTATGAAGAGGAAGAGCTACAAAAAATTGGACATTTTTCTGGGGAATGGCAGTCTTTGCTGGCTACAGTGCTCAGCTTGTAACCTTGCTTCAGCTCCTGCAGCAAGCTTGAAGGTCTGACTCATGGTTTTCATTCCTGCCTCTCACTTGACAACTGCCTATAGGCAAGCTCTGACACCTCTGACATTTCTTACCATTTTAGAGGTGAAGAAAGAAAAATGAAAGACCAAGACTTCATTCTCAAGATTAGCTCAGGAATTGCTCCCCAGCTCCCCACTGACAAAGTGGGGAACCTTAGTCTAGACTTCCTTTCCTTCAACACAGCTGGAGGAAAACACAAGCTGACAGGATGACTTCAGTTTAGAGAATTCTGATTCACAGCTTTGATTGTAAGCAAGTACCACTAGAAGAAAAATACTTTGTTAGATAAGATTATACTCTGCATTGTACCACACTGTTTCTCACACTATTTCTCTGTTTTCACAAGTGCTTGTTGCATTTAATAAAAACAAGTGACTCATAGAAAAGCTATACTTTAAAGCAAGAGTATTATACACTCAACATCAAAGTGGAACACAGGGGTTTTTTTATGCCAGTTTGAATGTATTAAACTGCCAATGAGGCAGTGCTTCAGCTGGCAAATACTGGGCATCATGAATGGGCAGCAAGATATTATTTAATTTGTTGATACTATACTTTTACTGACAGAGAAGAGGAGAGAGGCTTGATGAACTGTCTCTTATGGCTTTGAATCCTGTGCATTTTAATTTGGGTCATGATGGTAGGTGTCATTTCCTACTACACTTCAGAGGTGTCTTAGGTATGCTCTATCTCCCAGCACTATAGTTTAGACATATATACAATGTATGATGACATATGTGACCTTCAGAACACTCATTTATCATGAAAGCAGTTCTTTATTGGGAAAAGATTCTCTAAGGAAGAAAATAAATACAAAAAAATGTAATTCCCATCTCTTCCGTTTCTTTCCCATGGAAAAATGCCATTTCAGTTTGTCTTTATGTAGCAGAGAAAATGACTGTGAAGTCATAATGCTCAGAGTGCTCTTCATAAATGGTGCAACTATTTTACACAAGTATGCTTGATCATTTATTTAGAATAAAAGCTACTTTGCTCTTTCTGTAGGATACCTTTATAATAAAAGTAATAACTCCTAAGAAATGATGTGCGGTTAACTGATACATGAACTGGAGACTATTGATATCTGAATGTTCTGATATATGTTCATGGAAGAAGAACATGCTGTCTCCGATTATTACATTTCTGAGTAGCAGCACTGTTTGAATGGGTATCTTGACTCACCTGGAATGGCTTTCTTATTTCTCAGAAATAATGAAGAAGCTAGAGAACAAACAGCATAAGGACAGAAAGAAAAGATGGCAACATGCCTAGTTCCAAACAAAGGCACAGAAACAAGAAAATGAATGCTGAAGATCTGAGAAACACAGGATGTTCTGTACCTGGGAAAAAGATCATAGAATCATAGAATCATAGAAATGTAGAGTTGGAAGAGACCACACGGGCCATCCAGTTCAACCCCCTGCCATGCAGGAACACCCTCAAAACACTCCCGACAGATGGCCATCTAGCCTCTGCTTAAAAACCTCCAAAGAAGGAGACTCCACTACACTTCAAGGCAGCATATTCCACTGCCGGACAACCCTGACTGTCAGGAATTTCTTCCTGAGGTTCAGGTGGAATCTCCTTTCCTGCACCTTGAATCCATTGCTCCTTGTCCTGGTCTCTGGAGCAGCAGAAAACAAGCCCTCTCCTTCCTCTAAGTGGCATCCCTTCAAATATTTAAACATGGCTATCATGTCCCCTCTTAACCTTCTCTTCTGCAGACTAAACATACCCAGCTCTCTAAGTTTATCGTCATAGGGCATAGCTTCCAGGCCTCTCACCATTTTGGTTGCCCTCCTCTGGACTTGCTCCAGCTTGACCATGTCCTTCTTGAATTGGGGTGTCCAGAACTGGACAGAGTATTCAAGATGAGGTCTAACCAAAGCAGAGTAGAGGGGTACCAGTACCTCCCTCGATCTAGACACCATACTCTTATTGATGCAGCCGAGAATTGCATTGGCTTTCTTGGCTGCCGCATCACAGTGCTGACTCCTGTTCAGCTTGTAGTCTATTAAGACTCCTAGATCCCTTTCACATGTACTGCTATCCAGCCATGTTTCCCCGATCCTATATTTCTGTATTCCATTTTTTTCTACCTAAGTGTAGGACCTTACACTTCTCTCTGTTGAATTTCATTTTGTTAGCCTTGGTCCAGCTCTCCAATCTATCCAGGTCATTTTGAATTTTGATCCTGTTCTCTGGTGTATTAGCAACCCCTCCCAATTTGGTATCATCTGCAAATTTGATGAGCATGCCCTCTATTCCTTCATCCAAGTCGTTGATGAAGATATTGAACAGCACTGGGCCCAGGACAGAACCTTGTGGCACCCCGCTAGTCACTTCTCTCCAGGATGAGAAGCAGCCATTTGTGATCACCCTTTGGGTTCGGTTGGTCAACCAATTACAAATCCAACTAACAGTAGCCCTGTCCAGCCCGCATTTTACTAGCTTGAAGATATGAAAAGATATGAGAGAGCAAACACTAAAATGTTAACAGAGTAGCCTTTTTAGCAGCAATGCAAATTATTGTTTTAAACATTGAAAAATCAGTTCCACTAAATGTTACATATATCATTATCTGTACCTCTGTCTAGCAATCTATCAGTCCACAAATGAATTTAATGAAGTTGTACTACCAACATTCTCCACTGACAACTAGCATATTCCAATCTTCTTCTCAAACAGTTAAGATGTTTCATCTGCTGTGAAGTACCATATTTGCTGGCATATAAGATACTTTTTTCTCCACAAAATAGCCTTTGAAAATGGGGTGCATCTTATATGCTGGGTGCATCATTATGAGCCCTCCTTTTGCCCCCCTTTCTCCATGCCAAGGCAAAATGCATAGGAAAGGGAGAGGTGAAAGGAGCACTCACGCAAAGCTTCCCCCACCCCACTTCCCTTTTGCTTTGCCTTGGTGGAGAGAATCTTACAATTGGAATATTTTGATTTGGGTGGCACAACTTTTTATGGTGTAACACAATTAAAGTTAATGCAATTTTTAATAATAATTTTGTAAGGTGTGCTTTACTCAGAGTGTGGAATAAGTACAAACAATGATTGTATCCTAAAGTGTTTTTGTGGGTCTCTCTCCATGAAGCTCTCTTTTCAAAAGAAATAATAATCAGAGATAAATGGATAACATATGATGCTTTAATTAATGTGGAAGGAATCCAAATACAAATCAAGTGAGGAGCTGAATGCAAGGGGTATAGTATAAGATGGTTTTCATACAGGCAGATATTTGAAAGATTTAAAATGTAAAAAAAATTCTGATCCATATGGATCAAAAGGAAAAAATGTGGACAAAAGACTTGAAAAGATTCGACTTATGATTTGAAATAAAGTTTTATAAAAAGATGTTCAGTTAATATCTTATCCTGAAAAACTTTCTAAAATGTATAAAGGCTCAACTAGTTGTTGGAAATGTGATCAATCAGAAGGGACATTTTATCATATGTGGTGGACTTCTCATAAACCAAAGAAATTCTGGGTGATGAGACACTGTCTGATGGAGAATATTTTGAAGATTAAAATTCACCTATTACCAGAACTGTTTCTGCTGGGACTGATAAATAGATTTACAAGAATTATGTAAGAGTCATACAATACATAACTGTGGTAGTGAGAATATTTGGTGTTCAGAAGTGGAAAGATCTCACAATTTCATCTCAAGAAGATGAAGTTACTGGATATCACAGAGATAGATAAATTGATGACCTAATTAAGGAATGGTTCTCTTACTGATTAGAAAAAAATTAGGAAAGGATTATATTGTTTTTAAGGTCAGCTGGAGGAATACAAGCAGCAAGAGGGTTTGATTAACTGGAAACTGTTTGGAAACTTCAGTGGTTCAAAATATGGCAGCCAGAATGCTGACGGAGGCCAGTTACAGGGAGCATATAACTCCTTTGCTAAAACAGTTCTACTGGCTACCTGCTTGTTTCTGGTCACAATTCAAAGTGCTGGTTATGACCTATAAACTCCTAAATGGCTTAGGTCCAGGCTATCCGAAAGACCATATCTCCCTGTACAAACCAGCTAGAGTCTTAAGATCTGCTGGGGAAGGCTGTCTCTCTGCCCCACCACCATCTCAGGCTCACTTGGAGAGGACACGAGAGAGAGCCTTCTCAGTGGCTACTCCTACCCTCTGGAAAGCTCTTTCGCAGGAGGCTAGGTGTGCCTCCTCTCTGAACTCCTTTCATTGGCAGGTGAAAAGTTTTCTTTTTAAACAGGCTTTTACATGAGCTCGGCAGCTTTATTTATTAACTTCTTGTAAATGAAATATCGTTTTAAGTGTTTTTATGACTTTATATCATTTTAATGTTTTTAATTGTTTTAAATGTTTTTAATGTATTTAATGTGTTTAATGTTTTTAATATGTTCTAATGTGTATTTATTGTTGGGTCTCAGTTCCTGGAGAACGGTGGCCTACAAATACAATAAATAATAATAAATAATAAATTTAAATCACAAGCACTACATCTGAAATCTTAACAATCTTAAAATTTTATTTTGATAAAATATTTGATACAAACGCAATGTACTTAGTGCACTGGTATTTGTATGTATGATGTATGAATTTTAGCTGTAACTATAATTGTATACTATTATTATTTTATAATAATTTTTACATACTTTTATTTGGTCTGTGACCATATATAAACAGATAGATGGATTGACTGATTGATTGACATGATCTTATTACAGTCATCCCTCCACATTCACTAGGGTTAGGAGCACAGGACCCCGTGAAAGTGGAAAAACCATGAATAACTCTTGGCCTTCCCAAACCATATTTAACACACAAAAAAGTATGATCACCATATTCAACCCACTATGGATTCCTTTGAGGCATCAGAGTTTCTCCACAAGGCAGAAGTGGCTGGCTGGTGGGGTTTACTGCCACCTCCACTGCTGCCTCACACCATGTTTAATAGGGACTAACAAGACTTCTTTGCAGTTTTTCAGTCTCACATAGCTTGCAGTCCCTATTAAAAATGGCATGGGGAAGCAGCAGAGCTGACAGCAAATAATTCGTGAATAATCAGATCCACAGAGGTGAAGCCCACAAATGTGGAGGGCTGATTGTAACACCAAACCACAAATTAAGTGGACCAATAGAGCAGTTGCAAAGAACTGTTACAGGTCCAGGGTGCAATCATCTGTCTTGGGGGCCTTCCAAAAATGCAAAACAGAAAACAAGGGAATGAACAAAACCTGAAAGTCCCCTTCAGTTTTTGAAAAACTTTTAAAAAAAGTAGTCCCTGCAACTCATTTAAAACATGAGTTCTTGCTCCTGGAGGCTTTCATATTCACACACGCAGAAAAGTGTAATCCAGAATGCTTGGAGGTTCCAAGGCCCATAAAAACTGTTTTGGGAAGGGCATGTGCATTCTGTGGTCACAGGTTGCCCACTTCTTTCCCTTTTGGCTTTTCATCCTCCCACCCTCCACCTCTCAAGTCCATTCTACTTTTTACCCTCACACTTCTCAGTATGGTAACATCAGAGCTTGGAGCCAAGAGATGCAGCTAGCTAATTTCCCACCTTCCTATCCCTGCCTATGCCATCCCCTCTATTCTGCATATGACATTCTTAAAAACAAAAAAACAGAAACAAGTCTAATTGAGGTTAATGAATAAAACAGGATTTACTAGTAATCTTTGAAAATCACATTTCTCCCCAGGGACAGGGGAGTCAGAGATGATGCGATGATTCAATTGTGCAGGAAAAAAAAGTTCTGCATATGCTCAAACGTACTGAAAACATTTCTGAATTCTGGGGCTTCTGGGAGAGAATTCTAAATGCCCCTCCCTAAACAGCAAACCCCAGGATTCCATAGGATGTTGAGTATGGAATAATAGCACTATTAATAATGTAATGTGGAAATGTAGCCTGCCCTTTCAGTGGAACTGAATCTCTGCATTCTCCCTGGCTTCTTAATCCCAATAAGAAATGTGATCTGCATACAGCAAGTGTTTTTTCACTTAATTCAATGGGATTTAATTTGGACTAAATATTTTTTAATGAAAGGACATTGGCAAGAAGCGGACGGCATGGATGTAGCCAGCTGTATCTTTTGAGTACAAGCACCAGCCTTTACAATTGCCTCAAGGTGTGTGATCCACTGAAGAAGGGGATGGAGAAAACCAGTGTGAGGGCTTAGGGAAAAGCCTAAAAAAAATTGTGTATGTATATGTTTATACTGCATGACTAGTCTCTTCTAAAGGATTGTCCAGGAAGGTATACATCTTTGCTGATCTTTCAGGAAACTGCACATTCTGTTTTATATCCCACAGGCTTCTTGGGAGCTGAGTTGGGTTTTACCCATACAAAAGTAATAGAGTTGTGAGCAGGAGAACTGGAATATAGTAAAACTTTGGTCACCCTAGTAGTGTCTGCAAAGAATTTTTCATGGAAGGGTTTGTTAAGCTGGCATTTGTTTGACTCCCCTCTTGGATATGGAAACCCACTGGGTGACCTTGGGCAAGTCACATTCTCTCAGACTCAGAGGAAAGCAAAGGCAAAAACCCCTCTGACCAAATTTTGCCGAGAAAACCTTGTGATAGGTTCACCTTAGGATCACCATAAATCAGAAGTGACTTGAAGGCACATAACAACAAGTAGTTTTTTGATCTTCTCTGGATTTTGCCTTTAATTATCTGAAATGTTTATTGTATGACTCAATATGGCCATATAATATAATATAATATTGTTGATTATAGCATGCAGCAACTAACTGTGTCCTATCTAATTTGCAAGGCTTGGGAGAAACTGAAGCCTTGAAACTGGCAGGGTGAATCATATCAAGAAGAACAATAGGAGTGGGCAGAATGCCTATCTGGCAGATTTGGGTACAGTCTCCAGTGGCATATCCAGCTTCCTGTGAACAACAGGATGGTGTGTGTTTCTTCCTTCTGAGTGCAAAGAAGTTGAGACTATTTTCTTTTTGCTATGTGACGGTCTGTTTTCCCCAGTTGGCTCTCATTTGTTGAAAGGATAAGCAGCAGCGCTGAGCAATTTTTTCAACTATATCCTCAGTGTCTATAGGGTGTTAATCTATATTCATTTTTCAGGGAGAAAGCCAGGAACTTATATTCAATTTGACTTACTTTTAAATAAACATATACAGGATTGTGCCATCAGAGGTCAATTGTACGTTGGTGATGTCTGGGTGTAATTTGAAATGTAATTTACTCAGTGTTAAACATGATGTCTTGCCTGCAGCTCACTGTTAGGTTTCTTTATTTAATGATAAGCTGGGAATGATCTTTATGCAGTATTCAGCACAAGATGAGACTTAGCACAGCAAGAATTTCACGAAAGGAAGGTAAAAGCCTCCATTTACAGCCAAATAAATACTAGCAGGATTAGCCTTTCAATCTCCATGTGCAGGATTTGGCCAGAATACTATTTGGATTTTAATTCCTTATTGGTTATGGGATACTACAGTGGAACCCCCACAACTAAGGGAAAGATACCAAGAGAATGAGAGGATGAGGACAAGAGAGAAGGGAGTTTCAGGGGACTGTTGCTGCATTATTCTGTCTAATGATAGGACTGGCCCTGGGTTAGAGATCATAAGAAAAGATAAGGGAATATTATTGGAGAAATAGTCTTGACACAGAATAGGCTTTGCTAGCACAGGATACAATCTGCAAGAAACTGACCTTTGGTTTGTTTACTCATTCCTACCTATCCAAACTTACAGATAAAGTGTTTGATTTCTAAGAAAGGGAATATGTAAACAGTTCCTCTAAAAGTGTTCATTTTCACTTTCATTTCTTCTCCTTTGAGAAGTGCAGATACATTTAGAAACTTGGGAGGGATTCTGGAAGCAGCACCAAGCCACAGCACTGAACAGAAACAAGCAACCACAGTAAGACCAAAGAGTGTGTTGCACATTCAATTTTCTGCCGTAGGCAGTATTTAGCAATAAGTACGTTTCATAGTATGTGCCTGTCATTTTCTTTTCCTGAAGCAGCGATTCAGCTTCATAGCTGTTCTTTCTGTACTTCTGTGTTTCTGGTAATAATTGACTAAACACACTGTAAACTGTTTAGGGAATGCTTAGCAGTATAGAAATGCAATTGCTATTGCTAACTGCTATAACAGTTTTTGTGTTTTTCTTGATAGTGGGGAGCATGTGTATGTGCACATATGTCTCCACTTCCTACATATGAAGCTTCTCTGCTTTTTAAAAACTCACACTCTTCTTTTCTCATTTATCATATCACAAATTTAGCACACCTTCCTTTGTGTTATACAGTCTTTCCTCTACATTTGTGGGTTTGATCTTTGCAAATTTGATTATTCGTGAGGCAGGTGCTAGCCTTCCCCCACATTATCCTCCTCCCATCCCTTGAATTCCTCACCCCAGACTTGGGAGGCTTGTGTTTAAAATGGAGATTTTTTCCCCCTTTTGAGTGAGAAAAGCCCCCTCCCACATCTCAAGGTGTGGCCTCTCTGCCGTGTGGTTACACATTCTGTGTATTGGCTACTGATTGGTCAGGTGCTCTCTTTGTTCCTACTCCTCTTTTCTCAAGATAGTGGCAGGAAGTAATTAGAACTCCAGAATTCCCTTTTTCTTTGTCTGAGAGGAAAGTACTGTTAAGCCTTTTTTTCTCCCCCACCTAAGCCAGGGCCAGAGGCAAAGGAATGGGAGACGAATCATGGGGGAGACTTATTCACAGTTTTTCTACTTTCGTGAGGGTTCTGGGACCTGAACCTTCACAAATGTGGAGGGACTACTGTATATTGTGATTATTCACTTTTGTGCCTCCTTCATTTATTTATTAGGTGTTGGTTGTTGTGTGCCTTCAAGTCAAGATCCAGCATGGTATAGTTGTTTTGGCACTGGACTATAACTAGAGACCAAGGTTCAAATCCCATCTTCAGCATGGAAGCCTACTGGTTGGCCTTTGGCAAATCATTGTTAACTAGGCTATATACCCCTACTCCATGATATGGTTTGATTGGCAAATATTAATTGGCATGAAATAGAAATTATATCCTGTTATGGCTGAGAAGCCTGCTGGCAAAGAGAAACTGGCTGCACATATGCATGGCTAGGTCACAGTCAGAGAAGGTCCAGTGATGATGGCTTTGCAAATGTCTTCCAATTACTCGACCTTTAGAAACAACAGTACCCAAAACTGCCTCCATGGAATGACTGATTGTCTTCGATTTTCTTCCTTTGTTCACCAAAACTCCCTTTTTGTCCCGTCACCTGTCCCACCACTAAGGAGCAATCACGATTCCCGTCAGTCCTTTGTCACCTAATGCTAAGGCCATTAGCTCATTCCAGACCCCACTGTCCACTCTGCCAGAGAGCCACTAACACCTTCCCCATCAGGGTGAAAAAAGAGTATTTAAACCATGGCTCTGAACCAGACAACTCATAGTATGTAATACTCTGGACATAGGCCATCAGTCTGCTGCTCCAATTCCTGTTCTTGTACTACCCTTGGACTCTTAGTCTAGGCCACATTTCTTCATCTCTTCTGTTGAGATAGATAAATATCGCCCACTAAATATCACCCACTTCACCCTAAGGTCTTGCTATCCAATTTTTCCTTCCTTTCCTTTTGTTAGCCTTGTATGATTGCAAGACTGCTTGGATCTTGTGTGTGTGTGATTGTTGATTCCCCGAACAAAACAATATTAGTTGAATCTCCGACTGGTATTCCTGCATTCGTACCAGTATACACAAGTGTAAAAGATCCTGATAGGTTATTCCCCTCTTGCAGGCCTCCCTGTAGAGCTAATATTCCCCACTGTTCCATGGAGGCACTGGTATCGTGAGTAATATCAGTCTCTCAGACTCTGAGGAAGGCAAGGGAAACTCCCTCTGAATAAATTCTGCCAGGAACCCCCTGTGATAGATTTTCTTGAGAGTGACCATAATGTTAGAAATCACTTGAAGTCTGACACATGGTGACACTATCACAGGGCTTTTTTTTTTTTTTTTGATAAAAATTGCTTTCCTCCAAGGCTGTGACTTGCCAAGGTAGCTCAGTGGGTTTCCATAGCCAAGAGGTGATTCAAACCCTGTGTCCCAGAGCCCTGGTCAGACACTCAAATTTGTAATCAATTATGTATTTCTGTGACAGATAATGGGAGGCACGAACTCTTCTAATTCTGCAGCAGACAAGCTCAGTCCTCACTCTGTCGCCATTCAGACAGGTAAGAAATGACTGGTAGTCATTCTCAAGCAATTAGTTCCCTTCCAAGTAAAATTATTCATGTTAAGCATCCTTTTCCAAATACGTATTTCAAGTAACCTGGGTCTAAGGGGAACATATATTCCCAGTTGCGGTGGGATTTATTTAGTGATTCCACAGCCAACAGACTTGCAGATCAAGCCCATGTTAATATTCCAGTGATCAGTCACAAAAGAAATTATGCTCAATGTGAGATTAGGAACTGAGAAAAACCATGTGCTATCACAAATAGCATCATTTACCTATTTGAGAGAACATCTCTCATCTGGGTTGTTAATCAGAAGAAACCACATAGTAAACATAAGCTATCAGTCTCTTCCTTTTTCCTGTCTGGCAGCAGTTGCTGGGGAGGAAAAAAGAAAAGAAAATAAGAAAGTGGAATTTTCCAGCTAGGTGAACCAAGGTACTGCATCTGCCCTCCAGTGTCCGGTTCTCTTTTCCACGTATACATTTAACATCATTAATAGATTATTCTGATAAAAAAGGGTCCTTTGTAATTTTTAAAAATGCCTGTTCTGGATTTTTTATACATTACTGATGTGACATGAGGGGTGTGCACTGACTACTGGATCGAATTTGGATCCTGATTCAGCATTTTGTAAAAAGGCCCACTTGTGTTTGGACTAATTCAAACACAGACTACGATATGTCCATCAGTGCATACTATGATGTAAAATACCTATATTATAATAAATTACATAAAAAAGAAATATTATTCATAGGTTATACCAATTGGGGTACTGTCTTTACAACATTAGCACATTATAAGCACTTTTAAAAATTTATTTATTTATTTGTATCCCGCCTCTCCATATGGATCGAGGCGGTGAACGACTTACAAATAGCATGTATTTCGAAACATTTCTATACATGCCCCCAACAAGCTGGGTACTCATTTTACCGACCTGCGAAAGGATGGAAGGCTGAGTCAACCTTGGAGCCGGGCAGGATTGAACTCACAACCTTGTGGCTTGCAGTACTGGCATTTAACCACTGCGCCACCACTGTTTTTGTTGTGTACCTTCAAGTTGTTTCCAACTTAGGCGACCCTAAGGTAAACCTATCACAGGGTTTCTCTGGGGCTGAGAGTGTGTGACCCCCCTAGTGTGCCCAGTGGGTGCCACCTTTCTCCAGCCATAGGGATCAAACTGGACCAAAACTAAAAACAAGATCCACTAACAACCTAACAATAACATTAAAACTCAAATTTTCAAAAAATCAAATTCTAACCATTAATTTATTTTTTAAAAAGTATAATTCAAAAGCATAACATAGTTAAAAAGAATGGAGCACCCCTCCTCCATAAAAACGCTTCTTGCATGCATTTACTCATTAAAAGCCTGTTTAAACTAAATTTTAAAAAAGGGAGGGGGATGACGCCTTTGCCTGGCAAGAGCAGAGAGAAGGCCAGCCAAGGCAACTGTGGACTGAATTGCAATGAAATAGGTGGCTACCTATTTCATTGCAATTCAGTCCACAGTTGACTTGGCTGGCCTACTCTCTGCCCTTGTCAGGCAAAGGCATCATCCCCCTCCCTTTTCAGAGGCCGGCAGTGGAGTCTGATGTCCCCCACACCACTTAGAAGGAGACAAGTGGGGGAAAAAGAGAATGCAGTAGCTGCTCTTTCTATGCTGTACTGCCCGGGGGGGGGTGTGTGTGACAAGTGAGTAAGGAGACTGAGGGGTCCATTCTTCCTCTGTTATTTAGGTAGCTTTTTCCACCTAGTCCCCCCCCTCCGCTGCGCACGTGCAGGGTCCAGAGAGGGTGAGTAAGACAGACGAAAGCAACAGCATACCCTCCCACATTACACAGAAGAACACTGGGCCTGTGTGGCTGAGAAACACCAGAATGGTCAAGAGGGCAAAAGTTATCATTGAGGGAGAACATAGAAGCTAGGAGAGGATGCTACAGTTTGCTTCTGTCGACAAGCAAAAGCAAGATTCTGAGCCCTCCTCACTCCTCGCCCCCTTAGTTGAATGCCAGCTACTTATGCCCTTTGAACTCATTTTGCAGCAACTGAGGCCATTTCCGCACTACACTCTTATAGTGTGATTATTCCACTTTCAACATCCTATGGAATCCTGGGGTTTGCAGTTTCGGGAGGACTCCATAGGAAGTTGAAAGTGAAATAATCACACTATAAGAGTGTAGTGTGGAAATGGCCTGAGTTTGTTGTGGGCAAAGGTGGAAAGGGGGAAGAGGGGAAAGAAACTGGAACATTTAAAAGCAGCTAAAAAAAGCAAGAGGATAGGAGATAGATTAGGACTGCTGCTGCCAAAACAGGAAAGCTGGAGGGTACCTAATAGCAGCTTTTCCCTGTCCCTGCTTACATCTGTCTTTGCCAGCCCTCAGACTGGCAAAGCTGATGAGGTTTTGACAGACAAGCACACATGGGAACTTCTTGGCTGGCAAATCCCTCTCTCCTTCCCCAGACTCTGCTGAAGGACAGGAGAAAGGAGTGAAAAAGTCTCTAGTAATCTCGCCTCTTCACTCCATCTGCTTCAAAAATAACAGCAACAAGGATCAAACGCTCATTTTTCAAATAAGGGTTTTTAGGTCATGGGGAAAAAAGGGTACTTCTGAATAAATACAAATAAGATTAGGATGCTGGTACTAGGCGATCAGCAGCTGAGACGTCTATATGGTCGCTCCAGGTCCAAGTAAGATGTTGTAAAAACAATTCTTTAAATAGTTTTCAGTGTGAAAGAATGAGAAGCAAAACAAAATCGGTGGTACTGGCTGGAAAAAGTGGGGTGAAGAAAAAAAGGGGGTGAGGAAAACAGGGAGAAACATTGCCTGAAACAAATGTTATTTGAAGTTAAAACACAGAATAGGATTTTTTTTGTTTCGCTTATAGAGTGTATTTTTGCTAGCGAAAAAAAAAAAATCTCTCCAGAAATTGTTCCCAGGGGCTTTCCCCGCAACCTTCGCTTCTATACAGTATTTCCGTAACAGGAAGGGTCTCTGCGAAACACGGGAACAAGGGCGGGTTCTCGCTTCTTATAAAGATTTTCATTTTCACTTTTCCTTCCTGCTTCCGTCGGAGCCCGGCAGAACTTTTGAGCGCAAATCTCCTCCTGGAACGAAAAACAATCGCGGTAAGAGCACGAAATGGGGGTGTCGAGAGAGAAGGACTTGCTGCAGTTATTGCATTTAGAGGGCTGCGGGGAGGGGGCTCCTTCGGTGCTGGAGCTAAAGAAAAAAAAAGCGGCTTGAGTTCCAGCCCAGGACCGTTTCCGCACTACACTCTTACAGCGCGATTATTCCACTTTCAACATCCTCTGGAATCCTGGGGTTTGCAATTTAGGGAGGGGCCGTGTGGCCCCTCCCTAAACTGCAAACCTCAGGATTCTATAGGATGTTGAAAGTGGAATAATCGCGCAATCATCATCATCATCACCATCATCATCATCATCGCACTCTAAGAGTGTAGTGCGGAAATGGCCTAAGAATGTGAGAGGCTAGGTTTGGATTCAGAACTAAACTTAATATTGTACAGACTTTGTCCCCGCTGTCTGCCTAACCTGCGCTATTTGTGCGCTGAGGGTATTTTTTTTCCTTTTCTTTTTTGAAGCAGAGAGAGAGAGAGAATTCATGTCATTGCCATCAATGGGTGATTTCATCCCAGTGCAAGGGGCATATTCAGAGGACAGGTGTTCCTCAAGATTAGAGAAGGAATTGTTCTGTGCCTTCAAGTTGTTCCAGACTTACAGCACTCCTAGGGAGAACCTAACATGAGGTTTTCTTGGGAGGATTTCTTTAGAAGGGGTTTGCCATTGCATTGCTCTGAGGCTGAGAGAGTGTGACTTGCCCAGGGTTGCCCAGTGGGTTTCCATGGCTCAGTTAGTACTGTAAGCTCTGGAATACCGGAGGCCTTGTCAAAACATTCACACCACCACACCAACTCACAGAGCAGGAAGGAACGGACAGTTAAAATCCACCCCTCTCTGCTGCAAAAGTGAAAGTTACCAGTCATTCCTTGCATGGTAAGGGTAAAGATAGAATCAGTGTTGCCATGGCACTTCCAAATAAATATGTGTTGGCTTGGGCTGTGTATGTGGGCTAAAATACACCTGCATCTATGTAGCATACAAGCTAATACTCTGCCTTTTTTACTCCAAAGTAAGCTTTCCCCACTTTTCTTCCCTAATAGAATCACACTTTTCTTTCCCGTGAACATGGTGAATTAAGTTTGCTGTTAAGAGCCATGATCCATATTTCTTTCAAACTTTTTAAGTATATGTAGAATTTTAACTCTGTATGATATAGCATAGCAATCTGACAGCAGTAAGCAGGTATGAACCACTGATTCATTTATTATTTATTAAAATCTTTTAATCCCTCCTCTCTTTAGCATAAGATCTCATAGCAGCAAACAGATCAAACAATATAAACAATTTAAAGAATTTAAAAACTGCCGATAGTAAAACAAGATAAAACATTTTAACAATTCAAACAACTTAAAAGAGCATTAAAAAGATTAAAAGAGTTAAAATCATATTCGTGTTTACAAATAAGCAGAGCTCCAAAGGCTTTAATAAAAATCCACATCTTGACTTGGCACCAGAAAGACACCTATGCTGTTCCTATTTGGGTCTCTAAAGGGAGGATATTATCCAGATAGGGTGTCACATCTGAGAAGAGCCTCTCCAATGTCCTCTAGTGGGACATACTCCCTTTGGTGGGACATAGAACAGAGACCTTCCAGTAGATCTCAGGATTTGGGCAGGCACATGTAAGGAGAACCGCTCCTTTAAGTAATGTGTTGCCAAGCCTAAACTTGATTATCTTTGAATGATGGATTTTCAGGGTTTGTTATGCATAAAGAAGTTAAGGCTGCAATCCTGTAGACAGTGACCAGGGAGTAAGCACTATTGATTTAGTAGGGCTTGCTTCTGAGTCCACATGCATTGAATTGTACAGTTTAAATCTGGAGCAAGAAACGTTGGTCCTCCAAATGTAGTTGGACTGTAGCTCCAGCCCTGCCTCCCCATTGGATGGGTGGGTCACCTAAGAAGACTTTCAACTCCACCAGCATCTGGAGGGTCCTGTAAAAGCTATGCATGTATAATACAGATTTTGTTCTTGTCTCTTCTTTCTTTTTTAGATTAAGAATGGCTGATATTAAATCCCGATTGACCAAAAAGGAGAAGAAGGGACTGCTATATTTATTGGGAAGCAAACACTTAAGCCTTCTATATAAAGGAAGTGTTCATAGGTACAATGCAAATGCATTTCATAACATCTGCAACCTCCAAGGCCCAACTGTAGTTGTGGCATACAATACAAGTGGTTATATTTTTGGAGGCTTTACTGCACAGAGTTATACTTCCTCTGGAGAGTATGCAACTGATGAAAAGGCTTTCCTCTTTAAATTGAAAGGGAAAGAGGAAGAGCTTTGCCCTCTTAAATTCCCAGTCAAAAATGCCAGTCAAGCTGTATATCATAATAGTGGATATGGTCCTTACTTTGGAGCTGGATCTCTAATATTCCTTTCACAAAATGCTGCTGCAGTAGCCACAAATGTTAAGGCTGGCACCTACGTATTCACAGCAGAAGACCTACATGGAAATGACCAGGTTCTTCTAGAATGTGAAGTATATCGATTGGAAGGTGGGTTGAAATAAAGAGATAAAATTTTCTGAATAGAAGCCAGTTGATTTTACATTTTCTTATTTTAAATCTTTTCCCTCAGATGTTGACGAAATGATGGAGAAACCATGGAGGAGGGTTAACTGGACGTCTGGGTAGGTTAATTTGTGACTATGAACCTGAGAGTATCAAAGTGTTATAAATAGATCATAATTGTAATTAACTGTGAACAAATGTGTGGTACCATCTAATAGTAATTGTCAAATCTCTGGAGGGACAGACTGTAGGGCCAAAGAGCCAAACAAAGATCCCAGGGTCTAACATCTGTCATACAAGACAGATTGCTAGCATCCCTTTTGTCTATCTCACCATGGGTGAGGGGATTAAGATATCCTCTGGTGTGATGCCGCAGCCTCCCCTGCAAAAGCCAATTCTGTTCTGGGCTGCATCAACACGATTATAATGTCTTGGTTGATGGAAGTATTAGTGCCAATCTAATCTGCTTTGATCAGATCTCACCTGGATTTCTGTGTATGGTTCTGGGTACCACAGTTCATGACGTATTTTGACAAACTGAAATGAGTCTAGAGAAGGGGAACCAGGATGATAAAGTCTCAAAACCAAGCTTTAAGAGGAGCAACTTGTTAACTGCCATCAAATCGACTTAGACTTATTGTGACCCTATGGACAAGAAGTCTCCAAGTTACTGTATTATCAACTGCCCTGCTCAGGAGTTCCAGATTTGGAGAAGTATCTTTCTTGATTGAGTCTATCCATCTGTAATGTGGTCTTTCTCTTTTCCTGCTGCCTTCTACTATACCAAGCATTATTGTCTTTTCTAGTAAGTCATGTCTTCCCATGATATGGCCAAAGTACACCAGCCTCAGTTTAGTATCTTGACTGCTAGGGAGAGTTCAGGCTTGATTTGCTCTAGGATCCATTGATTTGTTCTTTTAGCAGTCCAGATGTCAAAATCAAAATGAATTCATTTTCTTCTTGTCAGCTTTCTTCTCTTTCTAGCTTTCACAACATACATAGAAACTGGAAATATGATGGCATGGACAATCCTAACTTTAGTATTCAATAATATATCATTACACTTCAGGATCTTGTCTAGTTCTTTCATAGCTCCATTCCCAGGCCCTAGTTTTCCTCTGATTTCTTGTTTGTAGTCTCCATTCTGATTAATGACTGAACCAAGGTATAGAAAATCTTGAACTATTTCAGTGTCTTTATAGTCTACTTTAAGGTTATGTAAATCACCTGTGGTCATTATTTTTGTTTCCTTAGTGTTCAGCCGTAAACCTGCTTTTTGCACTTTCTGTCTTGACTTTCTTCAGTAATTGTTCCACGTCTTTGCTGTTTTCTGGTAGTACTATGGTATCATCTGCATATCTTAAATTATTGATGTTCTTTATTCCAAGTTTCATGCTTCCTTCCTCTGAATCTAATCATGCCTTACTCGTGGTATGTTCTGCATACCAATTAAACAGATAGGG
Source organism: Ctenosaura bakeri (assembly GCA_948474755.1). Classification (NCBI taxonomy): domain Eukaryota; kingdom Metazoa; phylum Chordata; class Lepidosauria; order Squamata; family Iguanidae; genus Ctenosaura; species Ctenosaura bakeri. The sequence continues at coordinate 492,548 of CAOLHI010000835.1, forward strand.
TGATAGAATGCAGCTTTGGTTGACCTCCTTGCCAATTGGAAACCATTCCATTCCTTCATATTCTGTCCCAACAGTAGTCTCTTGTTCTGCATACAGACAATCCGATGTTGTGGCAAGAGCAAATCTCTTCTCATGATTCGCAAAATCAAACGCTTTGCCATAATCAATGAAGCACAAGCTAATTTTCTTTTCAAATGCTTTGGTGTGCTCCATTACCCAACATATGTTTGCAATATGATTCCCAGGGCCTCATCCTTTCCTGAACCCAGCTTGGACATCTGCCATTTCTCATTTCATACATGGTAGAGGTCTTTGATGTAGAATTTTGAGTGTGACTTTGCTTATACAGGAAATTAATGTGATGGTTCTGTGGTTCTTGCAATCCCTAGTGTCCCCTTTCTTGGGGATTGGAATGTATATTGAGCATTTCCAACCTGTGGGCTATTTTATTTTGTTTTCCATATTTGTTGACATATTTTAGTTAAAACAAGAGTAGATCCTTCCTCCGAAGCTTGAAGCAGCTCTATTGTTCTGCCATCTGTTCCTGGTGATCTATTTCTTGCAGCTTTAACTTCACATTCTAATACTGGTGGTTCATCTTCATATGGTTCTTCCTTGAATGAATCTGTCAGCCTTCCATCTCTTTTATGTAGTTCTTCTGTGTATTGTTTCCATTTCTTTTTATTTCTACTTTGTCATGGAGTATGTCCTGTGGTGTTCATAGAGCATCCCCACTCTTTGTTTAAATTTCCCTTTGATTTCTCAGAACTTGTGGAAGAGATCTCGTTTTTCCTTTTTTGTTGTCATCTTCTATTTCTCTGCGGTGATTATAGTAATTCTTCTTGTCCATGCACACAAGTCATTGAGCAGTTGCATTCAAGATTCTGACTCAATTTCTGTCACCTTTTACTTTTTTGTCTCATCTGGCCTTAACTGCTTGAACAATTTCATATGTCATCCAGTGAGGATCCTCTTTCTTTTTGGCTACAGAGAGTATCTTTTTGCATTCCTCTCTGACAATGTGCCTGACTTCAGTCCAGAGTTCGTCAGGCTCCTGCTGAATTAGGCTTAATAGTGCAAATTTGTTTCTCACATTACCGTTAAATTCTATAGGGATTTTCTTCAGATTGTAGTTTGGCATGATGGTTGGTTCAGTGTTCTACTTTAGCTGTACTGTAACTTTTGCTTTTATTTTTTCATGATCTGTGCCACAATCAGCTCCTGGGAGAATATAGCTTCTCCATCTTCTGCTTTTGATTATGTAGTCTGTTTGACTTAGGAGCAACTAAGGGAACGGAAAATGTTTAGCTTGGAGAAGAGAAGACTGAGAGATGACATAATAACTATCTTTAAATATTTGAAGGGATTCATGTGAAAGGTAGAGCCAGATTGGTTTCTCCTGCTCCAGAAATTAGAACACAAACTGGTTGGTTCAAATTATAAGAAAAGAGCCTCCATCTAAACATTCGGAAACATTTTTTATAGTAAGAGTGGTTTGCCAGTGGAATAAAATGCCTTGGAGGGTGGTGAATACTTTCTTTTGGAAGATCTTTCAACAGAGGTTGGATGGGCATCTTTCAGGAGTGCTGCAGTTGTTAACTCAAACAGTGGTGGACCTTGAACTCCACCAGCAATGCCAGTGTCTCCTTAAAAGGATGGGAATTATAGCTCAAAAGGAGGGCTATGAGAGGCAGGTGAGTACAGACCCTTTTCACCTGTGTATACTGGTACTAAATGCAAGACACCTGTTGAGAATCATAGGAATGTTTTATTGGGTGATTCACAGAAACACACAAGAAATGAAGGAGTCTTATGAACCATACAAGGTTAGTGAAGGGAAAGAAGAGAATGGTTGGAAAGAGAGAGATTTTGGGTGTATAGGGTGATATTTACCGGTTCTGGAACAGAGGATTTAAGAGAGGTGGCTAACTTGAGAGTTTGAAGGCAGCATGGAGGAATGAGAGTCTAGGGTGCAGCATGACACCCAAAGTGCTAGCAAAATGCTGGGATTGGAGCTAGGGTTTAAATACCCTTTTTCCTACCCTGAAGAGGTGAGTGTTAATGGCTTGGGCTGAGTAAACAAAAGGGGTCCAGAACAGACTGATTGTCTTACTTTGGGTGAGAAAGCAGCAATGTAAGTCCTGGCAACCTCTTAATGTCTTGGGTTGGGGAAGGTGAATGGGGAAGGTTCAGGGAGGAAATGTGCACAGTAGGAGTGCTTGCCTGCCACACCTGGGTAGTTTTGCTGACTATTGTATTTAGATGTCAGGTCACTGGAAATCTGTTCACTCAGGGCTTTCTTGCTTAACTTTTCTTGACCTTATGACCTGGGCATGCTGAGGCTATGCTGACTTAGCCCAGGCATACAGCCAGAGACCTGCTTGCCAAATGTTTCCCAGCCATAAGTGTCAAATATTTCATGCCAATTAAATATTTTTTGCCAACCATGCTATGCCAGGGGTGTAAGGCATGGTAACATAGTTGTCTATTCCTGCATGGCAGGGGGGTGGATTAGACGGCCCTTAGGGTTCTTTCCAACTCTTAAGACTCTCCGATTCTCTAGGGCATTGCTTATAGTCTAAGGAACCCAGAGGTAGCACCTGTGTCCTCTGTTGTATGGCTTAGTCCAGAAATGTTTAAACAGTAGCAATAGCCAAGAAGTAAAGTATTAGATAGCTGAATCCCTCTGGAGGGAAGCATGTACAAACTAACAACGGGAGCAGTTTACTTACAACGGCAAGGGAGAATAAGAGTAAAATGTACAAAAAAGTAGAGGAACATTTGGGAAATATATAGCTAGACAAAAAAATAAGAAAGTTTAGCCAAACCTTATTATTCATAGTCAAACATGGGCCTTGAACAGAATTCCAGGACCGAAAAACAGATGCTCAAAAGGCAGAAGAAAAGCAGTAAGTCAACTCCAGACTGCAACTGCAGAAATCCCTAACAGTCTTAGGTGGTTCCTATTAACCACTCACAAGCTGGGTGGCCACAAGACTCCTGTAGTTTGATAGCTGAACAATTGCTCTTCATTAGTGAGGCTTCGCCTTTGATTTTGAAAACCTCAGTTTCAGCTAGAGCACTTGGTATGCAACACTGCACACTTTGGATACATAGTTTGATTGCATTTTAACAGTCGTGGAACCATCCTACGGAATACAGAGATTTGTAATTTGGTAAGATACTTGGAATTTTCTCTTAGAAAGTGCATATCAACTCCTCTGAACATCAGCACTAGTGCACTTGAGCAGAGAAATCTAAGTATCAGTCATCACACTACTAATCCCCAAATTCCATAGGATGAAGCCATGACATTTAGAATGGTATAACAGTGCTATAATTACATAGTATGGATAAACCCAATAGGTGGCTTTATAACTATATAAACTTTTATGTTCTGGAAATAGAAGCTGCTGGAAATATATATATTCACCATAATATTAAAATCTTGCAAATGGTTTAAGGCAGCTGTTCTAAGCCTGGTGATTTCCTTATCATTGACATACAACTCTTGATTTTCAGTGGCTGCATTGGCGGAGAATTATATGGACTTTAATCTGGTGAACAACCCAAGGGTGTGTCAGGTTGATAAAGCCTGATCTAATTTGTCTAGAGTCCACAGTGCTGATAATATGTTTGTAATATGTTTCTCCTCTTTGCTTTTCAAATTCTACCTAGTTATCACCTCATCAGTTTACTCCCAGCTATATTGTAGGGGGGAAATCCTTAGTTTTAATTGCAAGTTTACTCATGCAGGCAATTTAGGAATTAGCAGTGAAAGGCCACCTGCTTTTCCTGCTCCTTTTAGGGTATATGCAGCTGTGTGTAAGATGTATGCAACTATTTGTCCCAGTGGCTACTTTAAATAAAGTAGCTTGACTGCAGGTTCCTACAGCTCTGGCTGAAGGTGAGATATCATGGAAGTTGTAGTCAAACAACATCTGGAGAGCCACAGGTTGCTCTCCCATGATTTAAAGTATCACACAGTGTACATGAACCCACAAGGTTCTTCCATTTAGCCCCAGTCATCTTTTCTGCAAACTGGAACAAAGGCATTATGGATGCAATGGCCATCTTACTCAGGGCAAGGACTCAGTGAGCGCAGGGGGAAAAGGCCCAAATGATATTGGACAAGTAGTACAAGCAGCCAATGGCGAGAGGAGTAGAAACTATAGTACAGGACTTGCAGGAAGGGCCCGTAGACTTAAGTGTCTCTACACTAATACACGGAGTATGGAAAACAAGCAAGATGAACTTGAACTCCTAGTACAACAAAATAAATACGATTTGATAGGCATCACTGAGACCTGGTGGGATGAGTCTCATGATTGGAATAGGAATAGAGGGGTATAGCCTATTTTGTAAAAATAGACCAAACAAGAAAGGAGGAGGAGTAGCCTTGTATGTCAAGGATGTTTTCGCCTGTGAAGAGATTCGTGACTTAAACCCAGAAGGCCAGGTTGAGAGCATCTGGGTAAGAATTAAGGGAGCGAGAAACAATAGGGATATTCTGGTGGGGGTTTACTACAGACCTCCAACCCAGACTGAGGACTTTGATGATGCCTTCCTCAAGCAAATGACTGCACATTCAAAAAGGAGAGATACTGTAATAATAGGAGATTTCAATTACCCCGATATAAGTTGACAGTCAAACTCTGCCAAGACAGCAAGGTCCAGCAAGTTTCTTGCTTGTCTTGCAGACAGTTTCATGGTCCAGAAGGTAGAAGAGGCCACAAGGGGATTGAATATTCTAGATCTGATCCTGACCAACAGGGATGACCTTGTTAATGAGATAGAAGTGGTTGGATCTTTAGGGGGGGGGTGACCATGCCCTATTGGAATTTGGCATTCAGTGGGAAGGAGAAGATAAGTGTAGCCAGACACTCATCTTAGATTTTAAAAAAGCGGACTTCTGTAAACTTAGGGAGCTGCTGGCTGGAATTCCGTGGTCAAGAATAGTGAAAGGGAAAGGAGTTCAGGAGGCATGGGAGTTTCTTAAAAGGGAGATACTGAAGGCACAGTCTAAAACTGTGCCAATAAGGAGGAAAAATGGAAGGCATCTGAAGAAACCATAATGGTTGACTAAAGAACTTTCAGTTGAGCTAAGTGTTAAGAGAAACATGTATAGGGAATGGAAGAAGGGGGAAACCACCAAAGAAGAATTTAAGCGAGTAGCCAGGAGATGTAGGGAGGAAGTCAGAAAGGCTAAAGCACAGAATGAACTTAGGCTGGCCAGAGACATTAAAAACAATAAAAAGGGCTTTTTTAAATGTGTCCGCAGCAAAAGGAAAAAGAAGGAGGTGATAGAGTCGCTGCGCAGAGAAGATGGCGAATTACTCACAGGGGGAAGAGAAAAGGCAGAACTACTTAACACTTTTTTTGCCTCAGTTTTTTCCCAGAAGGATACAGGCACTCAACCTGGAGGTTGGGGAGCAGATGAGGAAGCAGGGGAAATGAGGCACATAATAGGTAGAGAAGTGGTACAGGAATACCTGGCCACACTGGATGAATTAAAGTCCCCAGGGCCAGATGCATTGCATCCTAGGATATTAAAAGAGCTGGCAGAGGTCATTTCGGAACCGCTTGCTATAATCTTTGAGAAATCTTGGAAGACAGGAGAAGTTCCAGCAGACTGGAAGAGGGCAAATGTTGTCCCCATCTTCAAGAAGGGAAAAAAGAGGACCCAAAAAATTATCACCCAGTCAGGCTGACATCAGTACTTGGAAAGATCCTGGAGCAGATCCTTAAGCAGTCAGTTTCTAATCACTTAGAAAGCAACACGGTAATCAGAAGTCAACATGGATTTCTCAAAAATAAGTCAGGCCAGACTAATCTTATCTCTTTTTATGATAGAGTTAATAGCTTGATAGATGAAGGGAATGCTGTGATGTAGCATATCTCGATTTCAGTAAGGCCTTTGACAAAGTTCCCCATGACATTCTTGCAACGAAGCTAGCAAAATGCGGGCTGAACAGGGCTACTGTTAGTTGGATTTGTAATTAGTTGACCAACTGAACCCAAAGTGTGATCAGGAATGGCTGCTCTTCATCCTGGAGAGAAGTGACTAGTGTCACAGGGTTCTGTCCTGGGCCCAGTGCTGTTCAATATTTTTTATCAACGACTTGGATGAAGGAGTAGAGGGCATGCTCATCAAATTTGCAGATGACACCAAATTGGGAGGGGTTGCTAATATGCCAGAGGACAGGATCAAAATTCAAAATGACTTGGATAGATTGGAGAGCTGGGCCAAAGCTAACAAAATGAAATTCAACAGAGAGAAGTATAAGGTCCTACACTTAGGTAGAAAAAATAGAATACAGAAATATAGGATGGGGGACACGTGGTTGGATAGCAGTACGTGTGAAAGGGATCTAGGAGTCTTCATAGACCACAAGCTGAACAAGAGTCAGCAGTGTGATGCAGCAGCCAAGAAAGCCAATGCAATTCTCGACTGCATCAATAGGAGTATGGTGTCTAGATCGAGGGAGGTAATGGTACCCCTCTACTCTGCTTTGGTTAGACCTCATCTTGAATACTGTGTCCAGTTCTGGACACCCCAATTCAAGAAGGACATGGTCAAGCTGGAGCAAGTCCAGAGGAGGGCAACCAAAATGGTGAGAGGCCTGGAAGCCATGCCCTATGAGGAGTGTCTTAGGGAGCTGAATATGTTTAGTCTGCAGAAGAGAAGGTTAAGAGGGGACATGATAGCCATGTTTAAATATTTGAAGGGGTGCCATATAGAGGAAGGAGAGGGCTTGTTTTCTGCTGCTCCAGAGACTAGGACAAGGAGCAATGGATTCAAGCTGCAGGAAAGGAGATTCCACCTGAACCTCAGGAAGAACTTCCTGACAGTCAGGGCTG